>VWZD01012432.1:295108-319228 GCA_013396695.1 Sakesphorus luctuosus
ATTTTTAGCACCCAATATTTATTTCCCGCCTGAAGGGATTTATGTATCTTATACCAAGCAATACTTAGGACGGGTATCAAGGAAATAAACAGGGGGGTTTTGCAGTTTCCACAAGCAATATTTATGTGACATTTTTCTACATCTTCTCTTGCTCTTCTGCACCCTTTTAAACTATCAACATCAATCACTAAGAACACTTCCAGTACTGATTTCACAGATTAAAGAACAAGTCTTTCAGTATTTCTACTAAATGCTAAATTTTAGTCTTTCCTGCACTATTTCACAGCCAGAGACTGAACTAACACTTGTCAAACAGTTGCTCACAACGAGTTACTTGCTCTGCCTTGCCTCCCTATGCCCTCTCTAGTCAGTGCTTTCCCCAGTCAAGAATCTAGGAGCTTTCTTAAAATATCTCCTACACTTCCAGTTTCTAGAGGCATCATTTTTGAAAACAAAAGTCTTCAATTACCTAATACAGATTTCTGAATATGTTAAACAGGCAGTTTGTTATTTCCCTGCTAACCTACACAATTCATGGTGTCCTTGGAGACTGTCCTTAATTACAATCAGGATGCTTTATACAAAGCTGTACAGAGCAACACTGAACACAGTCTGAAAACAAAGCATTTTTCCTGAAAACTGTTGTTCCATAAAGGTCTTCCTGGTAATACAGCTGTTAGCCAGGATTCCAACACATTGTTTTTTAACTATATAAATATAGGAAGCTAGGTTACTAGTGGGAAAAAATGTTAAACTATCCTACTCAAGTAAAATGAATTTAGAATCTGCAGGAAAGGCCTATTTTTTTCCCCACATCCAATTTCATATAAAAATAACTATTCCAGAGGTGGTGTGCAATGTCTTTCCAACCTCAGACTACTCCACAGTTTAAAATATCATATGGTATGGCTTGAATATATTTTACACTTTGTGAGTATCCATTACCTAACTTTCCTCCACTGCCTTTAATTATCCCATTAAGCAAGTCGGTATTTGCATTTGCACTTAGAGCAGCTGCACTAGAGCTGCAGGGCACAAGGATATAAAACCAAGGAGAAAAATTAATAAAACATTATCTTTTCCATTTAGTAAGTTCACTTTCTCTTTTAATGGTAACGTTTGTATTAGAGGATACTATTTCAGCACTGTAAGGTAATAAATCACATAAACTTTATATTATTCAAGCCAACTGAACTGCCAGACAAAAATATCATCACTCACTAAAGGCACAACTTACCCTTAAGCTTTTCTCATTTTAGAGTATTTCTGAGGAGTCACTTTATATCTGAAAATGTTATTCAAAACATAGAAAGTGGTATAAATGTAATGAAACAGAAATATTTCTTGTTCTAAACCCTTTACATGGGAAATAACTTACAAATTTATTTTACTTTGTTGCACATCTTTAACTAATCCAGACACACTTTTGAGAAAACAAAGATGCCTGTTTCAATTAATTAATTAAAAAATCTGCAAGTCATCACATATTCTTAGAAACAGCTTCCAAGTTTCAAGACTGTTTATTTTTCAGCTAGTCTAGATAGTTTATAATACATCTATTATGGATTGGAACAATAGTTACTACCTAAAAATCTAATAAATAATACATGCATTTAGAGAACACCATGTTCTCTAAATAGTATGTATACGAAAAACAGACTAATGAGAAGTATCACTTTATTGATTAAGAGACATTGTTTCTGAAAATCCACTTCCAGATTGCTTGCTAGTTGCTGCTTAAGTAGTTCCAGGGAAGTGGAATCTCCTTTACCTAGAAAATGGGATCATGCTTCTACTGTGCATTGGAAGACTGAGATCTTGCATCTGCAGATGAAGGAAGCAAAGTAACAGTTTTGGTTTTGCCCCTTTGCTTAATTTCTGAAGTCCTAATTTTGTAGGTGTTATAAAAGTGTCCTTTTTATATAAAGTATTATCCATGAGACTCTTACTACAATACTTTCTTGTATCTGTCAGGAATGACCTTATACCAGACTTTCTGCTGTCCTCATTACGATTTTCCTCTTAGTGAAAATTACCCCGAGATCTTTTACAAACATCTCTATTTTTCACTGTAGAGTAAAGCTAAGGTATGTATTAAGAAATAGCAAAATCACTATTTTAGAAGCATATCACAGCATGGACTGATAGTCTGTGTCAGTTTTGGTGCCAAAATTCAGGTACGAACACAAATTTGACAGTACTTAACCTAAAAGTTCCCCTCTTCCTAAATCAGATGTGTATATGGGGAAAAAGTTCATCAGGAGTGTAAGAGCAGCATACGAATGGCACATATATTACACTAGCTGTATATCTTTACTAATGTAGTGTGATGTCAACACAGTATAGGCCTAAGATATACTGGTTTAAGTGTTTTAAATGCTGTCCTAAATCAAATTCTGGGCTGATCCAGTGGTGTAGAAGAGAGCACTCTGGACTCTGAATCCCAAGGACCTGAGTTCGAGTCTCAGTGGGGACCGTCCCCTGGCAGTTCAATGCCTCCCTGCCATCCCATCCCATCGATGCTCAGCAGGGTCAGCACCGGGTGCTGTAGACAGTCCTGAGGACTTCACTGTCACTGTCCAAGCTCGCTTGGCCATGGTAAATGGACCTTAGGACTTAAAGGGTGGGGCCAGTTCTGTGCACGTTGTGCCTCACCAAAAGAATCCACTGCACAGGCTCAAAGGGCACACCATGTGGAGAGAGCCCTTCCCAAATCTTCATTCATGAAGTCTGGCCATACATACATACAAATCAAATTTTAATTGTCTATCATTCTCATGAGCTGTTTAATTGCATTGTTAATGAAGGATTGTCAGGACAAAGGAAATGTGACTCAGCTTAAGCAGCATATTTACGCATACCCACATAAAATGCAGAGTAAAGATTTAGTGGACCTGCATATCGTATACATGTCCCATCAATAAGAAGGAAACTAAACTATCATGCAAATTTTATAAGTCTTAATTTGACTTCCATTTCAGTTCAAGAACTGATTCAGCAATATCAAGACTTTGGGGACCACAGCCAATTCCTACCAGCTGGATGAGAAATATTTCTTCCTTTCTTTCTGAAAAATTAAACATCTAATTCCTATGAAGAGGCTCATGCCAGTGGTTAATTAGGGAACATTTTACATGAAGAACTAAAAATTGTCATCAACACAGCAGGCAAATATTAACATTTTTCCAAGCACAGCCATGCCACAGTTTAATTTCTGGTTCCAGATTTGGGAGGCAGGCAGCTGCTGCACAGACATGTTGGGAACCCCAACACTTATTGCAAATCCCAGCTTCCTGATACTTATTCAAACTGGCAAGAAACATTCCTCCTACATAATTTTCAAATATTTGGCAGCCTGGTTATCCATTAAATGCATTTCGTAGCAATGTCTATGGATCACTATATAATTCTTTCTGCCAGCAACTGAAAAAATAATGTGATGCATAGGAAGCTGGGAGGGTTCCCAGGTCCCATGGTACCTGACAGGCAGGGGGAATAAAAGTCAGCAGACTGAAGGCACAGGACTAATGTGAGAAGGCCAGTAACAGATTACGCTGATTAATTGGTGGATACAAGATACTCTCCTTCACTGAGCAGCTAGAGAGAGCATGGTTAGCTGCTGGTCAGGTAGCACTCAGATACTTGCAGTGAGAATTGATGCAGCCTATGGCCAAAAGTCACGTCACTCAAATCTTTGCAAAGGCAATACCAACTGGTACAAGCTTACATGGAATAAATATGAGAAACTGGGAAAAAAACCCCAAAAAATAGAGAAAAAAAAGGCACACCCCAAATAAATAAACAATAAAGCCCCTAGATGTCCTTCCTTCTCCCTTCCCATATATCCTACTAACTTTAAGTAAAATTTCATTTTCACTAAAAACTTGAAATTGTAATGCTTGGCGTGGCAGATGTGATTTAGTAATGCCATCTCCTTGAGATGGAGGATGGAGGCACAACCACTGCAGTGGGTATATACATACACATTCAATTATACGGGAAATTAGAGAAGATGAAACAGATTACGTCCTCCCTCTGGAATACATACCCTGCCAAAGGAGCTGAGGCCAAGGAAGAGGTGGTAAGGGTTAATTACCAGTTGGAACCAAAATGCTTTCTTTTTGACAGTTCAAAATGTAAATCTGTTTAAGTGCCATAATTTTAAGCAAGCACTGAAATACACATCTGTTAGCAGAAATATCCGTTTATTTCAGTCATTTTCCCACTTTTCTTGGAGTGACCTGAAAAACGTATCTTTTCATTTCACTTACACCCATAGGATTAAAACGAGCAAAAAAAAAAAACCCTCTCAAGTGTCAAAGACCAAATATATAGCACAGCCACCTATAAACAGTTTCATAAATCTGCTACTGAGCATACTCCACTGAAGATGTGCTCTGCAGCACAATGAAAAAAATGAAAACTTTTGTAACATAAGGGAACTATGTTCTACAATCACTGTAAAATCTGTCCAATTCAATCCCAGACAAAAGGACACCTTCAGCAAACGCTGTGCCATGTTTCAAGGACTAAGTTCCAACAGCCCCAAATGCCCACTGTCCACCCCTGTGTGGCTGCTGTGCTGGTCAGGGCTGGGGCCGGTGCGGGACAACCAAGGCAGCCAGGTTCCCCCTGGCCCTCCCTTGTGGCACTCCCTGTGTTGTGAGAGAGCAGCTGAAAGGCAGATGCACAAGTAAATGAGCCAGAACTTTACTTCATTAACCAAAAAATTGCCCCCGTTCCAAGATTTTTTTTTAAACCTGCATGTACATTTGCCAAATACTTGGATGATGTTTTCAAGCTCTGTATGTTCTTCAAGATGACATTTTTGCAAAGCTTCAGCTAAATCAAATTCACCAATTGGACTCAGAAAACAAATCATTGCTTTAGTAATTTAACATGCATACTCTGATTTTGTAACCTTACTGCCCTTTCAAACTCATATCCAAGAATGTTTACTTAACATGTAGAAAATTTAATTAGATAAAGTAAAATGAGATGTTGGAGAACTTAGGTAGAAATATTTTCTAAGTATCACAAAAACAATTTTGCATAAAAAACATTCTCATGTTTATTCAGCTGGTAAAGTTTTGGCTTTATACTTCATGTGCTGTTACCTTGCCAGGGACTGTGTAAAAAAAAATAATGCTGTTTAATCAACATGGTTCTTTTAACACATTTGTCACCATGCCTTCTATATTAGTAAGTTGAGCTGGTAGCATGGACTAATCAGAATCCCTTTGAGCAACCATTAATACTACTCAGTTAATCATCTATTTGCTTATAACTAATGTCAAGCTCATTTTATAGTCTCCATGTTTTGCTGGCATAAATCTTTTAAACTACTTCTTTTTTCTGTTGTTTGTTTTTTGTTTGTTTGGTTGGGGTTTTTCTAAACCACTGAACAGGTCAAAGTAAAGAGTAGGGAGATACACAGCCTATTCTCATTTGCTGAAACTATTAATGACTTCCTTTAATGACCAAGGAAAAATTTTTAGAACCAGAAAAAAAAAGAGTTCAGTGCTTCAAAATGTAAACATTTAACAGAAAACATGCCTTTTCTGTTAAAAAACCCAAGCTTTTATGTTTGAATTAAGAATATACACATTCCACTATAGTATCATCTTGAAAACAGCATTTATAAAGAAGTTAAATGGAAAACAAGGAAATATAACCTTCCATCTTTTTCCAGTCCATAGTCGAATATGGAATTCCCAGAATGGATGGTAAAGAATATACAACACATTGAAGGTCCTCTGGGTTTGATATTCACCTGCCTCTTCTCAGCACCACCCAATTCTTATTACCTCAATTAGTATCTGCCAGAATCAGTAAGATGACATCCTTCTACTGCTACTATTATTCTGTTTGACCTTGATATCATGAACAAGAATGTAATTATGACAACGAGCCAATTATTTTTTACATTATAGCAATCAAAAAGAATACTATTCCCTCCCTTTTCTCATGATAATACCTGAACATTCTGGTTTTATTTATTTTTCAATTGCTCACACACAACCATTATGATTAACATTTTGCTTAGTGTTTATTTCTTACTCCTAAAATTAAAATAAATAAATAAATAGCCAGTGAAGTTTTAGAACATTCAAAACATAATAAACAAATATTTTAATGTTTGCAGTATTTTACAGGATTTGCTGCCATGAATTTTGAGTGACAGCACATCTATTAGGACAACTAATTGCCAATAATGCATCAGCTAAACATCACACATTTTATATAGTTTATATAGAAGCAGTTTTAAGGATGTTTTAGAGGATTTTAATTTTTTAGTACTTTATAGATAATCCAGTCATATCTGCCTACCAAGGGATTTTTTTGCCCCATCTTTCTTGTAGTTTTGATAAGTTTTTTCCAAAAAAAATCAAACCAAATAATTTTGAAAAAAATCCAGTGGTTTGCAGCCTTCTAATTATGAAAATGACATGTCCACATCATTGTGAGGTCGTATTTTTCACACACAGTGGAAAAGCAAGTCAATCAGAAACCACTACATAAAAGTGACTTGAAGAGCTTTGGACAGATTGAAATATAATTAATATAAAACAACTGTCCTAGTCAGATTATTGACTGTTAAAACAGTAACTCTACAAAAAAACCTCCTGGCTTTGTCCATAAATATCACAAATTGAATAAAAATCATGCTATTTCAGAGGAAATATTCTTTCGTTTACTGGTCAGAAATGAGGGATTTATGGTCAAACTATACAGACACAATTTGCAGAAAAAAATATAACATTTTTTTGCTACCTTCAATTAATTTTTTAGTCAAAGCTGTGTTACCCAAAAATAGATTCACTTATGATGAATTGTACGATTTCAGAATCAATTTTTGACTTGAGAAACAACTTAAGTGTACAACAGCAAGTTAGCTATTATTTTTGAGACTTTTTTCTTTACTCAGCCATATTTATAACTGAAACTAAATATAAACTTGAAACTACATATATCATTCAGACAAACTGCAGTTCACTGCTAGCCACGTAAAAATTATGTTCGCTTTAGTAGTCTAGTTTTAGAACTGCTTTATGTAGATTGTAGATTTATCTGTAAGTTATGTCTCAGTTAAGTAAAGTTAATTGCTATTGATTCAAGATATATTTCAAGTTTTCTGTAAGAAGAATCAAAGACTTGATAGGAAAGAGGCAAGCTAACATTCCATATGAAAATCAATGAGTAATAGAAATTAAACGCACCTTTCTGCCACAATAAACATTAATTATCCACCGCTAGAGAAGGACTTCACAACGATCATAATTCCATGGCATGTCAAACCAATACCATAAGGATGGCAAACTTCCATGCAACAAATTCAGAGGAAACCTATAAATAAGCAGATATAAACTATGTAAAAGCAATAGTAAATTCAGCATTAGTATCTCTGTACAGCCAAGAACATATGAGGATGAGCATATTTTAATGGACCCCTCCATTTCAAAGCTTACTGTGTCCCACATGCCCCTGATACTTTCTAATTTCTCTGAATAGCCCAAAGTTTAACTCTTCATTGCATAATCATGTCTAGAAGGTCATTCCATACATTTTTTGTTTCTGTGTAAAGATGCTGCCAGGCATCTGTTTGGAACCTTTTCTCCTCCCATTCTTTATTCCATTTATGCCATCTGAGCACATTACTTACAGCCATCTCAAAATTCTAATTTAAGAGGACATTGCTCTGAATCATGCCTTAGTCTTGCCTATACCTTCCCAAGAATGTTGAAAGAGATTTTTATTTTCAGTCTGGTTTTTTTTAATAAAAAATAAACACCATCTGTTTCCTGTCAGCCATTACAAAGCCAAACAATTAATATTAGATTCTTACAGAGGCTTATTAAAACTTTTAAAAATCCAGCTTTTGAAAAATTAATTGGCCCAGGAACCAAGCAATACATAGTCCAGTAAACTAAGTACAGCACACTGACAACAAGCAATAAACAGAATGTTTCTGCCTTTATACAATCACTCCTCAAAATCTCCTTAACAAGGAGAAATGTGCCAGCTAAACAGAAAAAAATGTAACTGTTCACTATTCTCTTCTGATCCATTTGCTCTATGTCCCAATTCCTTTCTTGCAGCTGAATGAAATCCCCAGCCTTATTCCTAATGTAACCTCATTCCTCTGTCTTTTGAAAAACACAAAGGAGCAGAGTAAGTTGAATGCAAGAAGATAGATCACAATAAGAACTTTTTCTTTAGCTGCACCCAGGTTTGCCCACAGTGAGGAAATTCTGTATTATATGTAATCTCATTTGAGAGCTTCCCACCACTGCCCCAACTGAGGACTTGGTGCAAGAAGCCCATTGTAAAACAGAATGAATACCTTTTGTGGTTTATCTTACTTCATTGACAGCATGAGGTAGACACCTCCATTCAGCAGTAAATCTCTCCCAGTAATCAAAGAAGTGAAAATTTATCTTACTAGGCTTTTAGTCTTCTTTGAATTAATATCAACACATTGGTTTTAGCAGTTAATTTTCTTCAGAGTAGTTCATATGGGGCTGTGTTCTGGATTTGCGCTGATAAGAGTGTTGATAATACATGGAAGTTTTAGTCACTGCTGAGCAATGTTTACACAGTCAAGGCCTTTTCACAAGGCAGCGAGGTGGCTGTTGGGGGCACAAGAAATTGGGAGGGGACACAGCTGGGACAAATTACTCCAACTAAACAAAAGGATATTCCACACCACAGAGCACTATGTTCACTATATAAAGATGGGGGGAAAGGATGAAGGGGAGGGAGGGACATTGGGAATGATGGCCTTTGTCTCCCCAAGGGTTAAGCACGATGAAACCCTGCTTTCCAGGGGATGGCTGAACACCTCCCTGTCCATGGGAAGCGGTGAATGAATTTCTTCCTTTGCTTTGCTTGTGCACAACACTTCTTCTTTACCTTTATCCCAATCCACTTTTACCCTTCTGATTCTCTTTCCCCTCCCACAGGAGGAGGAGTGAGTGAGCAGCTGAGGCAGAGCTGCCTGTCAGGACTAAACCATGACAGAAGTTGACTATAATTCAGAGAATTTTAGACAAAGTTCAGTGGGAACAATTAGGAATTGTAACTGAATTACTTGGGGATATCTCATCCATGTGTTAGTGTTTATTTTTTTATCAACATAAATGGAAGCCATATACAGTAAACACCGCAAGAGTTCCACACAAGCACCACAAAACAGTCAGTTACATATAAACAGTTCATTTGAGTAATGCAAAGAGCAGTGGCCAAAAACAACAATTTTTTTTTTTTAGTTGAAAGATTAAACTGTCTAAAATGAAGCCAAATTCAGCCAAATTTGATGAATCAAGTTTATCGTGAGGCTGATATATTTCTCATTCAGCTTTTGGTTTGAACCAAATTTTTATAGCCTGAAGAATAGAATTATAACAAAATGCCGACAAGCCCTTACCATACAAAATAATTTCTGCTAGAGGGTGGATTTTCTATTCTTGACATTTCAAAATAAATGGATTTACATTTAAGAAATAAGATACAATTCACATTCAGTAACTGAAATTCTCTTTGGATTTTTCTATTTGATACATGAGAAATAATTTGTGAACAAGACAAAGTTCAGATTCTTTTCCCTTCCTAAGTTCAAAGGTGAAATGCTTCAGAGTTTATTCCTAAGGCCAGTTAGATCTATTAAGTCTCACACAACAGCAGATTTAAAAAAAGAGAAATATCCTTTACAAAAGCAGAAGGACACGTTCCTGGGGTTTAATTCCAACCCTGAGATTAAACTGTAGTTCCAGCGATTTAATGCAACAGACAGTTGATGTAGATGTTCGAACTCTTCTTGCCACATAATCAAATTTAAGTTTTTAAAAAAACACAACTAGCTCTGAGCCTTCCACTGGCAGAGTGTGGTGACACTAATAGCATTCAGAAGAAATGCACACAGTAAAGGGCCATCTTTGCTGTCATTTATGGCAAGAATCTGCAATAGATTGCACAACAAAATATCATGACACCAATCCAGCACCCAACACTTCAAACCAAGAATAGGAATCCTGTTGACTGCAAACATTAAAATTAGAATTCCGGAAGTATCCCAGTTTACTATGCTAATACACCTTAGATTATGAGTTAGTATGAATGCTTTAAACACCTTAACAACAGACAGTTTTTCTGATGTCTGATAATTGCAGTTACTAAAATATATCAGCTGAGTAAACAGGGACTTGCCACAAACTTTTTTAAAGTAGCCTTGATGTGACAACCTTCTGTTCACCAGAGGACACATTTTTCACATTCCTCGGCAAAAGGTACAGCTTCTCCTAAGTAGAAGAGTCTTTTTCTTTTACTTGTGCTTGTTACCTTTGTGATCATTTTATGCAAAATTATCTGTAAGCTACAAAATATTTCTTACACTATTTTGCTGATAGCAAAACTACCACTATTTTGCTCATTCTTATGTGCTTCTATTTTGTTATGACAATCATTTGATAAACCTCATTTACATCCAGAGCATAGTCTTTCAATGTTTGTCTGATTCAATCTGCTGATTTTCAAAACAAATGGCACTGCTAGGTAGTTCTTTTCCATGCAGACTTTTTTTTCCCCACCCATATTTATTACCGTTTTGAAAATATTTATTTCCAGGATATCTTGTTCAGTAACAACTGTTACACCAGCAATACTACCAATGGCACAATTTTGCATTCTGCAATTTCTATGTAGATCCATTAAATCATTCTAGATTATAATGTCTAGTGTCTTCACCTTCTGTAGAGTCAAACTGCATGAATACATACAGTTTATGCAATTCATTTTAACCAGCCTATCTTGAAAGAAAACTTAATTTTCTGATGTAAAATTTGTCCAGATTGTGTGCACAAACATACAGAGAGCATTTTTGATAGCTCACTTTGTCCTTTTCCTCTTTTAGGTGAAACAGAGTTGGAAATTTTTTGAATATGCTTGGCAATACTACATAAGAAGTTTCCAAGCCTTCAGAAACCCCATCTGTAACATAAAAAGTTATACATAATAGACCCAACAAGCTCATGAGAAGAATCATTTATGTAAATAAACACAAGTTGAAGGATAAAGTCAGATCTACATCTCTTAAATTTTGCATATGTTAATCTGTCTTGAAATTGTATCTCAGATGTGCAGCAGTCCAAATCCACTTTGGATTTTTTTGCTTCCTTTTGTGTCTTTTCTGACATTTGCTATGTTTATGTACTCTTTCTATCTAATAGTCCAATCTGCAAATGTACTTTTTATTATAACACAGGGTAAAGGAGTATTGTTATAACCATGTATTTGCAAGCCACACATATATCAGAACAGAATAATAATTAGCTCAGAGATACAATTTTACAGCAAGGCTTACATTAAATAAATAAATTTAAATCACAATTCCCACCATAGCTATGAACATCTTGGCACTGGAAGGTTTTCTTCAGATTTATTTTTATAGTCTGTGACTCCCTGGGCCCAAGTAGGCTTTTATAGGGACATTACTGCTTGCCAGACCTAAACATCTTTAAATTACACTGAAATGAAAAATCATAAAGATTTTTAAAAATCCATTATGAAATACTGTATTTTGTAGAGATACCAGTTCACGTTAACAGAGAGAATAAGAGCACAGCAGATGAAGGTGTAAAAAGGTAATATAATGAATGAGTAAAAAGGTAATAGCAAGTAAATGCTATCTTACAAGTATTGCAAAGTCCTGATGTTACAACTGGAAGTAAACTCAAGGGAAGAAATGAGGTTTTGTCCATGTGTTCTTCAAATGGGAAGAGGATGGGGATTTTTATTTCTAGCCTTCATAGTGATATTATTTCACTCCTACCTCCTATGAAGAGAATTTCCATTTCTATCATTTCCAGCACACTGTGCCCTTTACCTACTCATTTAAAGAAAATGAGCAAAGTATTTCCCCATATGAAAATGAGGTTTCCCCTCTTTTTTATATTATTTCAAGGCATTTATAACAGGCAGAGATGCAAACAGTGAGTGACACTAGCGTAAAAATTTACAGACATCACCGTATCAGTTACTTTAAGGGTCAATATACATAAAGAAAAAGGGCAATCATCCAAATTCTACTTCAGCATTTACACAGAGCATTTTATAGCAACTTTTCTTCTGCCTTTGCTGTACTTGACTAGAATGAAGCTATGAAATACTTAATTCTCATAACTTTTCATTTCCTCACATCATTACAATTCCTGATCTGTCTCTAGTGTACTTTTTATCTGGTTTTGATACCACTGAAAGCCTGGCTTTAGGAAAGAGCCAAACAATTCCCATGGAACTTTACTTAACGAGTCTTTCCCATTATACTTCAGGGATTGACACAAATGGAAAAAGTCTTGGATATTGCCCTCTGTAAAACACTATGCAATTTGGAATTCACTAAGGACTTGGGCCATAATTCATATTTCGCAAATATATGTTAATTAATTCTAATGACACTAAAATAATCTCCCATTTTGATGCTATCATAGGGCAAACAGAAATTGCTAATGAGCAATTAATTCTTATTAGACATTATTTCATAGTACCTATAAGAGGATCTTACCTGATCAAATTTCACAATAATATTCTACAAAAAGAAAATATCACAACGAGCTCTTTAACAGACTATGAAAATCAGTCACTTTAATTCACTTTAAAAAAATAATTAACGAATTTTAAAATATAAAAAGTTGTCTTCTCAGTAGTATCTAAAATAAATACGCTTTAAGATATGGTTATTAGTAGATAGGATATCACAATTTATATTTGGATCCCATTTCCTTCTAGGTTCAAGGGATTCAATAGACGACTAATTAACATTACATACACTTATTTTTACGTTACTCAACTTTTTTAACATATCACTCAGGAGACAATAAAGGGTTAAATGTTGACATGTGGCTATACTTAGCATTAATTATGTAGGGGTATATATACATACAGATATGGCTTAATGAAGCCTTAACAACATTCATATCAGACCAAGTGCCATCTCTCTTATCATACAGCCATGAGCAGACTCCTGCAAATTCATAACCTCAAAGGATGTTTAAAAGTTAATAGGAATACATTGTACAGTTGTGTCCATATCTGAAAAGTCCCAGGCTTTGTTGTTCATATTTAGGGATAGCACTGTAAATACAAAATAGCCACTACAAATCTTTCTTAATTGAGCAACACCTTTTTGAGAGCTTACTGTAACAAGCCTTCCATGTCATTCAGAAGAAAAATTCACAAAATTGCAATTGTCATTTTTCTTACTTACTTGACTGACATCTGTACACAGAGGGCTTTAATTGTTTTCCTGAGCACCGAACTGAAAGTATGAAGCCTGTGTAAACCTAGAAAACATATGCTTATTAAGTGCTAAACTAAAATATTCCCATCCCACTCTGTAAACTGAGAGTAGGATTTTTTACATGGTGCACAGGGATTTAACTACAGAATTCATTAAAGTAAGTGCAAGTCATACAGCTAAAATTTACTGCCATGGAAGTAGTTACTATTAGAATACATTTAATAACATTTAAATACGAGCTGCAGTACCTGCATATTTCAAACAGTCATTGGAGACAAAAAATTGTTGTGAGGCTGCAACACAAAGTTGAAGGAAAAAGACCTTTACAATGTCTGCACCCATCAATCATGGTAAAATATTATATGCATCTTGTAAGTGTCTAATTACTGATATCCTGGCTTTTATTTCATTTCATCTGACTACCTAAACTCTCTCTGAAGTGCCTATCTTCATTTGCATTTTAATGAATAATAATTGATATTTATCCAGCCTATTCTAGTTGTATCTCAGAGGTTCATTTACAGATTAACATTCTTATTACCTAAAACAAACTATGCATAGATATTCATATTTGGAAATTACCAGCAGGCAAGCAAGACACTGTGGGTAGCATTATAATTTGGTCAACTGGCTGGCCTCAGCTTTACCTTTTGCATTGCATTAGGTGTCAGTGGTGGCTTGAAATGCCTGGACTTTGGGAAGTTGCACTGCAGTTCCAGGGAGATAAAGAATTAAAGAGACTGCTCACTGAGATACCTAACGGTTTTCAATTTTACCCATTCTTGCCAAATTAAGTACAATAAATCCCCCAGAATAAATGAGTAGCAATCACTGGTTTCTACAATCACACCGGTAGTAAAGAAAATATCAGGGTACATTGTGATTGAAAAGAAAAGAAAAGAAAAAAAAACCAACAGATACCCAGGCTTGTATAAGTTTATGAACCCGACTAATTGGTATATATTATGCCTTAACCATGCAAGTCCAACTGAGTAATGAAAATGTTCAGCATTAATTTCAGAAAGTGCTTTCCACTTGAAATTATTTGATTTCCAATTCTTACAGTTACAATTCAGTAGTCACTCTGGTGATTTCCTTACTTTTTTGGCACTCTTTACAATAAAAAAAGGAATAAACCCCAAACTTTACTGCTATAGTAAATTTGATTACATATTTTACAGCTTTGGATATCTACAATATAAAGAAACAAACCCACAAAGCACAGAAGTGACATTTGGATTTCATATTCATGACTGTTTCTCTGGCAGACCACATTTAAATGTCAAGCTACTGTGAAGAGATTCCCCCTGACATTAATCTCTCTCATCCATACATTCTTTTCAGGAAATTTGTATTACAGCATCTTAGAAAGCACTTTGTATTCTTTTCTATATATCTCCCTACTTCTTGGGACAACACTGATCCTAATCTAACTGAAGCACTTGTGCAATGGGCTGCCCTAAATTTTAAAACTTTCAGGTGAAGGTTGTGGTCTCTGAACACTGCTGTCTTCAGATTAACCTTTTATCATACACAAAATATATTTAAAAATAGATATAAGGATGCTATCTAAGATAGATAGGCAATGCAGCTTATGGATGAAGTAAGTCACCCTCCAAGCAGACATCTAGAATAAAGACACCTTGAAGTGCTTCTTTGTCTCAGCCTGCTCTAAGTGGTGCTTATTCTAACTCAGTGATTGTTAATTGCACAGCAACACTGCAGGCAATGAAATTATGAAAGATACTAAGAAACACTGCAAATTTTGAAATAACTCACAATAACATGCATATTTTGCAAAGGCATTCTGACTTAAGACAGCTGTAGGTAGGGGACAGCACTTTAAAGCCTAAAGCCAAAAATGTAATCTAATCAAGAAAGGCATTACAAATATTTTTAAGAAACTTGGGGCAGATGAGGAAGAATATTATCATATGATGTCCAGTGGCATAATCTCTGGGAATACGGATCATCCAAAATAATGCCACAGTCAAACCATAATAACCCTGGTCAGACAAAATGAAGGTTCTCAAACAGCCTGTTATAGCAATTTCCTTTATATACAGAACAGAGAAAGCATGGCTTTCAGAAAATGTTGGGTCACATTGACCAAACGAAAAAGCTAATGTCTACTGCAGTTCTTAAGAATATTTATTACAGTTCAGTATAATGCTAAAAAAACTTGTAGTTCTGTGTTTTTGTAACTCAGCTTTTATTACAAATATAAACCTGTAAAAAAGCATTCTTGTACCTAAACATCTGTTTTAGTGATGATCCCCATACATCTTTCCATCAGACAAAGCAAGACTTAAGGAAGGACACCAATGCCCACCACCGAAGAGGTGGTGTAGAGGTCCCACCTAGAGCTGCCTGCCTGGCAATCCACTCTACTGTATCACAGTAACAAGAAAAGTTACTATGCTGGGACTAACTTGGTAAGTATAAGCCTACCACATTTGGGCAAGAAGAAAGATACAGGGAAGACTAAACTATGAAGTCGAAAACCAAAGAATTATCCACGTCTTTTTTGGGTTATGTTTAAGCATTACTGTGCTAGCAACCTCTGGCTTACCTAAATAATTTTTTGATATAAAAAGCTAAGGATAAGAACTTCCACTGCAGCACAGTAGTCTTTTTAAAATCCTAGGCTACTAACAACTCTTCCATCTAATTATTTTTAAATGAGTGAGAAAATAAGTGAGACAGGCACACAGTGTTTCAAATATTTCAAATCACATAATTGATAATGAAAGAGATGAAAAAAATAAGATCACAGTACACAGCAGATTTAAAGAAAGCATATAATCATTGTATAGCATGAGATGGCCTCTGGGCTGTAATCAGTCAGGAACCTCTTATAAAATTATTGCAGTGATACAATCAAGTGTTTCTGGTTCAAAAAATAAGAGTACTAATACTGAGTGAAGTCCTTGCCCCATTTGATCTTAATAAGTGACTAAGGCAGGGAGATACATGGTTCCCTACAGCCAGATCCCTATGGCTTTGCACAGTGGTTCCGGGAAACCAGTGTCATTGCTGTTTCAAGATGAGCCTGCAGCAACTTTTTTGATATGCTAACCCTGCTAACATAAGAATGCAAGAACATATGATAAAGATCATGATTTCTGGAGACCTAAAGAGAAATTGGACTTATGATTAGTAAAGATAAGTCAAATATATCCCTGTAAACTGACAAAAATGTTCTTAAACTAGCTAGCTGAACTTGATAGCCATGAATACAAACACACCTGAACATTCAGATGCAAAGAAACATTAAGCCTAAAAACAGTGATGAATAAAAAAAAGTTTAAATCACATTTTTTAAGCTGTCTGCCGTTACTGAGAAAGACTGATTTCAGAGGTGAAAGACCATTACATGGTTTATTTTTTTTCTGCAGAAGTAGGACACAATCACTTATCTTCAGAGAAAAATGCATTTGAAAACATTAAAACTGAAATAACAAATTAAATTTGCCCATAAAGGGAACAACACAAGGCTAAAAAGAATATGGGATAGAAAATATAAATAGAGATGCAGACAGAAAGAAAAATGGGCAGATCTCAATGGGCAGGGAAATGTCAAGGTCACTAAGTTCATTTAAACATCCTTCCTATGTAAATCCAACAGTAAGTAGAAAAAAAAAATCTGCAAAAGACCAAGGGTTATGCTGAAAATGGTAAAGACAGACAAATTTCACAAAGACATTTGAGAAACACAAGAATGGTCAAGAGCTCTAAGTGCCCAGACTTCAAGAAGGAGCTGGAGGAACACTTCAGAATGCAGAAGTAGAAAAGGGATGTAGCATTAAAATGACAAAAAAAAGAATCAAGCAACTCCAAGAGATGAATTTATGATCTGTAAGTATTTTCATGAGCAGCTGCAATTAAACTCATTTGTGTTTAAAACATGAAGTACTGAAATCCAGTCTAGATCAGTGCCAGGTAGAGAAATTCTCTTCACACACATCAAAATATTAAGTTTTCTTGAAGGAAATAAAAAGTTAAATGACAAAAATGCAGACACATTACTAAACAAATCAGTCTTCCTTTTCCCCAACTCTTCCCCTTCCCCTGCTCCAAAGAGAAAGGAGAAAAAAAAAAAAAAGAAAAAAGGAGGAGGAAAACACTAAGCCTTACCTATTTATAAATCACTTCTAAAAAACCCTAGCTTTTCAATAAGTTGTCAAAACTCACACACACTGCCTTACCACAAACCAGTATTGTTTTCCCTATATTCTTTCTTCCTTCCTTCTACATGCTGTGAATTTTTTCATTTGGACGTTGTGCTAGTTTAAAGGTAAACCAGCAGGAGAGATGCAACCAGCTCAAGAGAGATTTTAAGTCATAGTTACAATTTAGTAAAAATGTTACAATAAATGCAATGACCCAAAGAGAGATTGGTTTTCACCCACAAAATCCAGAAGTATAACCCAGCACCCTGGGGCACAGCTAAAGAATAGTCTTCATTAGCCCCTGTGATGAGCCCCACGCGGTTCCTCTGCAGTCCAAAATAAAAGGAAGGAAAACCTGTTGGTACAGATGATGGTTGCAGTCTGGTCAAGAGTGGCGGTCGCAGTCCTGTAGAGGTTCTGGTCCTCCTCTGGATCTGACACGAGGTCCCAGAGGTCTCTAAACCCCAAGATTATGTACTCCCAGGTTCAGGTGAGAATGCCTACAATGGGTGATCTAACTCTGTCAGTCATGGGGTATTTCTGGAATCGCTGATGGCCAGACACACCCCCTCAGGCTGGGTATGAAGGTGCTAACGACTAACTGGAGGGGAGTTATCACAGCTCCTATCTCGCAGGCTTCTTTAACACACAGCTTGCAGCCTGAGGGCTCAGGTGTGCCCTGGGCAGCTGCTGCAAATGGTCCATTGTTGACAGTTCATGGGATATTACATAGAGGGTGTAGAATACTTTTACTTATAGAATATTTATAGAATACTTATAGAATATTTTTACTAAATACTGCATAGATGATGCCCAGTAAAACAAAGAACAATATGGAAGCTCTAGATGTCTTGAAGCAGGGCCATCTTCTGCAAAAGAAGTTTTTATCATAAGACACTAATGCCTCCATGGTTTCTAATCCATTAAGATCCTGGCATTAACATTCAGAATCAGCTATACAAAAGACCAGATTGTGTTTTATGAGTTACCACGAGAGTTGTTATTCCCTTGGAACAGTGGAGATCAAAGTCCACAGTCAATCACATGATACTTTGCTCAAGAACATTTGGCCAGTTTTGTAAGACAACACTGAATATTCACTAGAGTAAAAAAAAGAATGACTATCGCAGCTGCAATTAGCTACTCTCCTAAACTTTAGCACCTTATGCTGCAGAATGCTTCAATGAGGGCAGAAAATATATTTTCCCCTAATCTATCCAATTAGAATTATGAATCCAAGTTCTCTGGACAAAAGCAGAAGGCTTATCAGTAAAGAAAATGATTGAGTCATTCATCTACTTTGTGAATTTGAAAGTAAGAATGAATGCTCCTCTAGCTCTAACTCTTCAGTTTCCTGACATCTACAAGTGCACCAAGCTGAAAGATGATGCCATTTATACTTTGGAAAAATCTACAAAACAAAAAATAAATTAAAAAAATTTTTGGCTGTCCCAAAACATCACCTTGAATCAAATGCACTATTAACTCTAAAAAAGATCTTGATGAGCAAATTCCATTTCTTCCAAATCACTTCTGAATTAAGACCTGAAGATCATAAGGCTTTCCCATTTCAGGCAATAATACAGTCTAGTTTTACTGTCCTCTACAACAAAGACACATTACCAAACCACTTGCACCACAGTTCAGTCCTTTTGTANATGTAAATCCAACAGTAAGTAGAAAATAAAATCTGCAAAAGACCAAGGGTTATGCTGAAAATGGTAAAGACAGACAAATTTCACAAAGACATTTGAGAAACACAAGAATGGTCAAGAGCTCTAAGTGCCCAGACTTCAAGAAGGAGCTGGAGGAACACTTCAGAATGCAGAAGTAGAAAAGGGATGTAGCATTAAAATGACAAAAAAAAGAATCAAGCAACTCCAAGAGATGAATTTATGATCTGTAAGTATTTTCATGAGCAGCTGCAATTAAACTCATTTGTGTTTAAAACATGAAGTACTGAAATCCAGTCTAGATCAGTGCCAGGTAGAGAAATTCTCTTCACACACATCAAAATATTAAGTTTTCTTGAAGGAAATAAAAAGTTAAATGACAAAAATGCAGACACATTACTAAACAAATCAGTCTTCCTTTTCCCCAACTCTTCCCCTTCCCCTGCTCCAAAGAGAAAGGAGAAAAAAAAAAAAGAAAAAAGGAGGAGGAAAACACTAAGCCTTACCTATTTATAAATCACTTCTAAAAAACCCTAGCTTTTCAATAAGTTGTCAAAACTCACACACACTGCCTTACCACAAACCAGTATTGTTTTCCCTATATTCTTTCTTCCTTCCTTCTACATGCTGTGAATTTTTTCATTTGGACGTTGTGCTAGTTTAAAGGTAAACCAGCAGGAGAGATGCAACCAGCTCAAGAGAGATTTTAAGTCATAGTTACAATTTAGTAAAAATGTTACAATAAATGCAATGACCCAAAGAGAGATTGGTTTTCACCCACAAAACCCAGAAGTATAACCCAGCACCCTGGGGCACAGCTAAAGAATAGTCTTCATTAGCCCCTGTGATGAGCCCCACGCGGTTCCTCTGCAGTCCAAAATAAAAGGAAGGAAAACCTGTTGGTACAGATGATGGTTGCAGTCTGGTCAAGAGTGGCGGTCGCAGTCCTGTAGAGGTTCTGGTCCTCCTCTGGATCTGACACGAGGTCCCAGAGGTCTCTAAACCCCAAGATTATGTACTCCCAGGTTCAGGTGAGAATGCCTACAATGGGTGATCTAACTCTGTCAGTCATGGGGTATTTCTGGAATCGCTGATGGCCAGACACACCCCCTCAGGCTGGGTATGAAGGTGCTAACGACTAACTGGAGGGGAGTTATCACAGCTCCTATCTCGCAGGCTTCTTTAACACACAGCTTGCAGCCTGAGGGCTCAGGTGTGCCCTGGGCAGCTGCTGCAAATGGTCCATTGTTGACAGTTCATGGGATATTACATAGAGGGTGTAGAATACTTTTACTTATAGAATATTTATAGAATACTTATAGAATATTTTTACTAAATACTGCATAGATGATGCCCAGTAAAACAAAGAACAATATGGAAGCTCTAGATGTCTTGAAGCAGGGCCATCTTCTGCAAAAGAAGTTTTTATCATAAGACACTAATGCCTCCATGGTTTCTAATCCATTAAGATCCTGGCATTAACATTCAGAATCAGCTATACAAAAGACCAGATTGTGTTTTATGAGTTACCACGAGAGTTGTTATTCCCTTGGAACAGTGGAGATCAAAGTCCACAGTCAATCACATGATACTTTGCTCAAGAACATTTGGCCAGTTTTGTAAGACAACACTGAATATTCACTAGAGTAAAAAAAAGAATGACTATCGCAGCTGCAATTAGCTACTCTCCTAAACTTTAGCACCTTATGCTGCAGAATGCTTCAATGAGGGCAGAAAATATATTTTCCCCTAATCTATCCAATTAGAATTATGAATCCAAGTTCTCTGGACAAAAGCAGAAGGCTTATCAGTAAAGAAAATGATTGAGTCATTCATCTACTTTGTGAATTTGAAAGTAAGAATGAATGCTCCTCTAGCTCTAACTCTTCAGTTTCCTGACATCTACAAGTGCACCAAGCTGAAAGATGATGCCATTTATACTTTGGAAAAATCTACAAAACAAAAAATAAATTAAAAAAATTTTTGGCTGTCCCAAAACATCACCTTGAATCAAATGCACTATTAACTCTAAAAAAGATCTTGATGAGCAAATTCCATTTCTTCCAAATCACTTCTGAATTAAGACCTGAAGATCATAAGGCTTTCCCATTTCAGGCAATAATACAGTCTAGTTTTACTGTCCTCTACAACAAAGACACATTACCAAACCACTTGCACCACAGTTCAGTCCTTTTGTATGGAATTGTTGGCCAGGATCCTCATGGAGGCTTCCATTCCACAACCATTGTGCCCAGACATAAATCTGATACCAAACAGGTCTTGTTGACACTGGAATCGTTCCTGCAGATTCTCTCCTTTAACATGACTTCACTTGTTTTAACAGGTTTTTTAAAAATCTTTCAATGATGACTTCACGTATGCATTGTAATTGTTCTAATAACAAATTGTCGCAATAATTACCTCCCAGAAGGCAAGAAAACCACTGCACAAATCTCTCACACAACATGCACTCAAATTAGGCTTCTGTGTGTGTAGTTTTAACACCTATCTTTAATTTTCGTAATATTCTTATGTAAACAACAGTCATATTTTGTTTAACAATTTTATACTATGATCTTCCACAAGAAATTGTGTATAAAGGGACGGACACATGAACACTAGGAAAGCATATAAAACCAGATGTTTACATCTAAACCCACATATTTCAAGTATTAATAAAAAAGAATCTTGAAATACTCAGACTAGTACTTCTAAATTTGGGTGAGAGATTGCTACTATATCCAGGGCCTTTGCAGTGCTTACAGTCTCTTAACAGACTGCTAATTCCAAAAACAGGGGTATCAACCAAGTGTTGGAAAAGTAACATTAGATTTAATGGGAAAGAATTAAAATGGCTTTTCTCTTTCTCAGAATGTAAATTCAGGCCAAAGGTCTTCCTTTCCTTTTCGCTAGGGAAGGCTTAGAAAAACTTATTGTCCCATTTTACCCTACAGAATTTTGCCAACAGCAATTTTCTTCAGTTATGGTGGGTATCTAGTATTGCTCACATCTCTGGCCTAGATTACTTACGTTACTGGAATGCCTTTGAAAAATTAACTGATTAGTATGAGCATTCAGTCTTAGTCTGGCCTCAGAATTAACATACTCACCCAAACCAATTCTCTCAGTGAGAGGCCTTTTTGTTGGGTACACAAACGACTTCATAAACAATTCATCAGGCATGAAAAAAAAATCCCATAATGATCATTTTCATTACACACATCCTTGAGATTTCATGAAAGAAGTGAATAATATATTAGTCTATGGTTCTCAATGAAAGAATATATGCTGATAGAGCATTGCAAACAAATTGTGGTCTCTACTGTATCCATGCAATCCTGTTGAGTGCACCGAAGCCATTCGAATGACCAGACATAGTTTGGCTCACAAAGGGTATTCACACTGTCTAGCTAACATATGTAACATAAGCAAATCTCCTCTAGGGTTCAAGTCAAGAATATCTCCATTAAAATTAGGTTCTTGACTTCAAACATGGTAGCCAAAGTAAATATGAGATGTCAGTGGTGTGAATAGCTCCTAAAATCACTGGAAAAAAACCTCAGCCTATTATTTGAGGTTGGTTCTAGACAAAGACCACAACAAAATTATTACCCAATTTGCACTTAGATATGCCTGTAAGATGACTTCAATAGTTTTTTGATTCAACTGAACCACAAATGAAATCACCTGTTTTAATGGCAGGACAGTGTGCTTGGATTTTACCTATATATTCTTGTATTTCACATGAGTTATTAGCATTTCTATTCGCTTTTTTCATCCTAATCATCTATAACCCCATAACATGACACATATTATGTTAACATAAAGAGCTACAAAGACAAATTTTACCCACAGATATCTGTTCATTATCTCTTAAATAATAGGTATCTCCTATTCACATAGAGTATGTAAAAGGAGTAAAAATAAATTGTATCTTAAAAAATATGACATGAATTTGTCACAGGTACTGCAACAGCCTTTGACCTATCTTGTCAAAATGCCTTGAGCTACTTAGGAAACTTGAGGCAATTTTCAAATACCTTAAGAGCATGAATGTATCTTTATATTATTTTTTTATTAAGTGGAATCATTAGTGAAGATGGTCCTCATATGCATTTTACAATTATTTTTTAAATAGTAATAAAAAATTACACAATACCATAATTTCCAATTCCAAATTATTTACTTTTTCTTTCATAGATTGACTACCATTACAAAGGTTCACAGTCCTTCTACACCAAATGCTACATTATAACCTATTCAGTGAGATTATTGATGTTTATTGGTTGCTAAACATGAGAATGCAAGTCAATCTTCTTACCATCCAAGAGGAAACTAATGACAAGTGAGAAACTAAATGTTTTGAGTTACTGTACCAATGGCACTTGGATCTATACATATCTTGCAATTAAACCAATTTCACCATCCTCCCGCTATCTGATCAAGCAAGAAATAAATCACAGAATCATAGAATTGATTGGGTTGGAAAAGACCTCCGAGATCATCAAGTCCAACCCTGGGTCCAACTCCAATCCATTTACCAGATCATGGCACTCAGTGCCACGTCCAATCTGCATTTAAAAATCTCCAGGGATGGTGAATCCACCACCTCTCTGGCCAGCCCATTCCAATGCCTGATGACTCTCTCTGGAAAGAATTTTTTGCTGATATCAAACTTAAATTTCCCCTGGTGGAGCTTGAGCCCGTGCCCCCTTGTCCTATTGCTGAGTGCCTGGGAGAAGAGACCAAGCCCTGCCTGGCTAGAACTTCCCTTCAGGTAGTTATAGACAGTGATGAGGTCACCTCTGAGCCCCCTCTTCTCCAGACTAAACAACCCCAGCTCCCTCAGTCCCTTCACCAGCCTTGTTGCTTTTCTCTGTACCTGCTCCAGCACCTCAATATCCTTCCTGAACTGAGGGGCCCAGAACTGAACACAATACTCAAGGTGTGGCCTCACCAACGCAGAGTACAGGGGAAGGAT
>VWZD01012433.1:303-49075 GCA_013396695.1 Sakesphorus luctuosus
ACTAAAAGCTATACTTGCACCATTTCGGATTTGAAGCTTGTTATTTCTGCTCAAGTTTTGACTTTGAGTATTTCAATGAACCCACTACTAAGCAATAAATACCTGTGTAACTTGGTTGGCCAATTGTTATTAGAAATCCATACATGGGAGTCTTGGTAAGTTCACAAACACTACATGAGGGAAATTACAAAGATCAGTTACAACCTTTCAGAATGTTTTCAATGTTAGTTTGATGGCATATGTAAAAATAATAAATTATATCTCTAACCATGCAAAAGTACATTCCTTAATTACAGAGAGATTGCAGTTAAGTGTTATAAAAACAAATGGCCAATATTTATGAATGCATTAGTTCTCCTCTAGTATCTTCCAGTCATTCCATATCAACTTGAAGTCTGACTTCATGCCATCATGTATTAATTTTTCATCAAACATCACCAGAATCAGACTATGGGCAAAATCCTTTTTCTGAAGCTAGATGCATTCTAAATTGGCAAACATCAATTCTTATAAACAGGAATTCAGTGCAGCACTGTCTAAACTTGTGTGCATCCAACTTGTGTGCAAGTCAGCTGGAGACAGATAAAATCTGCATCTAGAACAGGAGATACACACCGTTGTGTGTCAGTATCACCTGAATTCTATTTCCAAGACTCACAGGAGATTGTGTTACAACTTTGGAAACATCATTCAATTTGTTTTTCTCATCAGTACAGTAGGAGAGTATTTACTTTTAAAGCCTTTGGAGGGCAAGCAAGCTATATGCAGAAAATACTCAAGGCATTTGAATTCCTATTCTTTCCTCACAGGTCACTCCTAACAAGTATTCCCTTACTTGTCTTCAAAATTTAAGTTCACACTTTGAAGGTTAATTTAGCTCACAGCAGAATTACATTGGCAGACAAATGTGACAACACGTGAATGTTCTCATATAAGAAACCCTACCCTTGACTCTCACATTTTTTAAGCTACATGATAGTTTAGTGGTGAACAGTTAGAGCCATCTGTGAAGGTGGCATGTAGCCCATTTCTAATAGATGCCAAATAAACATATTCTTAGATGGCAATCTTGTGCAATACTGCAAATGCCATTTCAGCTACAGAAAGGTCATGTGTTGTTAAAGTTTTGCCAGGCATCTCTTTACACTTCTTGATACTTATTAACATTAACAGGCCAGAAAAAGATGTTTTTTCTTAAAAAGTAGCCACCTGTGCCTCCCCACAGGGAAATATAACTGTGGGAGTGACCTTGAATAACAGAATTTGTCAGAAAATTAATGTACAGAACTCCTGTAGCAATTCTCTATTATTAATCTAATTCCAGAGTGCATTAGTAAATTAAAGAACACAGCACAAATTTCAAATTTTATGAAGAAATTGGTGACTAGTAATGAAAACAGAAAGTACTTCCTCCCACAAACTGTCATTGTTGAGTTTTGGCATTGCAGTTAGATGAAAAGCCATCTTACAGATTTGCCGTTTGTCATGATGCCTAGTCATCTTTCTTACAGCCAGCTTAATTAGACTCTTATTTCAGCTCAGAAAAGTTCTGACCTTTGCAAAATATCGAATTGATAAAGTGAAACTTTCTGCTTTGTGTTTTGTTATCTCTTTTTTTATGCTTAAATCCTTGCCAGCCTGCCTTTTAACACTTCACAAGGAATTACATATAAAGTGTCATCTGCTGGAATTTTCAGCACAGTTCACTGCACAAACTTGCGAACAAGGTGTATTTAAAATACTGAATTTTCATCACATGGAAGCCTTTGAAGAAATTTTGTATCTTAAATATACATATTTATAAAAACAAACTAGGCAAAAACCTATACTGAATGTCTTTAGTATTTGGAATTTTTGCTTACTTGAAGAAATAATACATGTTTGAACAACCTTATCTATAATTTAGACCATGTTTTGTCATTTCAGAACTCATCAAAAAGTTTATCACACTAATTCCCTCTTTAGAATCTAAATAAAAATTTGGGCATGTTTATACCCAGAAATTATCTTAGGTGTAGTTACTCTTAAGAGTACCATTTGAACTAATTATTTCTTTGTGCACCATTAACATCATTAGTCTTACATTAGGATTCTGCTTTCTTTCTTTTTCCTTTTTTTTTCTTCCCTGTTGTAAGGGAATGTAAGATTTGGTAGAAGAATCAAGGGCATAAAAAAATGTTAATGAAAACATAAGTAATTTTCTTGTGATGTTACTATTCCCCACTGCATATGCATATTTTACCATGGCTGAAGTACCAGAAGAAAGGATTAATTTATCTAGCTTGATTATCCTAAAGAGAGTGACGTCATTCACAAAATTATGGATCTAGTAGAATAATTAAAATCCAATTTTTGCAACTTACTCATAAATCTGAGTGAATGATAAATTCATTTTATCTTGGACAGAAAAAAATGTGGTTTTCCTTCCAGAATGGTTCAGTTTTGAGTAGTCAAAATTAACAGTATAAAAATGAATCACCTGATTCATTATTTGTTAAAGTTTCTGCCTTGCCTATAGTGATGATCCCAAGTTGTTTTTCATAGCTGGAAGGTATTTGTACAGGTGCTGCAAGATCTGCTCTTGTTTTTCAGCTGAGGATATGATTATGGTGCAACGTAATCAGTTCTACTGGTATCATTAACTGCAAGGGCTTAATTTGTCCCATCTGTTGAATATCAGCAACTATAGCAGAGTATTTCTGCATTGGTATGCAGTTGGAGCTAAAGGTATTGTCTTCTGTATTTAGTACAAAATATTATTATTTGCCCTCAGTTACAACAACAATTTATGGTACTCGGTTACAGCAAGTAGAGTTGGTGCAAATTTGCTTCAGAGAATGCCCATTACTAGCACAGAGGCTGTGGTGGATGATGAAACACAGAAACAGAAAAGAAGCCTAAAATGCAGATTTGTTTTGGTTTGTCTCTTGCTGCAGCATTTGATGAGTGAGAAGGATGGTCCTTGCAAATAGCACTGTGGTTGCATTCAGGTGACTCTGTGCAGTTGTTACTTCTGCCACTGACCTGCTGTGTATATTTTGGTAACAGTATTTTATCTCTTCAATACCCATTCTTTTCTGACGAAATTGCATATTAGTAGACCAGGACTGTTTGGTACTATGTATAGAGCCTGGTATAACACACTCTTAAACTTGATTAGCTCCACTTTATATTTTACTGTAATGGGCCCTGCCCACACTCCAAAAAGTTATGTAAGTCTAACTGACAGGGTTTTTTTGTCACCTTTCATTACTGTTCAATGTTGACATCACATCATTCAAGGATTTAAGTTCAGAGAATTAATATTTTGAGACAGTGTTTCTGTCCTCTTTCTTCATATGGATTTTACATGTAAGTTCAAAATAACTTTTTTATTCTTATGTATTTAACTAAAGTTTTAGTAATATGTGGTCTGTGTGTAAAAAATTTTTGAGCACCAAAGTGCTACTAGATATGTAATGAAACATGATGAAAACTGATATTTAAACTTGTTGAGTTTTTTCTTTAGTGTTGGTGGTTGTATTGTTCCCATTTATGTGGCTCTATCCACATTCTGTTTAGTGCAGTCTTCAATCTAAGACTGTTAAAAAGCATTTGTCTGTTTCAAAAAGGACTAGTCATTCATATGATTGTGATATAGACTTCAAGAGCCTAAGTATATGATCAGAATTAGCGCCAAATTTCACTTAATGTTCCTTTTGTTTGTCTTTACTTTCATTAATTTCACCACCACTCCATCATGGTTGAGAGGCCTGAGTCATAATTTTTTTCCATCTCTAACACGTCTTTTTAACCCCAAGGGGGCAGTACATTTCAAAGTTAATTAGTTTCCTCGCAAATGCGCAAGTCAATAAAACTGAGTTATGATTATTAAAATCATAAAAATTACATCAGTCTTGCAGATCTGGAGTATTTCTGAACATGTATTCATCACATGCAAATTTCATTGGGATACAGATCATCTGCCCTTCAGTCTCTGACAAGACAATATGCCAAGACAGGGATGATCTCAAAAAAATCTCAAAAACCAAAAAAAAAACAACCAAGCCCACACGGTCATGCTTAAAGAAACAAAGGAGTGAAATGTTAACTGATGCTAGCCTGCAGAACCTTTCTGCTGTTTGGGCTCTCCTTTTTTTCTTTCACTCTTCTTTCTTGGTTTTAGTTTTCATTTGGATAATTTTGGGAGTGCAATTAAGTTACTTGCCTGTGTAAGTATGCTGGTAATAACAGGAAGGCAAATGCCTGACTGGTAGTGAATAATTTAGCTACAAGTAAAATATCTGAAGGGAGAAAAAACACCAACAGGAAATAAGCAGCAATTTACCAGAAATTTTGTGTATCACATACCTTTAAGTTCCACGTTTCTGTTTTTGGCAGACATAATTTTTCAGGAAACTCAGGGTTGTATCTGTCCTGCTGTGTAATTAGTGTAAGTCAACAGTATATCCAGTGGCTGGGGCTATTGATCATCACTCTTCATAGTGCAATATGAAGACCTTAAAAATTGGTTTAGGAATTGAACAAGGTTACATGGTTTTTGTAAAGGATATGAATATTGTCTCTCTTTTTCTGTATGCTACTTCCTTTTCATGGGATTAAGCTATTTTATTTTCATGCCTTCTTTCTGGCCTAAATATTTCTGAAGCTGCTGCTATTGGTTCACAGTTTGCTAAAGTTTTAGTACAGTTTTAGATATGGATCATTTCCATTGTGGCTGAGAATGTCAAGATGTGATTTTCATTTTAAAAACTCATAAATTATATTTGCATAAATTAGTGACTCATAGGTGAAACTACTCTAGCATGTGCAACTGTGCTTAGAGTGATTTTTAGTGTCTATGTAGGCATTTGTAAGTCTATCACCTACATGGTTATATATGAGATACAGCATGAAACTAAAGCAGGCAATGAGTCAAAAAAACAATACAAAAAATGATGCAATGTACTCTTTCTTCTACTCAGTTGTACTCTTCACAAACCTTCACAAAAACCAGGAAGCTTGTAGATTTCTCCTTAGCATTATGATAAAGGATTTTTTCTGTTCTTGGCTGAATGTGAACTGCCACCATTTCACGAGGGTTTCCCTTTTTTCTACCATGAAGGTATGAGGAACATTGAAAGAATCCATAGTTTTCTGAAAGTACAAGATGTGTCCATTTTTCTACACTGTATGTCTCCTGGAGTTGGACCAAGGGTTGGACTTGATGATCTCGGAGGTCTTTTCCAACCCAATCGATTCTATGATTCTATGATTCTACATTTTTCCTACTGTACTTGTAGTATGGACTTTAAAATTAATGTTAAAAAAGAGCCAACTCTCATTGTACAATCTTTATATTAAATATTTTAACACAAACACTAAAAATAAAGCTGTTCTGAAATGTGTCACACCTGTGCCAAGCTTACTTCCCTTCATTTATTTTCTCTTCCTGACAGCATAATCTTCTATTGATGTGCAATTTCTATTAAATTATACAAAAAAAAGAAAATAATTTCTTAATATAATAAGGAAAAAAACTGTTCATAAGTTTATATGTTCAGAATAAAAAGACTTTGTTTTCATGAGAAAAGCTTTATGCTTTTTCAGTAAATAAGGTTTTTAAATCTAGTATAGTAGTACTTGAAAAATCTCACTGAAATACTAGCATCTGTACTACAAGTAATAAAGGTCAGAGAAGAGACTTGGACAAAATGTGACAAATCAACATAGCTTGTACAAGTTTTTCAGGCTTTCCCCAAGAGAAATAGCAGTCTTGTAACTAGTGACAGTGAGTTCTGATATGGGAGGGTTTTGTGAGTTATTGCTTAAATAATGTCCTTTTCCTTAAACTGCAATGTGTAATTTTGACTTCAGTTTGTAACAGATTTTTCATAATAGAAATATTTCTCATTCAAAGAAATTGTATTTTCTGAACTTTCTGTGAGAATGGATCTTCAGAGATTTATGTGCTTGATAGTAGCAGTCAACAGGAACAAGAATTTTCATTTTGTTTTAAAAAAAAGTTGTCCATTTTCTGCTGAAGAAAGAATCACAGCATGTATTTTACTGGTTTTTCAGTTCTAACTTTGAACAGTTGAGATACAATAAAAATGCATTCCTCTGCTGATGGACAAAGACATTAGAAAATCTCCAATTGTATGTTGGATTTTTTGTTCTTTTCAAAGAGAAACCATATGGAGGATGTTTTATATCACTGATTTTCTAATATATATATATAGGCTTTCATTTTTTAAGCTATAACTGCCAAACACTTACAGCATTTAATTTATTAGATGTATTTAAGCAGTTATATATTTGTTCTAAATTTTTTAAAAGAGGGGAGACTGAGTGCTGTGGGCTTTTCCCCAGTATTTTACTCTGGAGTACTTTGTTTCATTTTCAATGGCAAATTTTCCTGGCAGTTCAGTAGCATCCCTCTTGGACAGCAGAACTGGCAAGGCACCTCTTATAATTATGTCACAGTCATGTGTGTCAAAAATCCTAGTCATATTATAACTATGTACTTTGGAAGTGGATAGTCTAGTAGTATCAGTTCACAGTTGTGTAAATTGAATTAGTGTAAAAGGAAAATCAAAAACTTAGAGTTTAAATATTTTATTATATGTTTGTAAACATATGCTCTCTTTTTATGAAGTTTCTCAGATTTATTCTTTGTTTTTTTAATTTTTTTTAAATTTTTGTCTTAATTTTAAATTTTATTGATCAAGAAAGTGAGATAATGCAACAGTACTACAAAGGATGTAACTGTTGTTGTAAAACTGTAATTATAGATTTATTAGTATGATACAGTCTTGTACTTCAGGCTCTTGAGGTTATTTTCCTGTGGCAAGACTTTAAGAAAGCGATGGGGCATTTTTTAACAGCACCCAGATTTTTAATTTTTTGCTAAGAATGTGTTCAAAATCATATAAATTGATTTTGATATTTGTCTTAACTGTTCACTTTAGCTTCTAAAGTATGTGTCATATTTCAGGCTGCCATGTGCTCTGCTTTTGGCCAGGACAGGTTAATTTTTGCAGTAGCTGGGAGGGGACATGGCTAAGGCCCAGATATTTTTCTATGCTACCTCAGGATATTGCCAGAGACAGGGGAAAGGGACTCTCTCTTTTGAGGAGAAGGATGTTCCTTCCAGTTGAGAAACCATAGCAAGGTGTTTTCCATGTAAATAATTTCTTTGTCTTGCACCTTTTTTGTTACTAATACTGTTGCTGTTACTGTTCCTTTTCTTATCTCATTGCTGTTTCCAGTAAATTGTTCTTATCTCAGCCAGTGATCTCCACCTTTCGTGCCTCCACTTCTCTACTCCATCCTGAGAGCAGTAGTAAGGTGAGAGGGAAGGGAAAGCAAGACAGCAGCAGCAGAGTAGTTTGGGAGAGTGTCAGTGGGGACACTAAATTGGGGAGTACTATTCCTAAACCATGACAGCATGTTTGGATAGAATTCTCCTTTAGGATAACTGCCGTAGTATTCCTTATTCTAACTGAATTCCTATAATTTCTTTGCATTATTTTTTTTAACATACTGATTTATAGTTTGGGATTTTTCTGTGTCAAATGTACTGTTATAAGCATATCTTGATGATAAGTAAATCCAAGCTTGCCTGCCAATAACTAAGCGTACTCACATATCCTCAGATGAATACAATGGGAATATATTTAGCACCCATTCTTTAATAAACATTATTTGTCTTGTACAATAGAAAATATCAGTAGAATCTGGTAGAAACTGGTTTCTAAACAAGCCAAAGGAAGGGTAGCCTTTTTATGAAACATTGGTCATGCAGCTGTAGAATTCAGTGGGCAAGACTGTGTTTGCTACAATAGAGGCACATTCAAGGAAGATTGGCAAATTCATTCAGAAATACATAAGAAGCCAGATAATCCTGAAACTACCTTTAATGAAAATTGTTAAGAGCACTGGGGGAAGTATCGTGTCCATTTGCCCTATTTTTTTCTTTACTTTTCCCTGGCTTTTGGAGACAGGATAGTTGAATCAAGTGGTTGATTAGTTCAATCCTATACACCTGTTCTTACATTGCACCATGAACCATAGCTGAGTTTGCTTTTTGAAAGAAAAATCTTTTTCCTTCTTCCTTGCTCCCTAGATTTATTCATAATGTGAAAAATTTTATAAAGGGTCATTGCACAAAAAATGCATGTAAAAGTTCAGTATTTGATTTTGATCCGAATGAAATTGTTATATTAAAAGGAAGTTGATTAGAAAATCAAGGTTCTTGTTGTATCTGTTGAGAAACAGTAGAAAATTTACAAATAAAATTTGAAATACATATATATTATATTTTGCTCCTAGTGTGTAGTATATATCAGAATTTTGCTTGACTAAACTTTCACTGGAGTCCAGAAGGTAATTCCTGACTCTCTATTGAAGCATAAATGTCAAGTGACAAAGTCAAAACCTTTAAATAGACCAATTAAAAGTAGTTAAAATTAATTTCTTAATTTTTTTTAGATATAGTATGGCTGATACTCCTTTAAGTCCATCAAAAGAGTAATACCTAAAATGTTGGTTTAATTGTAAAATTATGTGCACCTATATTTTGTTTTTTCTTGTGTATGAGATTCCTACAACCTGTGTCTTTGTAATTCTTATTATTTCTGCTGTGATTGTAGTTGTAAAGTGTGCTCAGGCATAATGAGTACAATGAACCTTATGGAATAACTCATGTAGCTGTTAGGAAAAGAAAGTATCCTTCTGAGTAATACAAGTCTGAGTTAATTTGAAAAAAAAATAATTCTCTCTCTGCTTCCTGGGAGAACAAAACATTCTTATGGAAGTGATGGTGACAGGAAGAGTTTGATCATTTTATATCCGTATAAAACAGGTAAAAAATAGATACAATTTTAAGTTCTTTTTCATCATTTTAAAAGAGATTCAACATCAGAATCAAGTATATTAGATGTCAATGAGGAAGGCTTTTATCCTGCAATAACTGAGTGGTCCATAATAAGACTTAACAGGATCCCAACAAAAAATTTTAAGAATTTAAGAATTGCTTCAAGCAAATGTTTCACGATGCATTACCTAAATATATATCATTTAAATTCCAATGGCCTCAGCTACTTGAGAAACACTGGATTTAGAGTCAGTAATGTAGACAACTAACTAAAAGATAGAAGGTACACTGATACTCATTTCTTCACATTGTGGCAAAAAATGTCATTAGATTCGATCTTACATAGGAAAGGTATCTTATTAAAGAGTATATGGAATTGGTTTTGTTTGCTAAATAAGTGATGTGCAGTTGAAAAAACAAAGAAACAAAAAAACACCTGTAGCAGATCTTGCTGATTTTCATTCACACATCATATATGTGTGTGTAAGTGAGAAGAGGTCTGTTTTAATGTAGACCTGAACTCAGAGATGATTTTCTTTAGCTAAGCCTACTTGTAGTAAAGAGCAATTTCTATGTGACTGTTAGTAGCCAATTAGTTTCTTTTTAATTTGCTTTTATGCAAAACTTACAACTTTAATTTTATTGAAAGTGTTCATGTGATGAGTAAATCTGAATTGATAGTTCTATTTTGTTACTGATTTTTTACTAAATCAAGGAGTTGCAAAACCAGCTTGAAAACCATTTTTTTAAACATGAGTAAAACATTACATTAAATCTACGTCTTTACTCCTTTTCATTTTTAAAGTAACAAAAGAAAACTCCAAATCAAGAGTTGGATGTCAAGTATTTTAAATGAAAATTGTGACTTCTGTTTTTGTTACTTTAATCAGAACAATTTACTAAATTTCACATGAACTTCTGTTCAACCAAAATACATTGCTAAGCAAAGAAATTACTTTCTACATTTTTTGAAATTTGGTTTTGAATCTGATTTAATCATGAGTGCTGACATGTTAACAGCTACCATCTGCTATATGTAAATTGAAAAAGGGAAGTAAAAAAAAAATGCAAGTAGTTAATGATATACCCTTCTCATATCCCCGGCTATGTGTTAATTACTTTATTCCACAGTTTGGTGGAAAAGAAATTTAGATCACAGGTATTAAAATTGTTCATATTTCTCACACTCCAAGTTTGACATTCCATAAATGATTTATTGTCTCCTGCCAATGCCAGTTTCTTTATTAATAATGTCCTTTTTAAGGGTTGTTTTTAATTTTATATGAGTAATTGCAGTCACAAATGACTAGATATACCTGCCTAACTAATTACTTCTTTTTAAATTCTATTATCTGAGCCTTAAATTGATTGTGAGTGAAAATAAAATTTAAGTACCTAGACTTTCACTGAAAAAATTAGAAATTGACATTTAAAATATCTTTAAACCTGTTCTTTGCCATGTGAAGAGTCATTATTCATGTTATGCCACTTTAATTGTGGACTACGCTTGGAAATAAGAATAGAGGGGAAATCTTTACCATGTAGAGATACGCAGGCTGTGAGACCGAGAAGCTGCTGTTGTCCAGTAGGTGTGAGTCTGCTTTTGTCAGACCTACAGATGCTCTTGAACTAGAGTTGTGCAGGAACCTCTGAAAGCAAAAGAACATAAATCCAAAGGACCAAGTAGTGTGCTTGGGATTTAGTGGCCTCTTTTATTGTGTATGTACTTAATCCAGTGAATTACATCAGTTTGTAACATCTGAGATGTATATTTGGATTTCTGGCCTTCTGGCTGCTTGAGGCAGAACTGTGAATAAACTACACGGACATAGCTAAATTTTTCTGATTTCCTTCTTTCTCTGTTTGCACATGACCTTCATCATACAAGGTCTTTTCCTCACCCATCTCAGGGTCATGAGTATCTGCAAAGAAAAGGAGTTGACAGTAACAGTACAAGTTGCATAGTCTGGACTAGAAGTCGAGACCAAATGAAAACTTCTCTCAAGATTAGCACCTGTTTATCACATTTCAGAGACCAAAATTAATTTTGTATTTATTGAGTGAATTCTAATATGAAATTTATTTCAGAACCAAATAGGATATGGAGAGATTATATATTCCCTTACTTCTGTGTTAATAGGCTATTTAATCATTTTTCAGCAACAGTGTCAATAAATATCAAGATACTCTTAGTGTTATGCTGAGCCACTCTGAATTTCAGTGTAGACATTAAGCAGTTTTTTGTGTTTGTTGTTGGATGTACTTCAGTGCAATATAGCAAAGTAAGATCTGTGCAGAATCTGTTCTCACTGGTGGTGGTATGGAAAGGTGGTCTCCAAGCCTCAGTTACTATTTTTTTACCACTTCTAAGCTAATAGTATTCCTTCCTGTAAGCTTAAGTAGTTGTTATGTTACAGCTATTTTACTGAGGTTTTTCTTCTGGTTTTGTTTTTCTTCTGGTTTTTCTTCTTTTTTTTTTTCTTCTTTCTCTTGCTTGTTTATAACTTATTGATTTCTGTAAAATTTTATTTGTTGAACGTCATGACTGTTGTTAGTAAAGGTTTACCGGTTTCTTCTGTGGTTTTGGTTGATACCAACAAATTCACTTACAATTTAAACATCTATTCCACCACAATGAAGCATGAATTGAAAACATGACATGGAAGTCAGAGCAATTGCACCACCTAAGAGCTTGCAGTTGTATTGAATGCTTCTAGACTAACACCATAGGTTAAAGCTTTCTTAAGACTATTCAAATCTCTCCTGAACAGTTACATGAGATATAATTAAACCAATGACTATTGAACAGCCGTCATTTATAAAACATTCAAATCAGAAATGTTGCTGATTGTAAAATTAATGAAAATCAATGAAAGAGTTTCCAGATTTTAAAATTGAAGTCAAATTGAGTACTTGAATTCGTCAAAATAATTGTCTAATTTGGATGTGGGTTCTTGGGTTTGGTAAATTTACCTTAAATAAGTGTCTTCATTGGTAGACAAAGGAATGTGGTTTCTCACTATATGTTATAAGCATTATTGTGACATGTTTATTGAATGTCAGTGGATTAAATCTTATTGAATTTTGATTGCCCAGCAGATTTGTAATGGATTTCATAGCAAGAGTCATTGGCTTATATTTACAGCTCTAATATACTACTTAAAATTCCGTTTCCTCATAAACAATTTCATTTAATGATTCTGTTTGACATATGAGTCAGCAATGAAATGCCAGAACTTAGCTACTGCCTGTCATAAGTATGCTTAAATAGAGCAGGAAAATAAAAATGTGAGGGTTTTTGTGTTTGAATGAAAGGCAAAATCTAATTTCATTATGACTGACTTGTATGGTTAAATAAAGAAAATGTCATATTGGGAAAATGGCAAGGTCAGATAAAGAAGAATTAATTTGGGTTTTTTTTAACTCATTACACTGTGTGACTAAACTTGATGAAGAAAAGCTTTCCCCTTATTTTCAATTGACTTTTGATCTATGTGGATAATAGCCTGTTCCCAACAATAACTTTATCAGGAACCTTTTATTTAGCACGAAATTTTATAGCCTCATTGACCAAATACACTGTGCAAATGTTTCTACTAAATCTTTCAGTGATAATTTTTCAGTGGGTAAAAATACATCAGGTAAACATACATTGTGAGAACTTTTCAAAGATTTCCTGATTGTGCAGAAAAGATAGAACAACTGAGGCATCACGTGGGAAAAAGGGAGTCAACAACTGCAGCGGTAGATCTGGAGTGAGACCATCATACGTAACACAGATTTGTGTAGGAGGAGAAATGCAGCTAAGCTCCTGGTTTGGTAGACAAAGTGCCTTGGTAGTCAGATCTGTCCATGCTTGCTCTTTTCAGTCACTGCAGACCTGACCCAGCAGTTAGAATCAGTGCTAAGAGGTAAAAGTATTATGTCACAATGTTATAGTGTCTCTCGTACTAAGCTCTGAAATAGAAGAACTCATTGTCAGGAGCTGACAGTTTTACCAGAAAAATATTTTGTCAGCATGGTATCAATTCTGTATTCTACTTCATCTGCCTTCCCTCTGGTTTGAAGAAGGAATTTTGCTGCACATTACAGGTCTAGCAAATTCACTTCCTATTGAGATGTGTATTCTGATTTTTCAGCTGTGTAATAAGCAGTAGCAATGGGCTGCTCATTGACCTTGAAAAACAGTCTCTTAGTGTTTTGCTGTATCTATAAATGTTCTTTTAAATATTCCTTATCTTTATTGTGCTGGTATTAATAATCCCTGAAATAAGAAACAGCTTTATTTTTTTTCAATTACCACTTCTTCCTTTTATAATGTGTTAAGGAAGCTTCCCTCTCTGGCCATCCAACAGCCACTCTGGCGCTCACTCTCGCACCACCTGAGCTGGGACCCAGGTCCCTTCACAGCTACACCCCCGCCCCTCACACTATCACACTGCGTTTCCTTACTGGATCGACCCCAGGTTTCCCTTAGCAGAATCTCAGACGTTCAGATCTTTAAAATAATGTAATCATGGGCAATAACTAAATAACAAAGTAACAGCTGGAGCTGGTGCCTCCGAAAAGGGACTCTGAACAAAGGAACCCTTGGGCATTTGTACCCTCACAGTCTAAGCACTGGAAAGTCTGGGGGCCCTAGGCTCCTGCTGTGTCTCTGAGTGTCCAGTCTCCTGGCTGGGCCATGGGTCGGTCCCTGTGCCCTTTGTTATGCAAAGGCCTGGCAGTTCACTGCCTCTTGCCTCAGGCTTGAGCACCTGCCCCCTCCCTGAGCTCAACCTGTAGCTCCCACTGCAGCTGCACACCGAGCTACCTGCACTGAATGTATTCTTTAACAAATGTTTATATATAACATTGTGAAATATTCGTGGTACTTCAGCCAGATACCTCTAGATACCCCAAAGTATTTTAAGTAATAAAACAGATGCTATTCATGCACAGCTCCATGGACTTGGATTATGTTCAGTAGGAGGAGCTTGAGTAACTTATTTCCACACGTGTTTGCAGAATCATGAAAGTTGGAAGAGACTTTCAAGGTTACCTACTCCAACAGTCAACCTGGCATCACCATAATCACTTCTAAACCACATCCCCAGGTGTCACATCCAGATGACTCGTGAACCCTTCCAGAGACCACCTCCCTGGGCAATGTCTTCGAGTGCCTAACCGCTCCTCCAGCGACTTTTTTTTTTTTCTAATATCTAGTTGGAACCTCCCTTAGTGAAACTTAGTGCATTTCCTCTCATCCTTTCACCTGGGACATGGCAGAGGAGACCCACACTCACCTCACTACAACCTCCCCTTGGAGGCCCTGTTGAATTTTATATAGCTGACTTTGACCCATTAATCCAGTCTGTCCAGACCTCTCTGTAGAGCCTTCCTACCCTCAAGCAGAACAACACTCCCACCTAACTTGGTGTTGTCTGGAAACTTCCTGTGCACTTAATCCCCTTGTCCAAATCATTGATAAATATGTTAAACAGGACTGGCCATAATATTAAGCCCTGTGGAACACCACTAGTGACTGGCCACCAGCTGGATTTAGTTCCACTCACAGCCACAGTGTTAGGGAATACAGTCAAAAGAAGGTCTGTCTGCATTAGAAGGCAAACGTTATGTTAGACCTCCCTGGTTATTTCTCAGACGAGGCTTTTGCTCTCAGGAAACAAAATTACCTACTTTTGAAAAGTGATTTCTTTTTTCAGGGACTTTTTTTCTTTTAATACAGCCTGCTTTAAAATTACTCTTGTTGCTTATGTTGCTGTCATAGCTTATAATGTCCCTGGTGCTTTTGCTGAGTTTGAGTCATTCTTTAAAGATCTTTTCCTGATACATATTTAGAAAGAAAGAAATAACTGTATAACATCCAAATATTTCCGGAGAAGGAGGAGGCAATAGTGTTATCTCTTAGTCATTTGCTGTGGCACTAGCACTTGCCTTTCTAATGTGTTTCAGCAGCTCCTTTGAGAGTCAACAAACATCAAGTGAATGGCCAGAAATCAGAGAAGGGCTTTATTCCACTTCTCAGGATGGTGACACACTTAAGGCTGTGTCTGCTAATTACTGTAGATCAGAGTCGGAGTGGAGTTTAGTTGTCTCACACTGCTGTGTTAGAAAAAGGCTTTGGCTCTGTTAGCTTTGTCCTCTCTGCGTCTGGGGTAGAGAATAGCAAAATAGGAGGACATGAGTACAGTTAAAAGCTTGAATTTCTTCTACATTCTAGGGTCTTTTGAATGGCACATAGCTCAGAAGACAAAGTGGAAGAAATACTGGGTTGTGACAAATTGGGGGGAAAGGGACAAAAGAGCATTCCCTAGAGAAAAAGGTATAATAGTTAATTTCTTATGGCAAATCAGTAAGGGTGAACATTTGTTGACCTTTTGCCATGTCAGTCAAACATATAATGAATGACTTGCAGCAGTCTGGTGTCTGCGAAGTCTCTGCTATTACAACTATTTCATTGTTGGTAACAAGTTGCAACCAGAAGCTGCTAAATTGTATCTCTAAATGCTTTGAGTAAGAGATCTATGTGATAGCCTTTTGCTGCCTCAACCAAAGAAAGCATCCAGCCTTGGATAGTTTAAAAGTTTGGCAGGAGGTAGTTCCTACAGGGAGCAAATTTAAAGTTCAAATTTAATAATCTTGGCTTCCATATTCCTTCTATGGCAGACTTTGCAATGCACACAAGTAGTCTTTAGGTGTGTCTACTTGGATTAGTTGATTATTTACATGGATTGATATTGTTAGGTTTTGTCCTGCATATTGTGAGTTTTGCACTCCATGGGCAAATGGAGGAAGGTTAAAAGAGGTTTCTCTCTAGCAGTCTGATTGTGTATTTGCTCAATAAATAGCCCCAAATAAAATATATAGGGTTTATCTCAAGAATCTGTTTTTTTCTACATATAGACAAATCCTTCTGATGTAAAGATTGTATGGATTTCTGAAAATATAGAATGCACATTTCTCATGTCCCTGATGTGCATAACAATTAATTATTATGCTAACAACTAACTAGACCCTTTGAATGAAATTACATGAATGCCAAATTCTGGCAATTCTTTCCTTCCCAGTCCTTGAGGAGTAAAGAAGAAACTTCATTTTTTTACTGGGTTTGTCCCTCCAGTTACTTACACGTACAATTCTAGTAAATAGAGCTCAGTTTAATAGCCTTACTCAGTATAACCCTTCTGAGAGAGTGTTTCATGTCAAATGGAATTAGACATGCACCAGACTCTTAATTTGAGGTCTAGGTTTGGCACAGGAATTATTCTTTCATCCTTTCATGTGTGAAATTGAAGGTTCCCTGCTGGCTTAGCACAGCCCTTAACAGCTGAGCACTTGGATGTAGTGCTTGAGCTGTGAGCATCGTTCCACGAATACTTCCCCCCCATGCCTATTAATCTGGGGAGACTATGAGCAAGGCAGCTCAGTGTGTGGCTATTGCAGATTTCTGTACAGTTCTGCTGACACTTAAGGAAAAAAGCTGAGCTATGCAATTTAGTGGATCTTTTCCCTTTGTAATGATTATTTGTACCAGAGGTCTGTATTCAAAGGTCTCAGAGTATTTACAAATATGTCTGTTTGATAAAGATTTTAAACTGTGAAAGTAAGTAAAGTAATTATTGTAGTTATATCTGAGTACCCTAAAATTCTCCAGTTGTCAACAATAGCTGCAACCTACAGTCTGTATGTGAAAGTCTTTTTGTGCCAAGTGTGTTATTTGCATCAGTGTGAAAGATCAATAAGTAAAATTGCTTATTACTGTGATTATATATTTAATGAATCAAAAAATATTTTATTTTTTCACAGTAGCAGAATCACAGAATTTCTGGGGTTGGAAAAGACCTCTAGAGATTATTTAGGCAACACCCCCTACACTGTGTGCCAGCTTTGATAGTACTAGAGCAAAGACATTCCTTCAAAGCTTTGGTACAGCTAGTTGTTTTGGTTTTTTCCTTTTCTCATATTCTTTTACTCTCATTGGCACATTGTTAGGTACTTATAGACCATCATGTTCTATTTGAAACTATTTTGTAAATAACTCTTTTACTTTTAGGTAGAAATTATCTCTGCTCTCTCCTTTTTGAATGTGTTGTTGGCTACGAAGCCAAAGACTGTGCTATTTGTCTCAGATGTTCTACATGCAACTAATAGTCTAAGAAGCTTTAGAAAAATCTGAGGAACTATCTTGCATAATAAAATGCAGTGATAATAGTTGAGGGAGCATCTTTTTTTCTGAAACTACTGTCATTATCAAATACATTCACGTTTTTCATGCAAATACCTAAAGTAGCAAAATACAATTAGGTCAAAGGTATGATTTTGAGAACTTTAAATCAGAAGGAGGCCCTTGCTAATTGTCTGTTCTGTTAAATACTTAAAATCTGCTAGTAGGTACACCTTTGGGGGGAAAGTATTTTGTGTAGTACCATTCTGCACGGTGTGAAGAATTCGTTTAGAATTGGTTCAATAGTAAAGAACTAAGATTTCATTCAACTTTTAATAGCTATTTAAAGAAACAGGAAACTACATATAACAGTTAAAATACCTTATGTTTTTGGAGAGGGTTTGTGATTTTTTTTCCAGCAGACAAATATTAAAAGAGCATCAAAACATAAGAATTAGTGGCTGTCATCCTTAATGTTTGAAATTAGCAATGTAATGAGCCTCAGGATGAAATTGGAGCTATTGTTCCAGTTTAACTCTATTGGAATATACCATTCATTATAAAGAATATGCTCTGCTAAAGCTAATAAATGTAAATGGTAGTTTTATGAAGTCAGTGGCAGTATACAAAATATATTTTAAACTATGTAATAAATTGCAGGAATAAAATTCTATACCGGGCAATTTCTTCAGCCTTGGAGGTCATATTGTAACTGTACCATATTTTCATTATTAAAATTTTAGAAGTACTCATTACTTGATGTAGGTCACTGCATGCTCAATGTGTGAATTGCATTTCAGTGATCACTGAATGGCCAGAATTCTGTGAATTACTGAAGTCCACTAACATGTGAATTTTTTTCTTGATCGCACTGTTGTCCTTTCTTGGGACCACACTGAAGCAGGGAATTTATTCTAAAAGGCTGACAGATGAATTCTCAAGATGGTAATTTAATGCAATTTTCATTTAATTTGAAAAATTTCTTCGTTTTATTTGATGTAAGCAGTTGTTAATCTTTAAGCCTTGTTATAGACTTAAAAATATATAAACTCCTGCAGATGAAAATTTCTCTGCCCATCTTCATGTATGAGCCGCTCTAATGATTCCTTAGATGATTTATTGGATGAAGGTGTTAGTGTCGCGACTTTATTTGACCTCTACCCAAACAGGCAGTAAAGGGGATTAAATGAGAGGTTGCTCCATTAGTATATATATCCAGTCTGCTTTTTCATTTTCAGGCTAACTACAGCAACCCAAAATGAACATGAGTTCCACTACAAATGAAAGGAATGTTTTAGTATTTGGAATTTGAGGTTTTTGTTGGTTGGTTTTTTGTATTCTAATCACAATCTTGAAGTGAATTTAATATTAGGCCAGGTGCAAATTAATGTCTTGTTTATTTACACTTGTTTGGATTTTTAAATCCCCAGCTGGTATAAATTTTCATGGCAATAGGCTTTTTAGTCAATCTTCAATGCAGTTTTTCCAAATGTCAGTTAGAACTTCAGAATCCCTGTCATAGAGTTTCATTAGGTAAATATATATATAAAGTGCATAAGAAGTATATGAGAAAAATATGAAGACTTATTTTTACTTAAAATCAGTGAAATCCTTCCTGTGTACTTCATGTTTGAGATTATTTTAGTCTTTGTTCTAGACAAAGTCTTCTACTCTTATACTTCCAGGAGCAATTTCCATTGAAGTCATAGTACTATTCATGTGCCTGAACTTACTTAAAGAATTTCTGGGCAAATTAAATGATCAAAGATATAGGCAGTTGGTTCACTGTTATTTTGTTTTCTCCTTTTCCACTCTGTTCGCTGGAACCTAGTGTAAATCATTTTACTGAAACTGATAGTGGAGGTAGAGATGACAAAAAGTGATATATTCCTGCCCTGAAAAGAAGCTTATAGTGCGAGAAAAATAGTTGTCTATGTCCATCAAGTTCTTCTTCTATGGAAATTAATGACTTGGAAAAGATCAGACTACTGAATGCACAATGCTCAGGAAAAAAAAAAACACAACAACACAAACAACACCCCAATCTAATTTACACATCTCCTAATTCTAAAATATGATCACTACATTGTTTAAAATGCAGATGTCCCAGATACTGATGTTATTATTTGAGCATTTCTCTAAGTTGTGGCAGTGTACAAACATACTTTTTGAGAGAGAAGGGAAAAATCTTCTGTTAGCTATGTGGCCATATACACTTTTTTGTCTGTTAATATATTTGTGCTTTTATTGGTTTCTTTCACTGTGATGACAAAGGAGTAAATCCTTGAGTCTTAGTGACTTTGAGTCCAACTCCTGGCCCTGCACACGACCACCCCAAAAATCACACTGTCTGCCTGAGTGTATTGTCTAAATGCTTCCTGAATTCTGTCAGACTTGGTGCTGTGACCACTTCCCTGGGGAGCCTGTTCCAGTGCCCAACCACCCTCTGGGTGAAGAACTGTTTTCTAATATCCAACCTAAACCTCCCCTGACACAACGTCAGGCCGTTCCCTTGTGTTCTTTCACTGGTCACCACAGAAAAGATCCATGTCTACCTCTCCTCTTCCCCTCAAAAGGAAATAGTAGACTGCAATGAGGTCTCCCCTCAGTGTCCCCCAGACTGAACAGACCAAGTGCCCTCAGCAGTTCCTCACATGGCATCCCCTCAAGGCCCTTCACCATCTTCATTGCGCTCCTTTGGTCACTCTCTAACAGCTTAATACCTTCCTTCTATTGTGGCACCCAAAACTGCACACAATTGAAGGTGAGGCCTCACCAGTGCAGAGCAGAGTGAGACAATCCCCTCCGTCAACCAGCTGGTGATGCTGTGCCTGATGCACCCCAGGATACTTATTCCTTGTTTAAGTGTAGTGATATGTTTAAAACTTTAGTGTCAACAGCTTTATACATCTATGTAAATACCCCAGGCTCCACTTAAAGTTGTATGTCTGTGTTTGGAGCAAGTTTCTTCCTGTATTTGACTATATTCTAATGTTTTGATGTGTATGAAATAAACAATCTTTTCTTATGGCACAGAATTGGAATGGAAAAGAATGAAGCTTAAGATAATGCTGAATAAAAGGGTTTTTTTTAGAAAGTGCACCAGCTCCAGTTTTGGTTGGTTTGGGTTTGTTTTGTTGGGATTTTTTTGTTTGTTTTTTTTTGTTTGTTTGTTTTTTGGTAAGTACAAGTACATGCAGTGTAATCATCAATATTTTTGTCTCTTTTTTTTTTGTTTCCCTCTAAGACATAAATAAGACAGGATGATATTAGAAGGAAGGAGAGATTTTCACTTATTATTTTATATGAATTTTATGTCTTTTTTTCATTGCTCACTTTAAATAGTCTGAAAAATTTATAACAATGACTAAGTGACTAGCTGGCTAGCCTGCAGACCCTGAGTGAATTTCTGCTATTCAGAGGTGGCAGATTTTTTCAAATCTATTTCTTTGGTTTGTGTGCCTTTACCACAATGCTATGTTTATAAAAACAATTTAGAAACTTTTTTCTTTTCAAAAATCATACTTAAAATGTAATGGCATTTCTGTCTTCATTACATTTCACTGATTTATTTTTGAACATTACATGCCAGTATGTTGCAGTCGATTCACTGGGATTTGTTTATACTTTATTATTCTTGAAAATTGCAGTGAGTGTCACTGAGAAGAATCTGGCAAACATCCAGAGACCCTTTGAGTAAACTTAGTCTTCCAACTAAGTTTAGCCCTCTGAGACCTCTTTATTCTCCTTGGAAAGCATGTTTCCTTTCTTAAAGCAAGAAAATTGTTAACTGCAGAGAGTAATATAAAATATTGAGAGCCAGGCAGTGAGCATTCAGAATTTGGAAGATTTTTTTTTCCCATTAGAAGTTCTGATTTTTAACTTCTGTGTGTCCTAAACAATTGGAAACTGTTCTCATCTCTCAGTAAGGATGAAAAATGTTCACTGACTTAATGATCAGACATCTCAGTTTTGCACTGTGAACATTGATCTGTTGTTGTGTGTATAATATGCAAACATCTTAGTGACCAAACCAAAGATTCTGTTAGTGTGAAGATGCTGACAGGAACAGAACCACTCTTACTACTCATGGCAATGCTTCCAAAGTTTTTAGAAATATTACCTCATTGGACTAATATCAGAGACTTGTAAAACCTTTGCTACAGTCTATCATCAGGCATGCTGAGGGGTGAGAGAGACAGTTGAGTACTGAAATTCCTGTTCAGTGAGAAATGGATCAAAGAGTATATGATGGACTGACCTGAGCAAAAACTGCTTTGCAGTTTTTAACACACTTGGCAGAACAAATGATACTACTGGTAAACATTTTTGGCTTAAACTTAATTGTGTAGGTGCAAAAAACTGTGAAAGACCCTTGCTTTCATCATTTATGTGAAAGCAGCCAGAAGAAATGATGCTATCAGAATCTCTAGACTAATGGAACTGTCTGAATAGGTAGGCTGTTCTTCTTCCTTTATCTGATGAGTTGATATTTGGGTTACTGAACCTTATGGTGCATTTTGTCAGTTTTACTGCTTGTGGTTCCCTGTGGAAAAAATAAATCAGCAAATATTTTCTATTCAACAGTCACAAAACTGTGAGGAAAATAAGGTATTGAAGGAGTGAATATCTCTTTTCAATAAATGCTATTGTTTTATTTTTTTTCTTCTACTTCTTTTTCCAAATGCATTTGCTTCCTATTATTTTCCTTTTTTTTTTTTTTGTTAATTGATGTGGTGCCATTTCTCTTTTTTTTTCTTAATCATTCAACCTGTGTGCCACAGAAAAGCAAGACAGTAGACTAGCAATTTCAGCTTCTAATGTCTTTAATAACTAATGTAGTTCTTAAAATGTAATCGGCATAATTAATTAACATCATTCAAGTGATGTTTTTGGTTTTAACTCAAATAAGTTTTTATTTAAATAAGGAGAAAAATATTATTAAAGCATCTGTATCAATTTTGTATGCATTTCTATATATCTTTAACAGTCAGGTGATAATAATTATAGCACCTCTCATATCTGTAGACATCAGGGTGCAGGCAGGCAGGATTTGGTCTGCTGGTGCCAACCTAGCTATTTGAATCACTAGGGGTATGCTAATTGCTTGGCAATGCTCAGGCACTTTTTCAGACATCTTTACCATGAGCAAGTCTTTTCAGAACTTTTTTGCATCATCAGACTTGTGGGTGATGTGTCTGGATCAAGAAGACCAGAGAGGACTTTCCACCATGGTCACATCCAGATTCTTGATTTTCAGCTTTGATTTCCTTTGCACCTGATAAGCCTGATTTAGATGATAGGAAAAACTGTGGGGTCAGCATCATCCAGCAGGTTATATATTTTATCAATATTGTTAAGCAGATGATAACCTCAGTGAATTCTCAGGGAACAATACTAATTAAATTCTGCATGGTAAATACACTTGTATGGAACTCGTGATTCGGGAGTCCTGGCGGTTCTTCTGTCTGATCAGACCAACAGGCCAGATGTTACTTGATAATACTGTCATGCTAGATAAAGCCTAGAGTTGTTTTGTTTCTATATTTGGTCCTTTAGCCCATTCACAGTCTGCTATGAGGAGGTGAGTTCCTTTACCCAGCCTGTGGTGGGCCATTTTACATGCCTTTTGACAACTCAGCTATTTTCTTTATTTAGTCTGTTATATATATTCAAAGAGAAGCTGAGGAATTCCTTTCACATATGTACTATTGTGTCACTCAGTTTAAACTGAGGAATTTGAGCATTCTTTGTGCATGTTTGCAGTAAACCTGAGACATACTCAGTGCAGTGTGAGCATGCCAATACAGAGAAAGGAATGGACACAGAAATGATTCTTAAGAGGTGAGAGGTAATTGTGACTCTAATTTCTTCTCAAGCTTTAACTTTTTCATTTATTGAGCTCTGATTCTCTGAAATTTTACAGAATGTGTATGGAAGGATAGAGGAAGATATAAAAATGGTGCAGAGGAATTTTTTTTCTGCTTTCCAGTCTCACTTGTGCTGCTTGTAGGAGACCAGGTCTTTGTGAATTGAAATTTCCGTGCCCGCACATCTGTGCAGCCTGAGACAGGAACTTAGGACAAAAATGTAGCTTAAAAATGAGCACAGCAACATATCTGCAATTTCTCTATTTCTGACCTTTTTCTCTGCTGTTAATGTTCCTCCTGATGTGCCAAATTTGATGAAAATATGTACAGTTCAAATGAGGGAGAGCAGAATGGTGAAATGTGGAATTTATTTCCAACTGTAGGTAGTGCATTTCTCTGCAAATTCACATTTCTATATGAAAATAATGTTTGCACACAATACATAAACTGATAAGCTGACAAAGGCAGTCACATCTCCATATACAGAACAATAAGATGCATCCTGTGAGAGGATTGTCAGCATTTTATTCTGACAAGTTTGTGTGTTTGCATTTGTTTCCATATGTATGGCCAAGTTCATTTAAAGTATTTTTCAAATATCAGCTAAATTCTTTCCACTGATTCCTCAGTTAATTTTCCTTTTCTAGGAAAATAGTGGATAGAGTTTTACCATCTAATTTCTGGGTGAAATTGATCTGACCTGTCCACATATTGAGCACATCTAGGAGCAAGTCCTCACCTGATATACTCCTTAATTCTATTAAATCAGTGGAACTACAGCAGTACTTATATATCATCTTTAAATAAGGTATGAAATGTCTCTTCCTTTTCTGAGAATTTTTGTGTCATTGTTCCATGCATCTTTCTTTTTGTTTGCCAATACAGAATCAGTCTTAAAATATTTGCAGGCATTAATTTTTTTAGAAGTTTATTTAAATGGTTATGCTTTAGGTGTTACTTTCTGAATATCCAGTAAGTGCACAGAAGTTTTAAAGCAAAGTTGAGATATCTATTCCAAGTGAACCCTCTTCTGATGCATTGTTACCATTTCTTGTTAGCATTATTTCATCATTGATATTCATATGGATTCAGTTTATTACAACTGAGAATGGGACTATGCCTCATTATTTTGGGTGTCTGAGCAAAACTTTTTTTTTCCATGATTTTTTAATTGTTGGGACCAATCCTCCATTTTGACTTTTACTTCCTGAGATTCAACACAATAATACAAAATTTCAAGAAATTTTACAGTTGAGGTTTAAAATTTCTTTTTTATCCTCTTTTATGAAAGTAATTCTAACACACACAAGAAAGCAAACTACTCTTCATTAAGATAGTAGCACAGATGTGAATACAGGAAAGTCATCCAAAATAAGTAGAAGGTCAGTGAAAAAGGTAAAAACCCTTGAATATAAATATTAACTTTAGTTCCTTGATTTAAAAAGTAAACTACCTTAGGAAGATATATTTTTTTATTGGTTTTGCCTCATTACCTTTGCCTGGATGCATGTAAGAAGGTGGTAGGGGTGGGTCTGAAGAAAGCCACCTGTGGGGAGAGTAAATGGAAGCAAATAAGACTTACACACATGGAAATGGAGAACTATTAATATGTGAAAAATGTGTTTAGCAACATGTGTGAAAGACAGTCTGCCACATTTGGTGCTTGTATTGTGCTTGTTTGCTGTCTCCTTCAGTGGGCTTCTCCATTGCAGGATTTTCATGAACAGCAGACAGAAAGCAGCAGTAAAAAATCACCAGTTGGAAAGTCACCACTGCTGATAGCACAACTTACTGCACAAAAATCCATAGTGGCATATTTTAATGCTCTTTTATATCCGCTAATGCTACAGAAGTAACTGGAAAAATAAGTAAATGCTGTACTACTGCTGTTTTATATGGAAGAATCCTATGACAACGGAGCCCACCTGCTGTTTCTTGGGATAAGGAAGTTGAAACAATGTAGAAACCCATTCCAACTATGAAAGGAGGCTTTTCAAAGAAACTGAAAGAAAATTTGTAGCTACAAAAATAAAAGAAGAAAAAAAATCCAAAAACAGCAATGGAAAAACACTGGTAGCTACTTATAGTTGAGAATAAGAACTGTTTTCTGTCTAAAATTAGGATATGTATTTGTTCCTAGTCATTCATGTAAAGGATTTGGGTGCTGTTCATGCACGCTGCTGCGTTGAACTATCCAGTCCAGAGGCTGTTTGCTATTCCCCTTTCCCTGAAATCCAGCCTTTAGTTTCTGAAAATTCAGCAATAGAGAGTGGAAAACCTTGTTGTTCAAAACTACAAATAAACATACATGTCAGATTGTATACAGTTTGCATTTCCCTATAGGACAACAAGGGTAGGCAGTTTTCAGTTTCTGTTACAGAAAACGAGAAGGCGCCATACGTTTGCTTGAGCAGAACATCCTCCTGTGACCCACCACAGTCAGAGCTGCCAGCCCGTCCTGCTGTTTTCCTGTGTTGTCTCCTCTCTGGAGTGAATGTGCATGTCTTCCTAAAGCAGAACAGACACATGGCTCTCCCACCGGGAGTCTATTATCATATTGCCCTATATTGCCTTTGTTTCTGATAATGTTCGGTTCAGACAAATGCTGCCTACTGCAAAAAAAAAAAGGTGTTCTGTTCTCCACAGTACCTTTTCCATGGGATTCCCATCTTCACAAGTATAATGGTACAGGAGGTGATATTCCCCTATTCCCCTATTGCTAATGGGTTCTGGTTTTTACTTTTAAGTGCCTGTAGCTTGTTACTGCTTCATCTTCTGAAGTGTACATAAATCTGAAAGAAAACAGCTTTAGCCCTTTTCTTTTTTCCACCTGTGTCTAAACTATTCATAATTAATACTCTGTATAAATCTTGTGAAGTTAGTCACCAAAGCAAGAGAGCCCCAATCTATGTTTTATACCTCATTGCAGTAACTCACTTCATTGTTCTTCTCATAAAAGCCCTTTTATATGTGTTCTAGTAGATTTGCTGTAGTATTTGTGTGTGTTCATGGGGTGGTTCTGATTTCTTCACAGATTTTCTTCTCCCCTTCTTGCTTCTAAGCAATTGCATGCTTTTCTGGTGTTTTTTTTTTTTAATCTTTGCCAATTCTCCATCCCTTTTCTATGATAATCCAATCATTTTCTTCTTGGACTTTTAGTATCACAGCCTTCACCATAACTATATTATTTCATGAAATAAGGAGAGATCAAACACGTTTCAGTGCCTAGCACAATTTTCAAGTGTTTGCATCTGCTCTTGTAAGTGCCAATATTTGTGGAGAAAAAAAAAGTTGCTAAAGTGATTCCTACACGACTGTCAAATCAGTAAGTATTTTGAGCCAGCTTTAAGGTATATGTTTGCTTTTTTGGTGTTTTCCTACATGTACTTGCCTCTGTATAACTACCATTTGTGTCAGATACGGTGTTGTATTTACAGAAACTCAGTTCACAAACATGGCTTCCTAATCAGTTTGTGTACATATATTGAGGGCTAGTGCAATCATTTGCAATATTGATACATGAAATGAAGCAGTTTTTCAAAATGTTTTTATTGTGGTTTTGTCCTTATTTTGTATTTTTCTTTGTTCTTATTTTTTTTCATCTTAAACACAAGTCTTGCTCGTGGATGTTTTCTTAGTTTTCACATCCAAACTTTAACCTAGCCAATTTCCTGCTGCAGAATCTTAGTAACTGTCGGTCTGATCTGGAATATCCTACACTGTGCTTCACAATTGTCTTCAAATCTTTCTTTGATAACTATAAATCTTATGGTGCTGTTTCCCATGAGCAGCTGTGAAATGCCCTGTCTTCCTTGACTGTGAGTGAATAGGAAGCCCTTTATTCTTGATTTTGTGTTGCTACAGCTGTGTGCCTTTTTTTTTTGTATTTTAAAAAATTATGTCTGTGGCCCTTTATATAGAGGGAAAGCAAGAACTTAAGTTACTTTTACATCATAGGGCTTTAATGTTCTGAAATACTATTTTGTAAAACTGTGCCATGATGTTCCTCTTGATGCTGTCTCCAGTGCTGTGCTTTTGCCTCTGGTGATATTTGAATGAATGCCCACATAGTGGTGGGATTGGAGTCTGTAGCACTTATTGCAGTGCAACAGAAAATCATTAGCAGAAAAAAAGTAGGTGCTGAGGAGCCAAAATATGCACTGTTATTATGGTTTGTATTGGAAGGGGCCTTAAATACCGTCTAGTTTCAAGCCCCCTGCCATAGGCTTATCCTGCTCTACATAGGTATGTGCAAAAGAAGATGGCAAGAATCTGTTGATGATAGTTCTCATTGTCTTGCTATCACAATGGAAAGATTTAAGAAATTATTAGGCTGAGAATATAAAAGGAAAGAAATTTCACTTTATCCTGTGAAGTATAACTACAACATGGAACTTACTCTTTCAAGATGCGCAGAAATTTCATTAAGTGAAGCTATATATACCAGATTTACTGATTACTGGGAAAAAATGATGTTCCAGATGTGACTTAGCCTATTGTTCCCTCCCAGGTAGGGGTGCATCACTGCAGAGGGATCACTCACTACCCAGCAGTTTCCTTCTGATTTTCTGCTATTGAGCAATGGAGGAAGTGTGGCAGTGCATCGTTATGCTTTCCTCTGGCCCTGGGTTGGAGTAGTTTTGCCTTCAGTGAAACCCATCAGATGGCTACATCTATCTGAGGTATCAAGCCTGGCCTTTCAGCACCACAGTCAGGCACCTTTCAGACTTTCCAGATAGGCTTGGAACCACTGAACTCTAAAGTCAGTTTTGTAACACGTTTGTACTTAAATTTGAGCATTTGCTATTTGAGAGAAGCAACACAAATTTCCTTAGCAGGAACCATTTTTATAGTATAGGCAATCTGTCTGCTTGAATAGCACCAAACTTAATCTTCTGAATGTAGAGGAGTTGAGATAAAAGGATTAGACTCTAGCAAACCTATTGTTTACTGATATATTTGGTGTTTAGAGAGGTTGAGTGCATGTACATGAATATATTTTTGTTAAGTGATTCTGTACTGCTTTTAAGAGGTATCGTATGGATAGCTAACATTTCATCTATGTCTCCACTGAAACTTTGCAAACTTCAATGTACATGGTGTTGAAACCATAATAGACACAAAATAGATTCTTTTTTCAAGTCTTTAGTTACAGGTATGAAATGCTTTTCCACACTAAAATGTGTCCTAATAGGCCTATAGAATGTTTTTACTGCTTGCCATCCACTCCCTATCCCTTCCTCCCACCTCGCCTCCTACCCCCAGTTCATGTGCAGTTGTTAGTGGTGAATATTGTGCGTGTTCTGGTATATATTATAGTGCAGAAAACTTCTTGCATGCTGTAGGAAGAACAGCTTTTGTTTGAAATGAGATGTGAAGGCCTCAAGGAGGGAAAAACACAGCATGTTAATGCCAAAGTCATGCTGGCTTCAAAATATTAATATCATCTTAATACTTTGAAGAAATTACAAAAGTAATTCCTGTAGAAGATAGGTAAAACATATCAGCAGTGCAGTCTTACGACTATTTTTCTTTGACTTTCTCTTTAGAAGGACCATTAACTTTGATTGTAATTCCGTTGTCATGTCCTGTTATAAATATTTTTCCCAATGAAAAGACAGAAAGACATCCATATTATATAACTATATTTGCCTTTCATAATCAATGATATAATTAGACTAAGTAAACTTTCTTACTACAACATGTAATGCTATTACAGTGATTTAATGCAGGGTCTTTTACATCAAGCAAACCAACCATAAACTATAGACTACATTCTTGATTATGAATTCAGAATAATGTCACAACTGATGGTTAATTTTTATCCTGTAAAGTGACATAGGAAAGATGTGAAGATTTATAGAGGTTGGCCTATGTTATTTAAGAGGTTAACACAATTATTATTTTACTGTGGTGTTGATTTCCAGATGCATTTTTAATCCTGGAAGAAATGCTCTGGTCTTGTTTTCCAAATGCTTGCTAAATCCATGTGAAACTCCATCCCAGATTACTGTTATTTAACCAACTACATATACAAATGCAATTTCTATATATTTATTCCATATGCTTTGATGTTGTTTGCTTTGTTTCAGTTTTCCCTCAACAAATATGTTCAGAAATAGGCCTTGTTCAAAGGGGTTTGAGACAAAACTGCAGTAAACATATGTCTCATAAAGTTGCCTTTTACTGTAATTGTTTCATGTTCCCATTCCTCACAGGATTATTTTGCTTCTGCATTTCTCATAGTCGTAAATTTGATTATTCTACTACAGTGACTTACTCTAAGAAAATTAATATAATCTCTTCAAAACTCTCAGCTGTGAGCTGTAACTCCCTGAACTGCTGTTTTACTTTCCAGGCATTATAAATGTATTTCCCTAGTTGTTCCTTGCGGAAATCATCTCACAGTGAAGTGTCATTTTCCCAGTAGACTCAGGGCATAGAGTAATAATAAGTGCAAATAGTAAATATTTTTAAGACTTGTGGTACAGCATTCAGAGAATACCACCCTATTTATGAGAAACATTCAAATAATAGCTTTGTATTTCAAACTTAAAATGGTATCCTGAGTGTGAAGTGTGATGTGTCAAACAAGTTCAGAGCTATGTACCTGCTGATAGAACCTCATGAATATAAACTTGGTAACTTTGTGGATAGCTTTTTGGATGATGAAGTTAAGTTATGAAGATGTAGGAAAAGTATGTATGAGAGAGATACACTGCATCAGAGAATATTCCAAATTTTAATGAAACATACAGCTTTGTTGCCTACCTTTAAGTGCAAAAGACGAAGAGTTAGCAGTCCAAAAATATGTTCTTACTTTGCTGTATATATCTCATCAGATACTTAAGGAATGCCTTCTAAGTGCTTTAAATAGCAAGTTCTTCAAATATTAATTTTTATTTGCTTCAGATATTGTATTTCTGAGAATTATGTGGCTTACCTCAATCATTTAATTACAGTATTTACCACTTATATGCAGCCAGGTTTTTTCATCATATGCATGGGGAAGATTCATTACCTAACTCTGTAAAAACTCTGAATCATGATACAAAGAGTGATAGAAATTCTGCAAAGAAGATTTCTTAAAATAGTAAATGCATGCATGGGCATAGACACACATGTATATGTATTTCTAGGTATAAAGGCCACATGTCGTTTTTCATACCTATGCAGAAGAATTGTACTGTTTTCAGTTTTAATGAATTGAATTTAAGCATCTTTAATTTGATTCTGTTACTGAGAAAAGAGTTAATATGTGGATGTGAGAACAGAAATGTCAGAGGGTGAATGCTCTTTATAATAGGAGGCACTGAATGCTTGCACCTTGTTGTCATCCCCTTTGACTATAAGCATTTTGAAGATGGTTAAGGTAATAAATAGGATTATATTTTGCTGAATGTTCCCTCCCAGTGTTAATTGCCAAAAAAGTACACAGCTTAGCTAGAAAAACAATGCATTTCTTCTCTCTGAATCTGAAATGAAGACTTCTCAAGGGAAGATTCAGAAAAGTGTATGCTTTCTTGAAAGAGAAACTAAAAGAAAAAGAAAATTCTTACTTGTTTGAAAAAAGTAGAAGGAAAAAGGTATCAGACATCATACGGTTGAAGATTTTAATTGCTGTACAAAGAGTATTTTACCAGACCTTACTTTAAGACTGCCTGTGACAGCAAGGACTGGGGCCCAAAAGGTTTCTTCCAGATCAGTGATTATAAGGGTGAGGAAGTGATATGTATCTGTGTTGATTTGAGATAAACTGAGAGAAGAAATCAGATTTTCCAGTGTTCAGTGAAGGGGGGATTCTGTTCTTTAACCACTGACAAGATGAATTTCCTCTTTGCTATTGTATGTAAGCTATTCTGCTAGGACAAGCATGCAGGCTAAGGAGACAAATAGGAAAGAGCAAGACAGTTCCATATTCTTACTTGCGTTCCATAGAAGTACACCTGTTTCTCATGAAATGTTAATATCAACAACTCTTGGTTATTACCAACAATTCTTGTCTGTTATTATAACAATACTTCATTGGCTTCACAGCCATCTGGCTACTGGTGCTTGAGACATACATTTTACTCTCTTCTGGGATTCTACAATGATAAAAGACTATTCTCAAATTGTTATTTATAATTGTTTGGTTTAGACAGAAGTTTTGTATGATTTGCTGATGAGATTACATGAAAGGATTTTGTAACTTCATAATTCATCCTTAGGACTGCAAGAATTGCTTACATTAGTTTTCCTTTATTATCGCTCTATTATTTCAGTATGTACAATTGGGCAGGTGTAAATGTGTACGCAACATATGTTGCCTTGGAATACATTGCTTATAACAAACATGTATTCTTCAATTGTCCTAATGAGGCAAGTGTGCATCTATCATGATTGGTTTTCTGTTTTCAAAATAACACCATGAGATTCCTTTTCCATCTGTTGTGTTTCTGTATGCAGATAAATTTGCATATTATAACCATATTTCCCCTGTCAGGTGTAATATCTCTTCTAAGAGAAGTGTCTGCCTTTTTTGGTGAGCCCTGAGAGGGTGAGCTCCTCTCCAGTGAAAAGCAGACTGATGGCTGCAGTAAGTGAGAGAGTCTGGACTGAAGGTAGTTCTTAGTAGCTTGTTGTACAGTTAAAACAGTCAGCCAAGCTTCATTAAAAAGGTGAAATTCAATAAAGGTAAACAGAACTCAATAATCTATGAAGCCAGCCTTACCTTAGACTTTCCAAAGGATGTTATAAAACCTTAATTATCATTGTGTTATTATAATTATCATCATAAATTAAAGTGGTGTTACACTACTGATAAGGGGCATAAACGCCTTTTTTCCATTAGTGATCACTATGATGTCTATTTTCATAGAAATTTGCCATAATTTGTAATTTTACACTGGTGGGTTTTGAGACTATTTCATCAATAGATATGCTACATTTTCATGGCCTTCTGAATACTGCAGGAATTTACTAGTGTTCCTATTGTCCCGTGTTTAGATAGAACACTTGCTGATGTAATAACTTAAAAAGCACAGTTCCATTCACATCACAGAATCACTCAATAGCTGAGCTGTTATAATTTACATACCAGTGATTAAGGAAAGCCTTATACAAGGGTGGAGTTCTGCTGGGCTTCGCAACTCCCAATACATTATTGAACAGTTACCAGCTAAATGATACATGCTGTCATAATTCTAAAATGAGTAGCAGTACATCTATGACCCCTGGTGAAGACTGTGAAAATGAATTTTTGTTTTGGAGCACACCATCGTAATATTAACTCAAAATTAAATTAGACTGGTTCTCCAGTCTAGTATATTTATTCTTGTATATTTGCCCTTGACCACTGAGGTTAAGAGAACAGCCTCATTGCAGGTGTAAGAATTTACATAAGCAAGTACCACAAAACCATTGCCACATGAGTTTGTTTCAAGGTTGCTTTACTGAAGGCAGTGACAGTGATGTTATAATATATATGTGAGCTACTGACCAAATTTTTATTTCGTTCTTTAGTTGTATATGATTATTTGGAGGATGCCATCTAGACAGCTTTTTTCATAGCTGACCAAAACTTTACATCCAGAATTTTTTTTGTCTGCTACTGACTCAAAGGTAGTGGTGAGAAACCTCTTGGCACTTGCAATCAGTAAGCAGAATTTGGTCCTTTTGTCTTCCCCCCATCTCATCCTGAGGGCCTAGTCCTCACTCCTGATGTTACACTGTTTCATCATTTTGTGACAAAATTTGGTTTCAACCCGAGCTGGTTGTGTTTTGTCCATCTTACTCCTTTTTATTACCTAGCATACTCATCTTGTTAATGTTTAGCATTACATACTCAGTTTAGTTTTTATTTTCAGTATCCTTGAGAAGACATGTCTCTGTCAATTCTGTTTGCTAGTCCTTGCTGCATCTGATCTGATATCACATAGTTATTTTGCACACCTAGATGTGCCTACAGTACAAATCTATAGCACTAGGGTACAGATTGTACCAGTTGCATCTCACTGACCTTGATGTCAAAGAACGACTCTACGCTAAATGAACTTAATTAGTTTTTCAGCCTTGAACTGCTGCATTTCAAGTCTGTAATATATGGCAGTTGAGGGAAACAAAAGGTTTTGGGGGAGACTTAAAAAAAAAGAACAGTGGTACTTTACAGGCTGTCGTAAGGAACCCTTAAAATAGGTCAAAATAAGACAGAAAGGAGAAAGGGCTGTTAGATAAATAACTGATGTTAGCATCCTTTGTAGATATAAATGAAATGATCTTTGATAACTTCCATGGTGAGCATTTAGACAGTGCTCACAAGTAAGATGTCCTTAAAACTGATCTCCTTTGGATTTTAGTCTTCTTGGAAAACAAAATATTAAAATGCTTATTACTCAGAATTTTCAGAGGTTCAAGGAAATGCAGAAACCGACCATTCAAGTTGAGAACAAAATTATTTTAGTCCCGCTTTGAGGCCTGTTTCAGTGAATCACATAAATGCCCATTTTGGAGTCTTACTGAAATTAAGATTTAAACAATGTTATAGCTTTATTGTTTCAGGGTATAAATGCAAACGCTAAATGAACTTTCACTACACATACCTGCACCTTGTTAGGATATGTTAAGGCAGAATGATTCCTGCTCAGCTTTATGCTCTCAGCCTCCTGTTTATGTGTATTCTGGAAATATTAAGGGGATCAATAATTTTGCTGCAAACGTACACTGTTTTTGTGGATAGATTGCTCAGCTACATCACTTATTTATTAAATAATACAGTGATTATTTATTTTGAAAGCTTTTTATGCTGTTGTGTTAGCCATATAAATTGTAGCTCAATGCACATGAGTTTGTGAATAATTAGGGACTGTAGGAGCTGGCTGAAAATGTGGGTGAGCAGTCGGTGTTATTCCTTTAAACATACGCAGCTTGAAAAGCAGATGGAATTGTGTTCTCATGATGTTTAAGGACTTTTAGAGCACTGCATATCACCAGCATCTGGAGACCAATTACTGAAGAGTCTCCATAGGGGTCCTGCCTCAGGGTTTTTATTTGGATGAATAATATATAAACTCTATAGTTTCCCACAGAGAGCAACTGGAGCAGTATCAGAAGGAAATAAGCCTTTTAGGAGTTGAACTGAAAATGAAATAGAAGCATAGGATTTAAAATGAGGCAGTTTTGCTTTTACTTGCAAAGTTGAACATTGCATATTAGTTACATGAATTCTGATTATTTTCTTTTTAGCCTTTATCCTTTAAAAATCTTGCTCTTTCTATTTGAAAGCCTTAGCAAAATGCTGTAAGGCTTATTCAATTACTCCAACAACTAGTATGCTAAATTTCCTTTTTTAAGAAGTGGTGGAAATTATGTTTTATATGTACATCGTTCATTTTATAACACAGGTTCAGCATTATAATATTCAAACCATAATCAAATTTTATCTTACTTGTCATTGTGTCTGATTCTGGGTTTATTTGGTATACTTATTAGAATTAGGAACAGTTGCAAAATAGCATATTCTCTACTATTCAAAAGCCTCTTTCAACTCATGACACATACCTTCAAATTCCTAGTCACTGTGTTCTGTTTAAATTTACTTGAAAGCAGAACACCCTTGAGAAGGAAATAAAAATGTTGCAATACTAATGCTTCGATCTGAATAGAAATTTATGTCTTTTTCTTAATTACAATAGAAATTCTTCTCTACTGATTTGCTGCAATACAGATGCAAGCCAAAATTCCCTGAGTGGGTACTTTAGAACTGAAGAGTGTATTAGCTGAAGAACACTACTGAGACCTATACAGAAGAAAACAAATGAGGGTGTAGTTTTTATGAAAAACAAAAGAACAACTAAATAACAAACAACAAACCCCAACAAAAACAAACACATGAAAAAAAACCCAAAAAACCAAAACCTACAAAGAACAACCAACCATAAAAAAGTCCCCAGCATTGTCATTGGTGCTGTGCTTGTTTTAGTCTGCAACTCTTCACCAGATACTTTGGGCAAATTTGGAAGCTCGGTGCCTTGAATTTTTAACTGTGGTAGTAATCCTCATAAGGCAAATGTTCCTATCAACTTTAGTATAACTATTCACCTGAACAGGCGACAGAATCACAGAATGATTAAGGTTGGAAGGGACCACTGGAGGTCATCTGGTCCAACCTCTGCTCAAGCAGGGTCATCCTAGAGCATGTTACTTAGAATTGTGTCCAAATGGCTTTCGAATATTTCCAGGGAAAGACACTCCGCAACTTCTCTGGGCAACCTGTTCCAGTGCTCGGTCACCTGCACAGTAAAGTTCTTCCTCATGTTCAGGTGGAACTTCTTGTGCATCAGTTTCTGCCCATTGCCTCTCATCCTATTGATTGGCAGCATCAGGAAGAGCCTGTTTCCATCCTCTTGACACCCTCAGATACTTACAGGCATGGATAAGGTCCCCTTTTGGTCTTCTCCAAGCTAAAGAGGCTCAGCTCCCTCATCCTTTCCTTGTAAGTGAGAAAATAAACTGAAGCATTTGAAGGTTTGATCGTGGCACCAAAATGTCCTAAATTTTAAATCAACATTGAAGGAAAAAGGTAGCAGTAGAGTTATATTCCTGGGAGAAAAGGATCAGAATATGTGTGTAAGCTACATGTTTTATTATGGCAATCAATTTGGTATTTAGAGCTTTTGAAAAACAAATGCAGCTTACCTCTAAAGAACAGAAAGTGCTATATTATTAATAAAATAACTGTTGGCATGCAGTGGAATGCTAGAGCCACAAGAAAAATCAGGGTATAATTGTGCTAGATTACATACTAAACTGTATTGAGGTTATGTGAGTTATCCTGCTTTTTTGCATGAGGAATTACCCATGTAATAAAGGGAAAGAAAAGTAGTTATCAGGACTAGGTATCAGGCTAAACTGAACCTGGCTAACATTGCAGAGCTCAAGTTGCACTTTAACGAGATTAAAACAGTCCCTTGGCTTTGACTGTTCCAAACCCCCTTTCTGTATTTGAATAGTCTCGAGTTGTTCATGTGCATCATTGCTCTTTAGGTCTGGTGCTCTGTTTCTGATAGTGTTTGAAAAAGTCATTCATCATCTCTCCTCTGTTCCCTGTTTTTGTTTTCATTCACAAACATTGTATCTAGTGTGAGTCAGTGGTACCAAATTATCCTCGAAGTTTAATGTCTAATGCTAAACTTTGTGCTTCCAAGTTTACTGCTGAAGTTTAAAAAGCAAGAATAAAGTTTGATAGGTCACAGTAGTAGAAATGAAAAAGGATTTAGATTGCATAGTCAGAGTAACAAGGGAAAAAAATTAGTGTGTTGGAGAAGGGTACTGACAAATGGTGAAAAAGAGTGAAGGTTTCTGGATGTCACATCAAAGAAAATTATTTTTCTTTTCAAATTCTTGCTTCTATTGCAGATAGCCTAAGGAGTATAGGTCATGATCCTTTTTTTTTTTTTATGTCTGTTCTTCAGCTCTTATTTCTGAGTGTCCAGCACTTATTGCCATGTGGGCTATGGAAACCATTAGGAACAGTCCAGAATGTCTAAGATGATTCAGGAAAAATGAACGGACCGATAAAGTCATGGCAAAGTCAGTTATGATATCACAGCTGTTGCTATGAGGGAATAAAAACAATGTGGCAAGGGAATTTGGGGTGTTCAGGTGTTGTGTTGTTGTGTTGTGTTTTGTTCATTGTTTTCTAACTGAGAAAACTGAAGACTTTAAAATAACCAAAACTTGATTTATGTGGAAATAGTATATCTTGGTAACTTCTAACACATTCCCAGAACATGCAGGTGAACTGAATTGAAATCCCTGAGAGCACAGAAATATGTGATTCAGGTATAAACTGTCTCCATAACATGACTTCTGAGCCTGCAATCTTGAGTAGTGCTGCTACAAAGCAGTAAAACAGCTTAGGAGCATTTCTGCTTCTGCAGATGCAGAGGAATACAGAGACAATGCAAATGGTCCCATAATACAATCATTATTCAATGTCTGTGCAGAGTCCTGGCTTAGATCAGGCCAGGAGTGGGGGAGCTGCTTGTTTCTGCTGCCTGCATGCAGGGACTTACCGTTCCCTCTCTAGGAGAATTCTACCTAAGTTGTTTCTTTTCCTTATCCATTGGTCAGCCTCAGAGGTTGCAGCCAAATATTCCACATTTCTTCTGAGCATCTTCATAGCAAGATGAAAGCTCTGTGAGCTCAGCATAAGTCCATAAAACGAGAAGTCTCTAAAAATAGTCAGTAATAAGGGATGTTTGATCCCTCAAGGCACAAAGGCATAGGTTTCCTACACTGCTGGAGTGAATCCTTCCACTCTTTGCTATAATATAGTTATGTCTCTGGCAATAAGGACAATTGGACTGGATTCAGCTACATGTGGGAATAGAAATGCAGACACCAAAATAAAAGTACAAAGAAAAAAGATGCAGTGCATCATTTTCAGTGCCTTTCTTTCTACTTATGACAGCACTTTTACTAAGCATTAAAATCCTGAGAATGGAAGACAAAATTATATCCAATTGAGCATGTCATCTTAGTAGCCATTTCTACTCCATGCCCCTCCACCTGTGAGAACTGGCTTACACTAATTTTGCACAGCAGCTGAATCTAAAAAAATGTAAGCTTTGGCCCTGCACCTTCATGTGCTCATTTTAGTATCAGATATACCTGAGAAAATAATTATCAATTGGGCATAATTCTTTTCCTAATTTGTTTAATATGATTTTTTTGTTGTCTCTTAATTTTGTCATAATTGAAGTGCATTTCCTGCATTTTGCAGAAAATCATTGCTTTTAAACTTTGTTTTCTCTAAAGCTGTACATGACTCAACAAATAAAACTACTAGTTAATTTACAAAAGCAAAACCTTTTATAACAATAGTAGAAAAACTGAACAAACATAATTGGATTTCAGTTCTGGACTTTACAACATTAAAAATGACAAAAAGTCCTTCTTCATTTGCAAATCTAAAAATTTCAGCAGTAGGCCCATTTGGAGAAAGTGGGTATCAGTACTGGGAAAATTCATATTTAGGAAATTGTTTTTCTTTTTTTTTTCTTTTTTTTTTTTTTTTTTTTTTTTAAGGAAAACACATATTGGTGCATTCCAGTAAGTTGAGAGAAGTTTATTTCCTGTTCTGGATCTCAGCCTCTGGGGAGCTTCCTTTCTCAGCAGCCTGTAGTTATCGGGCCTGTCAAGACTCTGATTTCCATCTCATTACAGCTTTAGTGCGGATACTTCATTTGAAAGTTTCACAAAAACCTTCCTCTGGTATTTCCTGTCTAATTCAACATATCTGTAAACATTGCAAAGAGATACCACTCTTCCAAATCTCTCTAAACTGCTTGGGTCTTCTAGGAGTACTTTTGAGCAATCGCTGATGGTAAAAGTGTGGAATGCAAAGGCAATCTATAAATACTAATAGCAATAGATGACACTTTTTTTTTTCCCTTCAAAAGAACTTCATGATTTAGTGTTTTTTTCTGTTATGTATGTGAGAAGGATTTTTGAGTAAAAGGATTTATATCTGCATGTAGGAAAGAATTTTTCACTGAAAAAAAAAAAAGCACTGGAACCGGTTGAATTACCATCCTGGAGGTATTTAAAAGATGTGTGGATGTGGCACTTAGGGATATGGTTTACTAGTGGACTTGGTAGTGCTGGGTTGGATTCAATGATCTTTTCCAAACTAAATGATTCTTTGATCCTGTATTTTCATCTTTTGTAATGGACAAAAGGAAAAATTAAGAATCAGAGTCTTTGCCTTTCATAGCATCATCTGCTATATTGCAGTTCAAACAACACGTTGCTTAAAAAAACACTTAGCAAGTTTTTAATGAAAAATTAATTCTGTTATAAAATATGCTGCAATTTTGCATCTTCAAGGTTTCTTTAACCTTTTAAAGCTGGTTTAACTTCTTAAAGAAGAAACAAATGTCTTAGCTGCCATATGTAGCATATGTGTGATTGTTTCCATAGTCATGCAATGTTTACAAACTGTAGTATTTTATTTAAATACCTGTTAAATAGACTCCTTATTTTGTTCTGCTGCTTGTTATGCTAAGAGTTGTTTGGTCAAAAAGTGTCATCTTTCCAGCAAATTAGCTCCTTTTGTCCAGTTCACTCTTTGCAACATTGTGACTGCTCAGCCATTTCCCAGGAGATGAACCATGATGTTTCACGCAATTTCACAGTTCTGTCCTTATTTTTGGTACTGTATTAAAGCAGACTGGTCACAAAAGAAAAAACTTCTCTTGGACCTCAGATACTCTGCAGGCTACTTTGATAAAGGAATTGTCTTTTTTTTTTAATATATATATAGTGTATCACTGTGTGGCAGTAGTTCTTTTTCATTCTCATGTGCTGATCCTCGTCTCTGTTGCAAAACATAATAATAATAATGGCCAATCCTCACGAATGAAGATTTGGGCAGGGCTCTCCCCACATGGGTGTGCCCTTTGAGCCTGTGCAGTGGATTTTTTAGGTGAGGCACAGCATGCACAGAACTGGCCCCACCGTTTAAGTCCCAAGGTTCGTTAGCCATGGCCGAGCGAGCTTGGACAGTGACAGTGAAGTCCTTGGGACTGTCACAGCACCCAGTACTAACCAGGGCTGACCCTGCTGAGCATCTGAGATCTGATGGGATGGGATGGCAGGGAGGCATTGAACTGCCTGCCGGAGATGGTCCTTACTGAGACCTCGATCTCGCGACCTTGGGATTCAGAGACCGGAGTGCTCTCCATTACACCACGGGACCGCCCCATTGCAAACCTTAAGCATTTGCTATTTGGCATCCATCTAAAACACTTTTGAACAAATTTCAACTCTTGTGCTACTAATAGTGACAAGATTCCAGCAGCATTATAGTAGAGATATGATCTTCTAGCATCCTAAGTATTTTCCTCCTTCCCTTTTCATGGGTATTCAATTCAAAATGTCCTTCTTTATTAAATGGGTGAGGTACTCAGACTGAGATATCTCTGGCAGGATTTTCTTCAGGCACACACCCCTGAATTTCTACTAGAAGTCACTAGTTTGATGTTTGAGCTGTGCCGCTCTCTGTACTCTTCCTTCAGGCTCTTTGCTATTTTTCCCTTCATTTCATCACTCTTTCATGGTGGTGGTGACAATGGTCATTCTCCAACATCTCAATCTACCAGTTGATTCAACTCTCTTTTTTTTGTTGTTGTTATTCCAGCCTTATGCAGGGATGATGCAGTATAATTGTGTTAAGGGCTCTGTTTAGTCCAACATCATAGTCTGGTCTAAGTCTATAGACTAGAAAGAAAATTCAGTACACAAGGTAGCTCTGTGTGTCTGCACTGTGATTACAACTACAATCAATGGGTTGTATCACCAAAGTACTAAGAAGGTTTTGCCATCAATAACCTGACTCAGTAGAAATGTACTCATTCATAAAACTTTTAAAAGAGCTGTCCCTCTAAGCCTGTGAGAGGCAATAGTGTCTGATAATGTGTTCTCTTAGAAAGAAAGGTCAGTCTGGAGATAATGACCTTCTCTGTGCTTCCTTCAAGTGTGGGAACACAAGGGACTGCATTCTGATTTTGTTGCATGGATACTTTTGATGTTACATGTTAATAGAAGTTTTCTCTTGTACTCAGAGCAACCAGAGAAAGGCTAACCAGTCTGTTACGTACTTCTAAATAAACAGTTGAGTGTGTTATGAATTGAATCTTCAGAGCAAATGCTGAGCATTAACCAAAAATACTGTATTTTCTTTTGAGTGAAATATAAGACTGCTTTGTGAATATGCCTGTCTATGAGGTTATCCTTACAGAAATTCCTGGTCTGTTGAGGGAAAGTGAATGTAGGCATTTCCCCCGAGTTTAAAATATGGAAACTGAAATTATGTTTTTTTAATTCCAGCTCTGGTGGCAAGGCACAATGCACAACATTATATGTTTATGGAAGTAGCTAGACTGCTTTGTCAGCAGCCATGAAGAGAGTATTAGTGCTTTGTCTTCAAAATAGCCAGGGAATATACCTGCAAGATGAAAAGATTTTGTTTAAGATTTTCTGTCAATTTGGAGAGCTGGTATATGCACTGGGTCTGATTACGTGAGTGTGTGCTGGCATTATTTGTTAAGTGAGAAAAGTTTATGAAGAGGAGGCAGGTTTTATTATAGAGAATGCCTGAAGTGTCTGAATCCAGGTTGCTCATAGAAGTTGATGTGTAAAATTCATTAACAGAAAAACTAACAGGAGGTCAGCTGGAGAGCTACGAGAGTTTCTCGAGCTATGTTGTAGCTCAGTCACTGGAGGGTGAAAGGACAAGATAATTGCTGATGTCTGTGTGGTGTGAATGACGCAGCATCTCAAGCTGTATTAGCAGTGATTAAGGCAAGTAATTTCAACTACGTGTGTTGGTAAAATTTGTTGACAGTTCCAGAAATCAAAGGTTTCTTAAAGGGAAAGTAGCAGTAAATTATCTCAGTAAATTTCTACAAAGCTTTGAAAAGTTCCATAACTCTGTCTCAAAGGGGAGGGAGAGAAAGAGGAAGAAATGAGAATTCTTACCTAAGAAGCTGGCACTGTACAGTAGTCAAAGATCTGATGAATCCTCTTTGTCATCTCTCATTTTAGTGACTTCTTCAAAGACAGACAGTTTGGTTATTTCTTAGTTATTAAAAATGAGCCAGCTACAGAAAATAGATAGCAATTTAAAAATGTCCTCTGATGTTTTGCTGACTAAAAGATGGAGCTATGCTGAATAAAATTAATCCTGTGCACAGTGCCTGGAGTTTTGGGCATGTGTAAAATTTTGATGTAGTTCTTTATATCTACACAGTATTTACCGTAAGGACGAAGTTTCCTCAATTCCTTGAGTTATAGCATCATAGTTTAAGGATTTTAAGACTTTTTTTTTTTCCTCCTCAATGTAGTTTAATACACTGGTACCATCTTAGAGGTATAGATAAAAGCAGGTAGCATTGACTGGAAGGTTAACTCTGAAATAGCAGACAAGAAAGCAAGTTAGGAAAGGAGTTGAAAAAAGCAAATGGAGACATTGTTATATCGATAATGTACCCTTGTTCCAGCTATAAGTTGAACCCTGTGTGGAGTGCTCTCATTTCAAAAATGGCAGTGCAGAATGGGGATAGTTTTGTAGAAAAGTAGCATGAATGCTCAACAGTGTGAAATTACTTTTCTACAAGTGTCATGAATACTAAATGATTGTATTGATTCAAAAGACTGAAAAAAATTAAGGCAAATTCATTGAGGCTCCATAAATACATGGGCAAATCCTTCACCTCAGGACTCAGAGGATCACAGCTGTAGAAACAGAGAGGTGTGGGAAGATACAATGGCAAATTCATCTGTTCTCATAACATTTTGAAATTACCTGCTATTGGTCACTCAGAAGATGCTGAGCTAACTAAACCCATAAAGGACTTCTAATCCAAAGTGACTGAAGAGAAAAGTGAAGCTGAGAAATTATTCATATTAAAAATCCATTTTACAATAGAATAGAATATGAACAATATACAATGAATTCCAGGTTTAGAACTTTTCACACAGCTGTGTTAAGCTGGGCATATAACCCTCCCTGAAAGCCTTTCTGAAGTAAATGAAGTTTTCCCAAGTTTATGACTGAAGAGTTACTCAACACTTTATTTTTCCAAGAAAAATAATTTCTAAAAGTATGGCCTGAGTAGATAAAATGTAGATCAATTAGTAAACATTTAGTGGGAGAGGAATATTTATGGGAAAAGAGATGCAGTTGTTTTAAGAAAGTGAAAGGAACTGAGTTTAATGGAAAGCCATTTTTACGTTTTCCTGCTGTTATTGTGGTATCATCATGAAGATTTACTGTTCATATTAATTCTTTATGAGACCTCTTAAATTTAATGATTCAGGACTGAATTGCACTGCTTACAAATAGCAATCTGGAGACTTGTCTCAAATTATTGAAGGTTTGCTTCAAGGTAATCAAGATCCAGTTTTGACCCTCTTTTTTCTTGGGAAAAAGAGATTAATCAAATAATCAAAATTAGAATTTTAGACTATTGAAATAACTAAAATAATAACCTATTGTTTAAAAGGTAAAAAAAATTTAATAAGTAGTATGTTGTCCAGTCTTCTCTTGCCGTGTTCTCCTTTTCTGTTCAAAGCAGAAAGCATAGACAACTTAGTCTTCAGTAGTCTGGTGCCTTTTCAGTTCCTTGAAGTGTGGAACATATCTCATGTCCGTGAAAAAAATTGGTAATGTTTCCTTTGGGTCCTGGATCTACTGCAAAGGAGTAATATCTCAAGAAAACATTACAGCTGGAGGTGTTGGCTTAACGTTCAAAGAATAGAAACTGAAATTATCTGCCAGGGAGTGCAGTTAGTCTGGATGTAAAGGAAGTTGAGCTCATTGTGTACTGAAAGCCCATAAAGGAGTAGTAGAAAAATCAGAAAGAAGCATGATATAAACTTTCATAGTTACTTTCTACTTATTGAAATATAAATTGTTGTATCAGTATTTTTCTGTATTTATTCTCCATGTATGATAGGAACGTGTATGTCTCATACTAGCTGTGAAAACTATCAATATTTTGAAACTTTAAAAAAGCCTGTATAATTTCCACAGTGCCAAGGTTAAATATGGGGACCATTTGTCATTTATTTATTGCTACTTTTTTAGTTCATGCTGTAGTTGTATACAGAACATGTTAATCATTAGAAAAACAGAAAGACTGTTTTTCCTCAGGAGTTTTCTGTTTGTCTTTCAGATCATATTTCTGACTGACATTTACAGATTCTGCAACAAAACTGTTAATTTAATTTTGACATTTTTAGCCAAGGGAAAGAAAATATTTGCTGCTGTGAAAATAACATAGAAAGTCTTCATCACTTTTTAGTGAAACGTTTCCCCTTTGGAAAATAAGGTTTTCTGAAAGTAAGTAATTTCTTCCGTGAAGAATCATACCTTCATTAAACACGTCAACAATGTAACAGAAAATTAAACAAAATAAAATTAAAAAGAGTTATTTCAAAACCATTTTCACTTTCCCTTGCATCATAGTTTAGTCTAGAACAGAAAAACAATTGTGACCCATTCTCAGATCTTAGGATTGCTTATGTTTTAACTTTTTTTTAGCTTTGAAGCTGTTCAATGAAGTCAGTCTGTAATTATGTCATCTACATCTTTTTTTGTTGTTGTTTCCTTGGCTTTTCTAAACAGACAAATATAAATAATAAACAGTAATAAATTATGAAGCATCTGAACAAAAACTTGCACACAGCATAATACCTTGAAAACTTTGTAACAAAGACATATCAAAGAGTAGTTCCATTATTCTATTTTAAGACTTGGGAAATCTGGGGGTTTTAACAATATGTTAATGGAAACAGGAGTTCCAACTCTTTATTAAAGTCTAATGAAAGTTTAAATAAAGTCTAATTAAAGTTTAATGAATGTAGAAAATTTGAATAAGTGTTGTGCTATGTATGTGTGCTGTGAAGTGCACGCTGTTGTGAATGAGTTGGCAGAACATGGGCTTTTAGAGTTTGCATTTACAGCTTTCATAAAACTTTCTTTTGATTTTACCAGTTCTGCATATCTTTGAAAAGCTTAAGCAATTTGAAGGGAGAGCATTGCAATCTTTTTCCCAGGTGAATAAACTGTTCTGCCATCGGTTGCAGTTTCTTATTTTCTTTGTACTTTCAGTATGATATTTGTAGCACCTTGGATCTACAAATGCATTTTGCTGCAAGATGTTGCTCATTGTTAATGGTTAATTTTAAACCCGTAACACATCTCAAAATGTTGAACTATTAACAACAAAACCAATACTTTATGAAGAATATTGACAGCTGTCCTAAGAGTGCCTCCTGAAAGGCTGTAAGTACTACAAGATGCAGAAGGTAACTGGTGACTTATTTAGATCTCACCTATGTGGTATCAAACCTCAACAGCTCTGCAGCTCCCATTTCCTGTTCTGGAACTTGTCGCCTATCTTCGGAAAATGGGCCAAATAAATTTGGCAAACTGTAGCCATAAGCAATTATGTTCTGTATAATTATTACTGTAGTTATTTTTTCCCCATAGTTCAAATAGATGTCATTAAAAATATTACTTGAAAATCAATTATTTCCTTATAAAGCCGTAGTTAGTAGCTAAAAACAAAAATCTAGATAAAAAATGGAATAGGTATTTTGTTTTATTTATATGTTTTATGGGTATTAGATACAATTCAAAAAGTATGATGATGATGGCCAGGCTTTGCAAATAAAGATTTGGGAAGGGCTCTCCCCACGTGGGTGTGCCCTTCCAGCCTGCGCAGTGGATTTTTTAGGTGAGGCACAGCGTGCGCAGAACTGGCACCACGGTTTGCTCCTAAGGTTCATCTGCCACGGTTGAGTGAGCTTGGACAGTGACAGTGAGGTCCGTGGGACTAGAACCTGCAGCCCCCAGTATACTCCCAGGAGGTCTCCCATCCAGGTACTAACCGGGGTTGACCCTGCTTAGCTTCTGAGATCTGATGGAGTCAGGTGTCAGGGTGGCATTTAACTGCCCTTCAAAAGATATAACATTTGCATTTATTACTAAAATATATAGCTTTGAGATGTGTCTGCCTTCCAGAATATACTTAATATGGGGATAAAAAGGAGGATTCCGGTATTTTTTAATCTTTTTTTATCTGCAGTGGTGTTTTTCTTCCCATTAATTGCACGTTTTCCATTTGTGTCACCCCCATTGCAAACACTCTTTAGGCCTTTGAAGGACTGAAGAACTCTACATTTAGAATTTGGGGAAGAAAAAGAGCAGTCTTTTAGCACAAACAGACCTTTGGCAGGTTTAGCACATCCGTAACAGCTGTTATAATTTGCCATAATTTTTTATGCAACATCATAAAGAAAAGGCCGTAACTCCCATTTCTAAATGCAATTGGCATATTTCTCCCTCCTTCTCCTGCTGTGGACTGCCAATTACCAAGAGTGAGTAATGAAAGAGTAAAGCCTTTGGAGCAGCCAATTCTCAGAACCATTAGTTTTCTTTTATTCTCAAGCCTAATTCCAGGAATGTGCTAGATGAGAAATAAGACATATCATGTCATTTCAGGATAATACCATGTAATTTTGGGGTAATAAAGAATTCATTTCTGGAGAGAGAACTGATCTGATATGGAAAAGTTCAATTTCGGTCTCTCCAGAGAGCTTTATCTCTTCAGATGTGACCTTGTATAATTAAATATATTTCAAATATCAAAAGAAGTGGCAGCAGAGCAGACAATAGAAATCTCTATTTTATGTAGAAATGAAATGAAATTATATGAAGCAGTCAGTGTAATATAAGATGAAGTAGATTGCTACTATTCATTGTTTCCAATGGAATTCCTGCTGTTTGATTTTATTCATTACCATTTCATGAGAAGGCAATTGTGTCTTTATGACTAGAGTTTTAGATTCACACTTAATTGCATTAATTCAGAAAGTACTGGCAAGAATCAGTACTTAATTGCTGTTATTACTTGAATATAAAAGAGAAGAGAGATGATGACCACTATACCAGAAATTACAGATTTCACACATGAAATATCAGGTGTCAGAAACTACGGGTCTGATCCTTAGAATAATATGTGTTTTATCAAAAAGGATCAAATTCCCTTTTTTATTCCAACAATAAATGAAAAATATTCAAAAACAAACTCTAAAAACAACGGACCTCATTAATCTAAGTCACAAACTTTTGACTGTTTTGAGATGAGAGGCTCAGACACAAAAATTGCCATTGCATTAACATACCTGGAGATTAGCTCAATATGTTTTTAAATCTGATTTTGTAAGTGTCAGTCCTTATTCAGAAGGAAAGTGAAAAAAGATAATTGTTGATATTATGTTAGCTACTAAAATGAGTGAGAATGGCTGAAAATATATTTCCTGAAACCAGTATGTGTCCTCTGTTGCATTTTCACATTTCACATTCAGTCTTTTTGAGCTGTTACTTAAACATAGTGGTTAATGGTGCTCAGCAAATAATTTTTATTGTTGTGTTCATTGGGTTGCTTTCAGAGTAGAGGCATAAGGTTTTTTCTTGAGCTCTTATCCAGTTCTGGTGAGTCTTGTAGCATACAAGTGGGGAAAAAAGGAGCGTGATCTGTTCTCACCCTGTGTCTCTCCTGCTTGCAGTGTGGCTGGACTTGCAATGTAGGCTTGTCACTGGGCCACTTAGACATGCTGTTCCTGAATGAGCAGATGTTTTGCAGGTGGCAATGTGGGTGCACAGAGTGTGAGTTACAAAATATGCTGAACTTCAGCCTGCTCTCTGACAGGCTCTCTGGAAGGCATGGCAAACATAAATTTTGTAAATGTTTTCTTTAGCTCTGATTTTACAGCTTTGGCACATGTCAGATGCTATCTAGAAAATATATAATAGATGTAACTCCTTGCAGTGGATGGGCCCTAAACCTTTCCTTATGAGTGGTGTCATTTTTAAAGCAATAACATAACATAGTAACATGGCAAATTCTATTCCATAAATTAAGCCTGAAAGAAAATTAGATTTAGATTTCCATTCACTTAGGGTACTTGTGGTTAATGGCATTTCAATACTCACTGAAAAGGCAGTTTTAGGAAGTTGTGGTCAGAGGTATATTAATAATACAGCAAGGTGACTCAGTATTGAGCTAGATTTTTTGTTTCCGTCCCATCATATGAAATGTTAAGAAATGTAAAGCTTGAGCATAATGATTTTTAATGATTTTCTGTAAGATTTGCTGTAAAAAGAAATGTGCCAGTTTCAGCATAAAGTGTGGGGTGTGATTTTGGGTTGTTTTGGGGGTATTTTCCATAGTATTGATTAAAAATTACCCTCCACTCGGGGGTGGAGAAATAGTGGGTTGAAGCATCTGTCTCAGAACATGACCTTGTGTTTTAAAGAAAAATATAAACGCATGTTTATGCCAAGCTAAAGGCATGAGTTAGACCTTATTCTTGCTCAAAGTAGCTTCTGGAAGTTCCACAGGAAGGTGAAACATTAAAATCTCTTTGAACAGAAAGGCTTCAACATGTTCTCTACACTGGCACAGTAACCTACTCTGCAAAACAATGTCAGTTTTTCCATGTTGCTATTTATTTTGAGAAAGATAGTAGGTTTTAGAATGAGATGCAAAAGAGAAGCATTTTGAGCTGATTTACTTTGCTAGTGTCTGAGCTGTTGCCTTACGCATCTGTGTTGGAAAGAAAGGGGTTTTTCTTGTCTTTTTCAAGTGTTCTTCTGTGAGCATGATTTAAACAAAGGTCAGAACAAGAAATAGCTATCTTAATTCACTCTAATTTGAGAATCTACTATGTTGTGAAGTCAGTGTCAGAAAGAGTTTCAAAACAGATAGGTGGTTTTGAAGTAACCTCAAAATTAATGTCGTATTCATTACCTTTTGAACTGTGTGAAAATCATGCTTTGCTGAGCTTTTAAACTATTCCAAATGTACACTGTTGCTGGGCTTTTACAACTCATGTGCATCTCAATTCAATTCATAAAAGTTTCTTGTCTTTCTAACTCTAGTAAAAGTTAATTTTATGGAAGTTGCCAATTCATGTATTTTTATACTGCTAAAATGTTCATTTTCAATTCTGTAAATTGCAGTTTTACATTTCGCTTGGATTTAAAATTATATGATTAGTTTACTGTTTATTTTTTCAAAGTGCAAATTGCAACTGAGTATCTGAACATGAATTATGCAAATTCACATTCAGCTTAATATCAAAAGTCCTCATTTAGGCTTATTAATTTCATTAATATGACTCGGTATCAGCTACACATATAAATTTGTTTGAAATGCTGAAGACTTACTCATATTAAAGGGCCTGGTAATTTAAGTAGTATTTTCTACTCCCCCAAGGATACCAAATTAAAAACATATGCAATTAATATATCAAGCCAATGTT
>VWZD01012433.1:53463-79270 GCA_013396695.1 Sakesphorus luctuosus
TATTAGATTAAAATTATTTTGTCAACTCTGAGCTTTGAGGCTTTGAAATCATTCTGCATCTTGACACAACAGTTTGAGCAAAATTGTTTCAGTTTCTAAGGTGAACTATAGTACTGTCGTGAAGGACCTAGCAAGATTTAATCAGTGTTCTCTATTCTGTACTGATATCCTGACCTATATTGAATCATAAATAAGCATCTGTTTATGTCACTTTATCCCTACAGATTAATTCTATCTGTGATTCTGTTCCACTAAATTCCTCTTCAGCTTGCAAATATGAAAGATCAAACCATGATAATATAAAAAATTGCTAGGTATTATTCCAGATGCCCAGATTCCTTGAAATCATGAAAGAGCAAAGCTATTCCTTAAAAGATGTTAATAAACCTTTTCTTTAACTTCAGTACATGAGACAAAAAAATAGCTACATCATTATTAGCTAGTTATGGGCATTGCTAAGAGCACCAAATACAAAGATTCTGCTACTTCATTTGTACTTTACTGCTTTCCCAAGAATTTTGATTTATTTGCCAGAGTTGATAAAGTTGATCAGAGAGAGTAATTTCTATTTCTCTAAATACAAATCAAGCAGTTTTAAGTGGTTATCTTGGTACTTCTTTAATCTGCTACATATTAAGTTTTCCTGGCTAACTCTGGCTCTTGAAGATGTGTCTTCACAGACTCTGTAATTGCCAGGTAAAGCATATTAAGGGGAGTGACCTTTTCTGAGTATTCCACAAAAATAGGTACTAGTGTTTTGTGTAATGCAAAACAAATGGAATTTACAAATTGCCACTGTGATGTCATGTCCTAATATTATTCAGTATCCATGAAATTTTACTTAACACAAATAAAATTAGGATGAAAGATGTTTATTAATGTACAAAAGCCACAGTGAACTACACTCAATGTAATGAAAAAGATAAAAACACAATAATCCACTTATANTCATGTGAAAATATTCCATAAATTTCAGTGAGAAATTAAGCTATAATCCCCAAATTCCATGATAATATTTTGCACACAAGAATTGATTTAATAGAATTAGAAGTAACATATCAGAAGAACATTGCTTACAATTTTCCTCTCTCTTATCTTCTGGAGTTTTGGATTGATTTTGGTTTGGTTTGTTGTTTTATTTTGTTTTTTGTTTTTTTTTTTCCTGACTGTGGTGAATATACACGGTCAGGTGAATAAGACACAGGTCTACATCACTTCTTTACTTCACCTGCACCCTGTAGGATTGTGCCTGGCAGTATCTGCCTTGCTTGAATTTCTTACAAATTGTCTGGATAAGAAACACTAAGATCTCATTTCCCTTCCACACTGCTCCTGATGTCTAGCACCTCCAATTAAATCAAAGACTATGAACCCAGGAGTTTAAAATTATTCTGTCTTCTCTTCATCAGAAGATACTTTTAGAAATTGCTAATTGGCAAATACTTCAAAGGCTATCATGACACGTCAAGAGGATGCTGAGTCTGTAAAGGATTCTGTTATTTAAGGGGATGTATTTGCCTCCCCTTGCTGGATTTCAGATCTCATCTCCAGTCACTCAGCACCATAGATGGAATGTTTCCTTGATGTGGGTTACTCACAATCTATAGATTTTGTTTATTACTACCAAAGTCTCAGAAATGCCTGGAGGTAAGAATTCTAATGGCTGGCAATGTGACCTTTAGTATATGACCTAAGAAAACGTTCTAATTTTGCACACTGTAAATGAAAAGATTTGCGAACAGGCTCATACCCAGAGCTTCTCTCATGAAAGGCAGTCAGTCTAGTATTATTTACCATCCTGGGTATAAATACATCTCACTAATGAAAAGATGCCACTAATCTTTTCAGAGGCAGCTGTTGTTATGAAGCAAGGATGTCATCTATCAAAATAAAAAAAATCTTTTTAATGAACAAAACTTCAAAGGAAATTTGACAGAAATTATTTTTTCTTTTTTCTTATTCTAAAATAGATGCTAGATGCCTTCTGTAATACAAATGGGGAAAATAAGATTAAGCACTTTTTTGCCCTAATTACTTCTGGTTTCATTTTTTGTCATCATTATTGGGAGAAACAAAGGCCTACAAGTTTGCAGGATATTAATTGCTGTTTATTAATGAATATATCTAGCAGGGAGATTACAGGATTATGTAAAATCATTCCTGTGAATTTCTGATTGCGATTCAAATGCTTTATCCGCTCTTGCAAATGATCCGAAATGAACCTTCTAGTGACCAGTTTTAAGGTTTAATGGCACGGTGGTGGTTGCATTGCAAGACAGATTCTAAAAACTAATTTTATGACACTTAATACTAAGAAACTGTAGCAGCTATGGAAGTTTAAAGTTAGATCATCTTTGCTACCAGTTCAATTATTTTCTTTACTATTTATTTTTACTTGGTTTTTATAGCTAGAATTTATCAATATTGTGATATGTTGCTCTCTGTTGCATACAAAAGGTGCCTTGATAAAAATAAAGTATTTTATTAACAAATTCATTGGTGAAAGGAAGTGAAGCTACACAGGTGACTCTGGAGTCACCTGCAGTTCATAGCAATTAGTGTAACTTAAAGTCTTGCATGTGTAAGTCCATATGCACTTCTGCTGAGTATTCTGTGCTAACTAGTTTGGGATAAGATATTTGATCTTATCCCTTTTCATCTTCTTGTGTGTTAGATACATTATTATTAGCTATTGTTTAAAATGCTGAAAAACCCTTTGGCTCATATAACTCAAATATATTACACGGGTGCTTTAAAAGTCTACTTACCACATAAACTGACTTACTAAGGTGTATTACAGTCTCCGTTTACAATTAACATTTGAGTCTATAACTGCTTTTTTCACTGGTTTGTGTTGCAGTCTTCTGTTATTTTCCAGTGCCACTAAATAAGCAAAAGTGCTACAATAGTTGGAGTTGTGTTTGGACAGATGACGTTTTAACAGCAGCCTTGAGATAAAATCTTAATGTTGTTTTTAATTAATTAGCATTGGGTTTGAAATGAATGGTTTTAAATCCTTTTGAATCCTGCTCCAATATTCATGAAATTCAGAATCTGAATTTCCCAGAGCCATAGACTGAATCTTCTGAAGTTAAAGTTTACAATGAAGAGGATGCAAAGTGCTTTCCAGATGATGAATCACACCTTTATCATGTAGATAATTTTTCAAGGAATGCAAAATAAATAAGATAAAGAACTTTTAATTATTATGTATGCATATTTGAGCTGTCCTCTCCATATTTAAGCGTGTATTTATTATTACAAGTTAATACTGTTTTTGAGATGGAACCACCTGGAGAAAGAAGTGCTCTTGTGTGACTTTTTTATATGGAAACATTGCAGGGGTATCTTTTCCTAGTAATTATGAAGATTATTGAAATGATATTTTAAAAAAATAACTGAACCCTGAATACAGGAAGCCAGGCAAATAAATTTTTCCCCGTTTTGACTTACATGGCTTAAGGATGCTAAGAATTAAGCTGCAATCAGACAAACATGGTAATACTGGTAAATTCTATCCTTCAATAAGTAGTGTATAAAGTGTTGGCTTCTTGTTGCAAATTATTTTCCTATGATAGAGAATAGTGTCCAGCACTCCTCAGCACAAGAATGTGCGCAGCTTTGTCATGTAGAAGTGGTGTTTTTTGGAAGGGAAGAAAGCAATCTCTTATCATTTTTTTTCTCTCTCTGTCTCTTTCTGTGTTTACAGTGTCAATGTTGAGTTACCAAAGTCATCTGGAAGTCAGTGTTCTGACTGTACACAATGATTCAAGCATTTTCATGACTGATTATTTAGTCTGAATTTCTTGTGAAATAGTCCTTGTTTGTTTTTCCTCCTAAATCTGTCATTGACAACAGATCATGGTTAGAGGAATGGCAGTTATTGAAACTTGACTAATAAGAAGGGTCTAATACCAGCAGTGACTCTCTGTCTTGCCAGTAATGATCCAGACATATTTGAATATAAAAATAGTTTCTCAGTATTTTTAGATACAGTTAGGTAACTAGAAATTAGCCAAAGAGGAAAGAAAAATGCTGAAGATAACATGTCAGGCCCAGTTTAATATATATATATGATATAACAGAGCAAGGGACGGTCCCGTGGTGTAATGGAGAGCACTCCAGTGTCTGAATCCCAAGGTCGTGAGTTCGAGTCTCAGTGGGGACCATCCCCGGCAGTTCAATGCCTCCCTGCCATCCGATCCCGTCAGATCTCAGATGCTCAGCAGGGTCAGCCCCGGTTAGTACCGGGGACTGTAGATAGGCCCAAGGACTCCACTCTCACTGTCCAAGCTTGCTCAGCCATGGCAAATGAACCTTAGGACTTAAAACAGTGGAGCCAGTTCTGTGCATGCTGTGCCTCACCTAAAAAATCCACTGCACAGGCTCGAAGGGCACACCCACATGGGGAGAGCCCTTCCCAAATCTTCGTTCGCGAGGGTTGGCCATTATTTATTATAACAGAGCAAGCATAATGCATGCTTCCTTCAAGGTCAGTTATTGCCAGTAACCATAGTAAATGTTGGATCAGAAGGAACGAGAGAATATTTCAAGGAACTTTGACTTGAAATTTCATTGTTTGTGTAAGGGAACAAAATATACCTTATAATGCTTATACTGTAGACATGCTCATGATACAACATCACTGCAACTCTAGTATACAAGTTGCTGTGTATAGCTACTGAATTAGTTTACAAGATAAATGCTAGAATTGCAAATATAATTACATACATAAAAAATCAAGATAAAAAAGCATTCAAAAGTAATAAATCCAGAAGTGACAAAGTAGTATTTTCTCAATTAAATGCGTGTTTCAGAGTATATGAATTATTTTCTAGTTTTTCACATAACACCTATATGTGTGCTTAATTGCAATTCCCTGGGAAGATATGTTGCTAAGTTGTCCAAAGGCAAAAAGAACCACAGAACCTAAGATTTTCTAAAGTCTGGATATGCAAGCTGACCTCTGTTTCATTTCATACTGGGCAGTAAAAGGTGGCACTTTTTATAGAGGTGGAATAATAGGGGAAAAAAAGCAAAAAGGGTTTTTTCTAATTGTTCATACACAAATGTAATGAAACTTTTTGAGAAACTTTTTGACGAATTTTTCAAGGTTTGAAAATTTCTGTGAAAATATTTTGGTTTCATTTAAAATTAGAATTCAATCTTTAAAAGATTTAAAAATTGAATAGCTGAGATGAAACCAAAAGGCATATTTGGTTATGTTCCCCAAATAAAAAAGGGCCATTGCTTTGTATTTATTCTGTGTGCAGGGCTGCTTGTGAAATTTATATTGTCAAAATGGCCTTGAGTTCAGCATACTTGCTTATGTGTAAGCTCACAGAAACCAGATTTGATACTATCATTTTCGTGTGACAAGATAAAGATGCAAATGTGGGGATACAAGGGAAAGAGAGAAATACTTATTAAGGGAGATATTTATTATAGGAGCCTCTAGTGATCTGCATATAGAGTTCTAATCACAGTCTTGGGGAAAGAATGCAAACTCCAAACAGTTTTGCTACTTGTCTCAGGAAAATGGTACTTATCTTCCCCAGAAGGAGACTATGAATATTAAATACTTAATGTATTTGATAAGCTTAGAAGGTGACAAGAAATTTAAAAGTACTAGGTTTTAAGGATACATTTTAATATACCTGGTAAGATTGCCTGGTGCCTAACTATTATGTAAAATAAGCAAAAGAGCTGTATTTTGTTGTAGTAATTCTATATTTACCTGTGCATTAGTAATAATTCCTATTGATCCTAGATATTTCCACTGACTTCAGTAACATAAGGCCTTTGTTTCTGGTCTTTAACTTAATCTTACCAATCTATTGAGAAAGTGGGGAAGTAACTCCTCTGATAAACTCACTGAGATTCTTGTGAGTAGTTTTGCATTCTTCAAATATGGTGTTATTCCCTGTGGTATCTTGACAATGTAGGAAGTCTGTTGGGTTGATGATATACCGTTACTCTCATCATTTACAAGCCACAGATTTGTGTATTACGTGTGAGTGAAACACTGGCCATTTTTGAAACTTCAATCCCTATTTGATTTTCTCTGTCTCTCTTCTGTAGATTTTTTCATTATTTCCCAGAAGCCTTGATAGTAGTTGTATTTGCCTCTGAAAATTTGATGCAGTGTGATGTTGCTACTACAACCTACTCAAACCAGAGGGAAAGAAAAAAAAAGAAAGGCATTTGAACACACTGTCAGAAATACCAATTGATGGAGGAAAAAAGGTGACAGCATGAGGCTGTCTCCAACAGAGTAGTTTTAAGGATAGAGTATTTGTTGTGGAAGTATGAGCAGAGTCTGACTGTCCAAGCTGTGTCTCAAACCCACCTCTAGTTCCCTGAAGCCTTTTTTTTTTTCTTTCGGTGAAAAATGACCTAGGACTCATCTCCATGACAGAAAATTCATTTCTGCACGTTAAACTGAGGAGTGTTGAAGCAGTTCTGGCAGCTACTGAGAGACTTATATAAGGATCCAGCTTTCAGATTAATCCCTGTCACTCAAAACCAACATAAGAAATGTACCTACAACAAGCTGGCTAGCACTGTCACCCTTTTTTATTTTAAATACTTGAGGTCCACTACTGTAGTATTTCTTAAAGTTTGTTCTAAAATGTGAATCAGTTGTTTCCATAGTGAATGCATTTAAAGAAAAGCAGTCAAAGAGAGAATGTTGTGGTTGGTGGTGGGGAGAGGGAAGACTCATTTACCAGAAATATTATTATTTTCCAAACTGAAAGAATGTAACTATTATAATAGGTCATTTTGGAGTACAAGGCCCTGGAGATGTTTCTGAAATTTGAAATTAAGTATTCCTTTCTCTGGGGAGGAAATTTTTAGTGGAGTATGTCATTGTGTGGGCAACCCTGTACATTTGTAAGTCTGTTGTATATCAGAAAGTGAGTTTTGTTTCTTGTTAGAGGTGTTGATTACTATTGATCAGCTAATGATCGAAATGATTATATGTCTAAGCAGTCTCCACTTTTCATGTGAATTCAGACATATGTGCTTGGGTCCTTTTCCTTTTTCAACAAGCTGTCTATTTGCGAGTCTTACTTAGCAGCATCTTTTCTTCAGGAATCTGTCTCTGAAGTTGTATACGTAAAAGAAAAACAAAACAAAACAGAAGAGTGTATTTTTAGGGAACGTTTATTAGGACCTGTTTGGTTATAATGCTAGCAGTTTGCAATCAATATTATTTAACATGAACTTTTTCTACATAAGGCGTTTTCATGTGACTAGCCATTTTTTTGTGTTGACAAGCCACTGTGAGAGCCCACAATGTGGTACAAGTATATAATCATATAGTATGTATTACTTTATGAAATGTAAAACAAATCAGTTTTGCTGTACAACTTTGGAAGACTTTTAAAGATATCTGTTATAACTTCAGTTTGGGTGGACACATTACAGAGACTTAGTCCTTTCAGTGTCTTAAAAGTCTTTGTTCTTTTTTTATGTCGATTTTATGTTAACTAGAGAACTCTCAGGTTGCTTCTATAGGGCAAGCAAAGTACAAACTCCTCTGTCAAACACCTCTGCAAGGAATCAATCTCCTTGTTATTTTGGACCACAGTTGCAGTTGTCAGATATTTCTGACCATTTTTAGAATTACTGCATGTCTGTAGTCATGTCCTTCTACAGATTATAATCTCTTAAATATCTTATAGCACATTAAAAATTATTTTGTGAAGTTTTTTAGATACAGAATACCATCCAAATGGCAAAAATGTCTTTTAAGAATGAAAGTTAATTTTGTGACCTACTTATAACACCTTACAAAATCTTGCTGACATCTCAAATATTAAGCATCTGTCATATTTCCTACAATGACAGAGCACAAAATGTTCCATCCTTAATCTTTAAATACAGAAGCCCATCAACTCTGACTGTGATTTAATTAATCCTTTAACTCAGCCATCTAGCAAAAACATATACAAAACATAATATTGCTCTCACCAATGATCTCTAATGATTTTTAGCCCTAACTTGCTAATTTTAAAAATACTGCTTGATGCAATGTTATCTCAGTACTCAGTTACTCAGCTGTTGAGATTCTTGGGTATAAATAAGGTGTGAATACCTCCAAAGGCTAGGGAAGACCTAAATACTATCAGTAGTTATCTTCTCTTTGTCTTTTTGGTTTGTAGTGCTTGGGTTTTTGTTAGTATTTTGCACATGTAAGAATACACATGTCAGCAACTTACAATGAATGTATCTGATTGCCAGATGAATTGTGAAAGGAATCTAATTTTTAACAACGTATCACAAACGCTGTCCTGATTTGAGAACTTGTGCCTCATCAACAAGTTATTCCCCAGCAGACAATAAAACAAAACATGTTCTAGAGAGAATTGGAGGCAAAAGCAATTGTGTTCATCATGTCTTTAAATGAACTGATTCAGGGTATGTTTTAGGATATGGAGGGGAGGCAGAAGGCATCATTGTAAACAGTAAGAAATAAAATGTGGGCATGAATAAGAAGCGTAGTTCCTCATCTTTTCAAATAAAAGCTACATAATTAAAACCAGTTATTTATGTTATGAGGGGAGAGATAGGGTTACATTTCTGATTGGTGTTAAAAGTGCAGAATCACAGTAATTAGGCTCATGTTCTCAATATCAAAATATGTTTGTTATTCTCTGATAATATTAGCATTCTCATACATTTAACTGTGCTTCAGTAAGTTTCATTTTCTACTATTAGACTACTCCATACATCAGCTCTCCAAGGTTTTAAGAGATTAATTATATTTCAGTCATGCCGTAGTTCATACTTGTATGGCCTAATAAAACACACCTTCACTGCTAATCCAGACAGGAAATTAATAATAATATCGACATGTAAAAATAAACTATTCTTTGAACTGTATATACAGAAGAGGTTGCATGCAGAGAGTGGAGGCAACAACTGCTTTACAGGCAGCTCTGACTGATGGATTGACTGGAGTAGTGACGGGTGCTTCTGTCAGGGGAAGCTCTTGGTCCACAGAGTGAGAGCAAGGCTACTGCACTCCCGTATCTTTGAAGTGGAAAAAATGAGTCCTCAGCATATAAGAAGGCAGCTGAGTTATCAACTGTCTGATGCTAAATATTGGGAGTCTGGTAGTTCGTGGTGAGTTAATTCTATGTTTGCTAAGCAGTGTATTTGATGGTGCATCCTGACAGAAGGTAATTAACTACTTTCTGTGAGGGTCTGCTGTGTGGGAAGATCACCTCTGACTCTTCAGCTGTTCATCCTGTAAATCTCTTCTAAAATGACATGTGCTGGTGTTACAGGGAAGATTCAGAAGAATGCTGATAGTGAAACTAAAACACTGTTGAAAACTTAACAAAAGAGAATTTTATTACCAGAGTAGGTCAAGTAAATGGGAACCCGAGAGAGTGAGAAGGAGGGAAATAAGCCCTATGTGTAACACCCCCCACTCACCTCGGTGTTACTCATGAGGTTGTCTTACTGCCCCTAGAATGCCAAGACAGCCCAGAGCAGAAACTGCATTCTCAAAGCATCGGCAGGCACACAAAGTAGCAGGCATCCCCGCCAGAGGTAATGTTGTCCTTCATTTGAAGCAAGTGAGCTTAGAGTATGAGCTGTCTGCTTTTTATCCAATCTGCAAATGATGTCTACCTGGGCAGGTGTGGCCAGCACCACCCACCCAGAGGCCCTTGGTTCCTCCCCCTGTTATGTAAGTGGTACTCCTGCACATGTGTGTGGGCATTGGAATTTCCCCGCACTTGGTGTTATGATCCAGAGGGTCTTTATCAAATGGGTCTGGTGGGTTACTTCATCACTCTCCTTTTCACCTTCTCCTTCAAATACCCTTGAAGAGCCAGTAGCCAATAGGGAGACCCCAACTAATTTTCGTTTATATAAAATGCTGCCTTCAAGGCCAAAGTCTTTGTTTATCAGTCCTTGTTTTCCCATAACTTGACAGGAAAAAAATAAGCTCTTAACAGGTGACTGGTCAATGCACAAATCAAAAGTATTAGCATCTAATTAAGCCCGGATTCAGCTGGGATGCCTAAAAAATACCTGGTTTTCCTCTACCGGTAATGTTGATCATTTGATTGGTCAAAGTAGGCGCACTAATTTTATGAGCCAGCAGTGTGCCCAGCTGGCCAAAAAGTCCAATGTCATCCTGGCCTGTATCACCAATAGTATGGCCAGCAGGACCAGGACAGTGATCATCCCTGTGGTGGTGCTGCACCTTCAGTCCTGTGTGCAGTTTTGAGCCCCTAAGTACAAGGCAGACATTGAGGTGCCAGGGAGAATCCAGAGAAGGGCAATGAAGGGGTGGTGGAGAGTCTGGAGCACAAACCTTATGAGGAGTTGCTGAGGGATTGTTTATCCTGGAGCAAAGGAGTCTCAGGGGAGGCCTTATCACTCTCTGCAGCTACCTGAAAGGGGTCAGCATTTTCTCCCAGGTAACAAGTGGCAGGACAAGAAGAAATTTGTGCCTAGTGAGATTTAGACTGCATATTGGGAAAAGTTTCTTCCTTGAAATGGTGATTGAGCATTGGAACAGGCTGCCCAAGGAAGCGTTTGAGTCACCATCTCTGGAGGTACTTAAAAGATATGTAGATGTGGCATTTAGGGACATAGTTTAGTGGTGGCCTTGGCACTGCTGGATTTATGGTTGGACTCTGATCTTAGAAGCTTTTCCCACTCTTAATAGTTGTATGATTCTGTCATTCAGATTACCCTCTTATTGCCTATTTGTCTTATCCACAAGCTGCAGAGCTTTCTATTATATGCACTTTGTGTGACAATCTGTGATGCTTACTGGTGCTTCTAGAGTTGAGTCTTGGTGAAACTCTACCTGTAGATTTATATTCTTTTGCATATATTTTGCTTCCTTTCTGTGCTTTCAGAACACATTGAAGGGTAAAACTGTAACAGGACTAAACTCAGAACAGTAAGTGTAACCTCTGCTTCCCTTAGCACAGCTTTTAAATGCGATACACTCTCTTGGACAGAGTCCTTCAGTCTGGCTCTTATCTATCAAGGGACACAGGGCCACATACCTTGATACACATTCTTTATTGGAAATGCCATGTAACTTTCACTGTTTTGTATAAGACTATGAACAGTAGAAAATTCCAGTAAACAAACCTGCTTTAGGTTTTGTTTAGGAATTAATTGAATTTTTTAGATTTGATTTGCTATGTAACATACCATTCTCTGTGTCTAGCAGCTCTCTGAATCTTCTTAATGGACAGATAATGAAAATATTTTTCTTTCTCTGCTTTTCCTAAGTATTCCTGAGTTTCATAAAAACAAAAAGTTGGAGGACTAAGAAACTTGTAAATTAGTTTAGCTTCTCATATCTAGTGTGTTCTGCAAGGTATTAATATTTTACTTTGTAGTCATAGATTCTGTTGCAATTCCTCTGTTAGAGCTATTTTTTTCTGAATTCATAGGCTTCTTTTCTCCTTGCAAGATTCTTTTTATTGTTTTATTATCTACATTTTCTCTGAGTGTCTTCCGCATTGTATTTGAAGCTCCTGATGTAAATGGTTGCCATTTTGTATTGCTTCTAACTGTTTTTGAAGCCTTCCGTTCTGAGGAGGAATTCCCTGGCATGCTCAGGTCTTTACGCTTTCCCTAGTCTGTGTATGACAATACTCCCAATGGCACTGCTTGAAGTTAATGTGAGATGAGAAACTGGCAAGTAATGCTCTTTGGGGATGAAGTTATTACACTTTGGATACTGGATGATTAATGAGGTTTGGGTACAGAAATGAATATTATCATAATCTGATCTCTCTTGTATACTTGTATGCAGCGTACCTGTGGTTTTTTAGAAATCATGCTCTCGGCCGCACTAGTGCCCCTAGAATGTAATTCCTCTCCCTCTGCACTGAAAATGTCATTACTTTCAGACTAAAAGACTTGCTGCTTAACCAGGCCTCTACAGAAGATGACAAAACCTGTCTGAATAGTTAATCACTGACTATCAGTATGTCCTCAATATCATCCTGAGCAGTGACTGAATTTTCTAACCAAGCCTGAAGAGAGAATAGTATCTGTATGATTTCTAGTAGTTGCATAATTAATATGGTGATGTATAATATTTTGTAACTGCTTTACTTTGTATGCTCTTTTTTAAAGTTTTTTGTGTAACTGGTGTTTTTCATATGTGTTTGTTTAATTAGAATCTATTGATTTCTCTGAGTAAGAAAGGTTTTCCTCTTTGAAAATCAGCATAGGGGCAATGTTTATCTTCTTCTGATAAACCTATATTGCATAACTTTTTGATATTTGGCTTCTCTGGCTTTTATGATACTGAGATCTCCACAAGGTTTCTAAAGCTGGTCTCTTGCCACTTTCTTTCTCCTCTTTTTAAAGCTACCAAGAGATAGAACAGAGAATAATTGCTGCCATAATTACTGAAATTGTTTACACAGCTATACAATTCGTCAAATTTCCTTCTGCTTAAAAATGATTCTTTATAGGTCCAGTTCACCGAGCATCAATAAAGAATAAGGACAATTAAAACTGAATTTTAATGCAAATGTGGCCTTTTCCCTATTCTGCATGAATACACATTTATCAGGCTCATAAACCCTGCTGTTGACAGCATACCATTGAAATAACCAAGAAACAGCCATACTGTTATTGTTTCATGAGCCTTTGATAGCAAGATTCATTTCCCTCCAGAAAAATATTGCAAAAGGTCAGTAACATGCCACAGAAGTCTGTACCAAAACAGCTTGGGGACATATTTGCCTAAATTTCTGCAGTCTGCAACACTGATGGGCCAGATCTGTGAAGAGTGAGCCGTTCAAACAAGCATTTAACACAAAACTGATCTCATCCTCCCTTCACCTATTACCTTATTACTGACAAGTTGTGATTGTAGAATCATGAAGTGGTTGGGGTTGGAAGGGACCTCTCGAGATAACCTCATTCAGTGCTGCTGGCTGGGCGTTGTCACTGGATGGTGAGCATTTGCACTTGTTTTCTATTGTAGTAGTAGTAGCTTCCCTTCTGTTTCTGCCCTATTAAATTGTCTTTATCTCAAAACATAAACTTGACCTTTTTTTTTTTTTTCCCCAAGTTCTGTCCCCCATCCCATCAGGATGAGAGGGAGTGGGCAAGCAGCTGTGTGGTGTTCAGCTACCTTCCAGATTACCCCATGTCCCACAGAATGAACCTCTTATACTTAAAAGCTGAATGTTTATTTATGTAAAGTAGATGCCCTAAAATGAAGCTTCTGAAAGGCAAATGATAAGTTACAAGACTCATTTCAACTCATGAAAATTCAGTCATAGTCTCACAATGAGACATAATAACAACTTCTGTGAATTCTGAAATCCTAAGTGATGTTTGATGCATTGATGTGTGATATATGTAGCAAAAGTAGACAGTATCAGTCTCATTGAGACTATGCCACCAAGCAATTCATTAATGTGTAGGGACAATGCAGGTTTGAATAAGCAAGACAGTTTGTGACTGAGCAGCTGTTGAATTCCTGAACAAGCCTACAGCTCTGGGTCAGAAATACGTGCAGTGCATGCATTAAGGGAGAACTGACAAGAATTTGAATGGTGCTTTCACCTTTCCAATGTATGGATTTATTTTTTTAAAAAAAAGCTTTACTCCTTAATGGCAGTCTTGAAAATTATATCACTCTTTTTCCTTTTCTCCACTTAGGGTTTGGTAGTGACTTCTCATATTTTTTGGGGATTTTTTTAATAGGATGTTTTTTTTCACTTGCATCAGAACTGTCTTGATCAAAGCCATCTTACAGTTCTAAAAACCAATACTATAGCAGTGATTTTAAAGATCTCATCATCAGGATCTTAGACTCCTTTCCATCCAGCTGCCAAATTCAGATTGGAATTAAAAAGTATTCCACACTTGAATCTAAACCTGCCCACTACATACAATGTTGCATTTGGATTTTTTAAATTGTTGTTAAGCTTTGTGATGTAAAGCAAGAAAAACATGATATCATCAGCAGTTTATTACATGTCATGATAATTTTTTATTGTGTTATTTTTATGCAGTAAAGTGTAGGCATGTTTGAGTTAGAACATCTGAAATTGTCATATATGATATGTGATCATTCTAGTTACAATAATAATGTAAAAAAGTATTAGCCTCATTCCAATAATGATACTGCTTAATAGATTTTCATGGCAATCATCATCATTATCATCATCACTGTATTTTTACAAGAAGTTTTCAACTACTTCATCTGAAGTGCTGTGCCCACTAGATCTGGATGCTAAGTAGTAGGGCTAGAGCTGCATTACATATACATGTAGTGAGCCCCACAGCTGATTTTGGAAGGACAGAGTTTGTTCAATATTCTGAATGTGTTGGCCATGCACAGTTAGAGTTGGCATCTCTTTACAAAATCCTAAGTACTAGAGAGATGCTCCTTAGAGCTTGAAATAGCATATTTATGCACACACTGAAGCTGGAAAAGGAGAAAACTCCATGTCCCCTGAATTTTTCCTTTTAAAGTAGAGCTACCTCTTATAGTTGTTTCATAAAATGGCTATTGTTGCAAAATGAATGAGAATACATCTACATTTGGGAATTACAGACATGGGTCCTTTTAATTTTTTTTCTATACTTAAAGAAAAAAAATACAAAATCACAAAATCATTTCCCTACTTTGAGAGAACCTGTACAGTTTCTCTCCAGTTTTGACAGCTGGTTCATTTATAATAGAAGTTCCTAGATGAACTTCCTATTTTGTTCTTCTTTTGCTTTGTAAACCCTTTGTTCGGATCTATAGAAGCAGCATAAAAGTTCCAAATTAAATTGCTAATGGATCACTGTTGTTCAGTAATATAAATGAAAATGCTAAGTATATAAATATTACCACATGTAGTTATTGTTCCCAGAGTCCTATTCATTTGCATCCTCCTGGACGCAGTAACAAAGCTAATAGATTTGCTACCATTAATTAGGGATGGCACTATTTTAGTTGTGTGCACATTCCTATTCAGCTGTTTTATTGTAACTTGATTACTTTTCATTCATTTCTAAAAACTGTATTATATCAAATTACCATAGCATAACTTCTGATATGATTTTCTGAAAAATTAGAATGCCTGTTATCAGTATACTTGGATTAATTTAAATCATTAATCATGCTGGATTTCAGTGTTCTCTGGAGGAATGTTACAGAAATCACTAACACCTCAGTACTGATTTAGAAGCATTAAATATGAGTTACCTGTGCTTTGAGTAATAGAGAAAGGACTGTATTCTCATGTTGGAGGAACTGGATGTCAATACTTAAAATTATGGAAAATATTTTTAAATGGATTTTATTTAGTTTGCAAGTTTCCTCTAACTAGCTTACATGGCATAGGAGTAATTGTTGTAATGTTTAATGATTTGATTGTTTGTATACTGTAATTTGATCAGTCCTGAGTTGGATGCAGGATTGATTTTTATTTATTTTGCTGCTAACAAAATAGAGGCATATAGCACTTTCTAGTTAATACACTTAGTATCTCTTAAGATCATTAAGTTTAATAAAACCTTTAGTAGGTAGAATTTTACTTCAGACTGTGACTGGTACTTAGCTGCTAACACAAACTTTACAGACCAGCCCAGAGTGCCCACTGCTCCAGAAACACTGCTAATGCAGATGTTCCCATGCCATTACACAACCCAAACTAATGGGACCTTGATGGGCTCCTACTGCTTTTCACAGTCTGTCTCTGTGCCAGTTCAGCAGTAAAGGTACGCAAGCGCATCAGCAACCGCAGCATTGCCTGTGACAATTCAAACCGGTTGATTTCATGTGAGACAAATACAGCTCTGTTAAAGGTTCAAAGAAAAAGATGGGAGGAGGAAAGGTTTGGGGAGTTGAAGTGCCAGGATCGAGAACAAAGGAGTGCTTGATGACTCTAGATTCCAGCTTAATGGTGGGGTGGAGGTGAGGAACAGACCCCCAGCACCTGGAAGGGGAAGAAGCTTTTCCTGTGTGCTGACTTCACTTTGTTTCAAGTGGCTACAGTGACTGGAAGCTACCATTTGCTGAGCTGGTGAGAACACCTTAGAGGGTGCTTCGTTTTTCCTGCTTTCCCCCTCGAACTTTTCTGTGCATCCCTGGGCCTTTTGGATTTGCTGTGGACTTCCTGAAGACCTCTTTCAGCTGCAAGGGGTTGCTGGGAACCACCACCCCACTTGCCTCCAGCTCCCAGTCCCTCCTTTGGACAAAGGGACAAAGAGAGCAAGAGCCTCCTCTGCCCACCCCCCCAACCCCCACCCCCAAGAACAGGTTCCATCCTACCCCCGTGTGACTGCTATTNCCCACCCCCGAGAACAGGTTCCATCCTACCCTCGTGTGACTGCTATTGCCACATGAGTCCTTCAGAGGAGTCAGTACTGATTCTTTCATGTTTGTTTTACTGGAGAACTGTGACTTCGCGGCCAGCCAAGCTGTGGCAGCAACCTCTGCTGTCTGTAAATATAATTATACCAAAGGAGCAAAGACAAAAATTCAGTTTCATTTAAAGGGTTTGTTCTTTGGGGGGTACAGTGTGGTTGTTTGTTCTGCTGTTCTGCCCTAGTTTTGATTATATATATGTGTGTATATATGTATCTTTATAGTTAAGAACTGTTATCCTCTGTTTCTATACCTTTTCCTGACTAAAACTCCTAAATTTCAAAGCTGTGGTGATTCCTTGGGGGAGACTCCTCTTTCCTGGTCCATGTAAATCTCTTCCTTTTCTTCTAAACTAAGACAAGCTCACAGGCTGAGGATGATGCATGTGACAGTGAGAGAGAAAATGGTCATGGCTGAGGAGTGCTGGTTGTAGAAAAAACCTTTTATGGAGAGTGAATACGCCTTTTGAATTCTGTTAATATGGAGACTATTTCACAGTATCTTTTATTGATAAAGCTTTCCCACCACAGCCAGAATAACTTGCTTGCTTAAAGAAAAAGGGAGAAGAGAATGGTTTTCAACCAGGTCCACCTGGAACATTTTAGGGCAGATGAACATTGCTTGCATGGTGATTTGTTCTATAGGTGGATTATCCTATATGTCATTTGATGGCTATGTCATTTTCTCCAAGAAGGTAAAATGTATTTCTATTTTGAGTTGTTTGCTTGGCTCATTATGTAGTCATATTTGTGTTCTTCTTCACAATGTCCTGAGACAGAGGAGCACCCTAGCCCTGTTGAAAGCATGATGAACACAGTTATGAAATTCAGTGAAATCTAACTCTGTTATAGAAGCCCACTAGGTTGGCCAGGTGTCATGTGAAAAACGGCAGACATGTAAAGATTTCTGGTCCCACCTGCATTAATATATCTTTATTGGCTATAAGTGTCCCCAGAATATCAGAGCCTTTTAAAGCCCAAATCAGTCTGTCTGTGTCTCACTTAAAAAGACTCTACACTAGACAGATTAACTGTCTGGACAGGACTTTTGATACCTTGATACGAGACTATACTTAATAGCAAGAGAGAACCTTCTCCATAAAGTTCTCCTATAAGTTATATAACTGGCAGCACCACAAACAAACTGGACCAACTCTAGCAGTTCCCAAAATAACTTTTATTAATACAAGTATGTGACAGTTACTACAAGGGTCATGTTGTTGATGATAAGGTTTAATCTGCATGATTGCACTTAACTAATAAGAAAAATACAAAACCAGAAACACACTCCACAAAGCAGCACAACAACCTAAGCCTCAATACAAAAATCCAGCAACAATACAAAACTCAAACAACCTCTACCCTCCATGACAGATACTGGAACAAAATCTAAACACACTAGTTAACATAATGTAAAAAAAGAAACAATATAGCTGCTTGCCACTAACACACATTTTAACTCACTAAGATAAGGGACAGCACATAAACCAAATGACTAACAGTGAGTCAGCAATAAAGTAGGGTGTAACAAAACAAAATAAAACAACCAATATAAAGTAAGATATATACCCGGAGAGTTACAAGATGTAAGGCAAGGTAAAAGTAGTATCAAAGTAGCACAGTATAGTTAGTAAATAATGTGTCTATGAAATAAAGATATAGCAAGGTAAGATTATTAAATAAGGTAGCTATAGGGTAAACAGGGAAAGACAGTAATCCAGAAGGTATAAGGTATTATAAGGGTACAAAGTATAGGTATATAAGGTAAAGTATAAGGTAATAGGCATTATGAGTATAAAGTACAAGTTCTAAGATACAGGAAAACAGAATACATGGTTGCTTAGCCCACATTGTCCAAAGGAGTGGGAAACAGGGCAGCTCATTGGTTACCCCCATAGAGATGATGGCATTTCTCCCTGGTTTTTGCCCATGTCTGATCTCTTTTCATGCTTTTTTTCTTAGGCAGTTTGAGTGACTGTAGTCAATAATAGTTTTGGAGATGACAAACAGATGACAAAGGCCTAGGGGTTGGGTTCCTTTGTTTCCATAAGATGTGGTGAAGAAAGGCCATGCTATCTCCATGACACTCCATTCTCTGTTCTCCATTAATCCTATCAAGTCTCTCTTGAACACTAGGGAAGCCACTGAGGTTTCTTTGTCCCTTCTTTTGTACTCCATTGCCATGTGACAGTGGTTTCTGGGAACACCCCCTCCAGGGGCTGGAGTGTTTCCTGTAACCCATGAGGCCTTGAAGGGGTCTATCACCCTACACCAGGCAGGACTTGCCCTTGGTGAAGCCATGCTGGCTATCTTGAATTACCTTGTTTTCTAGATAAGCAAAATGATCCTTCAAATCATAGTGAGTTATAACAGAGTATTTGATAAAATTTTATGTATCATTTCAGTAGTTTTTTTTCTCTGTCATGACAGTTTTCAGATGTCTTATAAAGACATCTGATGTAATTGGAAGAATTATGATTTTATTTTTTCTTTAGGTAAAATGGCAAGTAGTTCAGGTCCACCATTTCTCACTAATCAGAATTCTGATGACTCCTGTGTACTTGATAGATAGTTTGTAGACTTTCTGGTCATGAAGTCTCTCTAAATTTCAAAATAAACCAATGGTTTTACAGTGAGATTTTCTGTTTGAAAGATGCATCCATGAAGTGGTCATGAATAAAGTTATTTTGTAAACCAAGTTTTAATACATTTCAGTTTACTTTTGAAAGATGGGTAAGAACATCCTCTTATGCTCCACTTTCAATCCTGAGTTTAGCAGAGGCAGACCAGTGAGTAGAACTATGACTATTCTGTTCAGTGTCTAGCAAAGCAGCCTTTTTCACCTCAGATGTGGGAGTATATATGTAGGGCATTCAATCCCTTTGTAGGAGCAATGGAGAACTAGGAAGGAAATTCTTACCCAACCATCAAAAGCTGTTGGTTAATGTGACTCTGAACAAAGCTCCTCTCTCACTTTTCTTTAGGCTTTGGTGCAGTCACAGTGTTCTTGAGGTTTTCTTTCATACTACTTTTCATGTCTTCAATTTAAATAAAGTCATAATTTGAAAGTAATTTTCTTTGAGTAATATTATTCTCACTCATTTTCTGTGTTCTCTTTGTACCTTTCTGTCCTCTGTTAATAATTTCTTTCCATGCAAGCAGTAAAGCATACAGTAAATCTCTAATTGTTCTTTTTTTTCCTCTTTCTTTTCTGAAAAATCACAGGGGTTTGGAGGTTTCTGTATTATTGCTTTTCCATTCTTCTGCTTGCTATCTAAAACATGAATAATGATGGATCTTTCACTACACCGGCTTTTCAGTACATATTGAATAGAGTCCTTCATTTTTCTATGTTCATGGCATCCTCTTTCTGCCAGACATAACACAGTTCTTAACAGCACATATGCACAAAGATTCCTGAATCAGAAAATTACGTTGTATGTATGACCAGTGTGTTGATCAGTGGTAAAAAATCCTCTCTATATATTCTAATAGATTACCTCCTACTTCTGCCTCAAATACTAACTTATTCTCAAAGACATACTTTTTTTATGGTGACTAACAGAACGGTTAATCTCCAACTCATTAAGTAATCTCTGTGATATCATAGGTAGGCATTCATGCCTTGATGTGGAAGGGCAATGTTTTCTCTTCCTTCTTCAAATTTCTGCTGTGGGATAACAGTATATCCTTTAAGCAGTGATGCCCCAAGCTGGACCTCCCATCTCCTATCACTGTTTGTGTTGGATGTGAACTAAGTTGGTAGGTTTGGTCCGACCCATTTATGTCAACAAAAAAAGGTTCCAATCCTCTGAATCAGAGATCTTCAAAATAGGGGGTAAACCTCATCCTTCCTATATGAATACTGTTGTAGCATTGGATCTCGACTTTGGTTGTTGCGAAAATTGCTGTGCAAAGACAGCATGGGAAGCATTGTTTCCTATTTTTGTCTTTTTGGAAAAATCTGTCTGCTGTTTTGTGAAGCCCATGAGGAACAGAAATGCTGTTTGTTACTATGTCCTCTGTGGCTTTTTTTATCTTTTTTTTTTCGTGGTGGGGGGGAAGCTGCACTTTTTAGCAGGTCTTTTCAACACATTGATCATATGAGGAAAAAAATTTATTTATACTTTTGAAGAATGAAAACTGAATGTGATGTCAACTCCATTTTGCCTTCCTTTATTTGAACAAAACTATGTGGAAAAGTTGATGTACACTTTTTCTAAAAATTACGTTCAGATGATAGCCGGCAATGATCTTTCAATGGAAGGCTGCTTACAGGCTTCAGGAAAGTTTATAAAAGTCACTTTAACTGCCCCTTAACTTTGTATCTGAAGAAAAGAATCTGCAACATATATTTTAAAGGGTATATTGCAATGAGACAAAAATCTGTCATCTGGTCCTTTGAGAGTTAATATGTCAAATCTTAAGCAGTAGTCTTAAAATAACCAGATGGGCTACAATTCTGAGTAGAACTCAGGAAGCATTGTCAGCATTGTAAACTTAATAAGGTAGGTGATGTGGATCAATTTGTTCTGTCCTTGACTTTCTGCTTCTATTAGAATTCTGGAAGATCATTAGTCACCTCTGGGATGTATTTGATTAATAGGCTTGGTTAAACAAGAGAGCTGAGGTCAAGCGTGAGCTGAAAATATGAAAAATGTGTATCCCAAAGGGACTTTTCACTTTCCAAATTATGAATGAGGGAAAGTACCTTCTCTCTTTTGATTCTGATTAATTTAACAATTTTTAACATAGTGCTAACCAGCAAAAGCTTAGTTTTCCCTATTTTATGCTATACTGCACTGTTTAGAAGCAGCATGTTTAAGTATGTACCATTAGTGTGCATGTTAGGGAATAATAAATGACAACTCTAAGGAACTAGTGTACAAATCAGATTGTTTAACCTAGAAGAAGACAGATGAGTTTGCATCTTTCTGATGACCATTTTTTTTCTCTGAGGATGATGGTATAGACTTTATTTTGTATCTGCATAATTTTGGACAGAAGACAATCCTGCCAATTCACATTCCATTATCTACGTGCCCATATTTTTCAGTGCCAGAGCAGAATCTGTTGTCTGATTCTTACAAATGATATGCTGATTTAAAAAGAGTGAAAATGAAAATGTATTTCAGCCATTAGTAATCTGTGCTTTTCTACTTCTCTTCCTCCTCAGGTTCTTGCTCTTCCAAAATTTGTCAAACAGATCATTTATTTCAAAGAATGATGTAAAGCAGAAATTATATGGACACATGGAATACCATAGTTTGCTTATCAGTGGCTTTTATTGTTTTTTTTCTGTTGCTCTTATTTTCTTCTTAAGGTCCATTGGTTTGTGCAGATTAAGTGTGTTTTGTAGCTTAAAGATGCTGTTTCTGTCTACTTAGTTCCCCATGAGATTAGAGCAATGAGTTTCATTGTCTTTATTTCTGTGCAATTCACAATTACTTTTATGATCTATACCAAGCGTGTCTATGTCCTATAAATACAATCCATAACTCCCACTTTTCTGATGATGGCAGTGAGTTCCCTGGAGATAGAGTATGACTTAATTTCGTTATTATAACATCCTTTTCATCTAAATTACTGCTGTACTAAGAAATGCTGCCAACACACGTAACAGGTTTGCACTAGCTAGATTGCAGTCTGGAATATTGGTATCATTAGCTTTAATTAATAATATAAGTAATTTTCTGTTTATTAGGTTCCAAAGGCATGATTTTGTTTTGTAGAAAGGTAGTTTTGCATTTTCATGCAATTTTTAGTTACAAAACTTTGACAGTTACATCAAATGCTTTACCAATAAAGTAAAGCTTACTTGGTTTTCATCTTTTCAGAGCTGGTATTACTCAGTCATCATGTGCTTGCTCAGATCTTAAAGTTCTGTACCGATTTCTTTAATAAGAAGAACTTATTACTGAGATGATTTTTCTACGTTTGTCTTGGTTGCCTCTAAACAACTTGATTTCATTTTCATTAGATGCAAATGAAATTTAGTGTAATTATATATGTTTAAACAGGTGTTTCCTTTATTTACAGCCTTCACAAAATCTATTTCAAACTCCGTCTGCTGCTTCTGACACAAAAGCAATGACATATTTTGCCCTAAACATAGTCACATCAATAAATGAAGATGTGCAAGAAACTATTTAAAGCTGAGCATAGGGATTTTATTCTGTCATTACCAGATTTCCCAAAGTTGTTCAAATATTATTGACATATGGACAAATAGTGTGGAACTATTATGGACACACTGACATATTCAGATGTTGAGTCATTCTACAGTCAGATTTACAAAAACAGAATGTAGATTCCAAGTACCCCCAAAGAATAAAAAAATCGTAAACATAAGTGGCCATAAGGTCTGAATCTAATGGATGCAAGAAAGTCTTTGTTTTTCATCTGAGTTGTATTAGTGGCTTAAATTTAGATACTAATAATTTAATATCCTCAGGCCCAAGTATTGTTCAAGCTCCTCTTACAGATTCTCCTTTGATTCTTTAAAACTAACTTCCCTCGACCGGCTGGCGATGCTGTGCCTGATGCCCCCCAGGACACAGCTGGCACTCCTGGCTGCCAGGGCACTGCTGACTCACATTCAACTTGCTATCGACCAGGACTCCCAGGTCCCTTTCCATGGCACTGCTTTCCAGCATCTCATTCCACAGTCTGTACGTACTTCCAGGGTTGGCCTATTCCACGTGCAAAATGCGGCACTTTCCCTTGTTGAACTTCATATGGCTGGAGGTTGCCCAGCCCTCAGATTTGTCAAGGTCTCTCTGCAGGGCCTCTCTGTCTTCCAGGGAGTCATCAGCTTCTCCCAGTTTTGTGTAATCTGAAAACTTGATTAGTATCCTTTCCAGTCCTGCATCCAGGTATTTATAAATATGCTGAAGAGCACAGAACCCAAGATGGAGTCCTGTGAAACCCCACTGATGACACACTACCAGTCTAATATCGTCCCATTCAGTGTCACTCTATGTGCTCAACCCATGAGCCAATTGCTCACCCACTGCATGATGTGTTTATCCAGCTGTGTGCTGGACATTTTGTCCAGAAGGATACTGTGAGAGGCTTGTGCTTAAAGAAGTTTTTACCTAATTTATGATAGTCTAAGATTCTTTAAGAGAAAGGTAGTGCAGTTTGCAGACAAAGTAGTTAACTTTGAATGTTGCTTCTGGTCTTTTCACTTAGTCCAGAAATATCATTAGGAGTTTCCCCTCTGCTATGTACAGCATCATTGGAAATCGTATGTGTAAATTCTTTAGTTTATATGTTATTTGAAACAGTTTTAAGATTTTTAGAGAGTCTTACAGACATAGAATAGATGCATCTTTTTATCCGTTTTTTAAAAAAGAAATAGGACAGATGGAAAAATGCAGACTGAAAGTTGATCAGGATAAATATATAGTCTTATTCTGTATGCCATTGTTAAATGTAGGCATTAAAGATGTAGGTATTTGTGGTTTTATATGTAGTTAGCAGTTTCGTACTAGGGCACACCACAGATGATTACTGCTCTTTTTAATCTCGGAAACCTTCTATTGTTTGACATAATCAGTCAAATCTCCCTTCATGGTAATGGTTGCTTGCTAATAACGTTATTAGAGCAGTAACTCAAGTAACAATAATTTAAATATTAATAATTGTAACCTTTTTAATTTGATACATTCTATTTAATTTCTTGCTCTCTTATGACTAAGCTTATAAAGAAAAGAATATTAGGTTCATATTTTTTTAAACCTAAATTGCTTCCTTTCCCAAATAGACCAAAACAGTGTGAAATATATTAGCAATAATATATAAGAAAGTGTGTCATATTTCTTGTACTTTTCAATCTTTAACCATAAATTCTATGGCATGCCATACAGCTGAAACCATACAGCCAGAGCCTGTAGCTAGGAATTTTCTAAGATAGATTACTCATAAATTAACATAACATGTATAGAAAAAAACAGTCTTGACCATGATGATGTGAGTTTTGGATATCTTGATTATGAACATCAGAATACAATATATTACTCTACATTCATTGGTTACAGTTCACATGCAAATATGTATCATAAATTTTGGAAGCAGTGTACCTTTCTGCAGAAGTTATCAGTGATGAATAATGTTCTCTTGATAAATGGTGATAAAAGGTGTAACATCTTGTTGTTGCACATTTTTGAAGGATTTTTCCATGAAGAATAAAACTATAGACGGCATATCTTTAGAAGAATATGCTTATAGGATCTCAATCAGTAAGTTTGTACAGATTGAATTTGTTAAAATTCAGCCCACTCTTTAAGGTACAGCCACTCTTTAAGGTATTTTCATATTTCTCTAGAATTTGTTCTCCAGTGCCTCATGGTGGTGAAACTGAGCTTCTGCTTGTAGTCTTGGAATAGAAAAAGTACACACAATTCACCCCTTCTCTAAAAGTCAGAAGATCTTTGTGGTAAAACAGGTTAAATTACTTACACAAGAGAAATTTTATCAAAGCTGTATTAATAACAGAGAAGTTTCAGTCATTAAAAGAGAAGTTTATTTAATTGCCGTGGTTTACCATTTCTTGTGAACTGAACCATTCCTGGTATTTAGAGACCTCATTCCACAGGTTTCTTGTTGCACAGAAATACTGACATGTTTCTGTCAGAGTATAGCCATCTGGTTTAAAACTTACACAGCCTGTTACTATTCTAAAATTTGCTTTGTTGGCATATATGAAAGTCACAATGCTTCTTGTCAGAAAGATGTTTCATAGAAACACTGTAGCAGAATCAGGAAATATGTATTTCCTTCCTAGTACAATATATGTTCCCTAGCTATATTACTAGGTAATGTAATCCCTACTAATAGAATACCTGTGGCTTAATCCTGTCTAATATTTAATAAAGCTGTGATATTTGGGATAATCAGGTATATTTCTAATTTTCATATATAGGCTAAGCTTTCATGCATTTACTTAGCCTACAGTTTGGGATGTTTTCTAAGGGCCAGTTATTGTGCTGATGTGTGACAGTGTTTTCAGAAGTCCTAATTCTTGGCTGTTCTTCCCTAAGAATGAACTCTACAATTTAATATCATCATCTTTACTGTAGATACAGTAATTACAGGATTTTTTCCTGGCTGAGGTTATGCCTATTGAGTAGACATTGATAAAGAAATTGTGAGATTTTGGAGTAATGTTTCTCAGTATCATTTTATTAAGAATGAATGAGATGTGTGCCTTTTGCAATGCAATGTTCAGAACAGTTCTGAGCAGTTGCAAGCCAGCACTGTCTTCTTTATCATGCTGATTCACCACTCATATTAGATGCTCCTGCCATTTATTTAATAAAAATGGAAAACTCCTCAATAACATATCTTTAGTTTTAAAAATAGAAACAGCAACAGAAACCCCTTTTTGTTTTGTTTTTTTTTTACCTGGTTAATTAGATTGTAACTA
>VWZD01012433.1:80081-92615 GCA_013396695.1 Sakesphorus luctuosus
GATACTACAGAGTCTATAGACTCAGCATCTAAACATGCTGCATTTCCTATATGATTTGTTGTGAATTGTTCACTTTGCTGTCAGCTGTCTGTTCTTCCCTAAAGCTGAGGGATTATGCTAACTGCTTTGATAAGTCTTCCTTTTTCTAATTGCATTTCTTTGCCCTCTCTTACAAAGTATTTTGATTCACTTCTCAATCCTACTGGTTGGTTGCTCCAGTAACAAGGACTGTCAATGACTGTGGTTAGTAATTATGCTGATGTGGGCAGACAATCCATCATAGTGGGTTTTGCATGTGTCGCTTTATAATTAATCATGGGACCATAGTGCAGAAACCACACAGCAGAGTAGAAATTTGTCTTTTAAAGGCCATTCAGGGTTGGAGCATAAAGAATAATGAGCCCAGAGTTGGTAACTCTTGTTTACCAATCAATCTTCCTATTTTGTCTTTTAAACTCTATTGTAGGGTTTCATGAAATCATCCATGGAACTGATAATCATAGCTCAATGGAAAAATAATGCACATTTGAAGATTTCACTTTTTTATATGCTGGAGTGTCATTTTTGTGGGTTTTTTTATGTTTTAGTGCACAGTAAGAGGAGTTAAGTAACTGAAATTAGAAACTGGATATATTAGTTCTAGCACAATGTAAAGAGGGAGGAGTCAGTGCAAGGTTGGAAGGTCTTGTAGCTATAGATGTGACAGAGGTAAAGTATTCCTCATAAGATCAACAACAAAAAAAAAGCCCGAAAATGATGTGAATGTTTTTGGTCATGCTTTGGCAGAGTATCTGGAGATAACTGGTGTTCTGCCGATGTATCTTCACTCAGATTCATTGAAAATGTTCTTACTTCTAAGGACTCCGTATCTTGGCTGTAGGATATTGTATGAAAACCATTAAAAAGCATGAAGTTCTTTCAAGCTTGTGCCCTGAACTTGCCTAGTACTGACTAAGGTGATGTTGTTCCCACAGATGTTGTACCCCAATGTTTCCATAAGGATAGAATCCCTCAGCCACACTGTATGTAGTTGAGGAGAACAGTCTGTATTCGTCTGTGATAATAAAGGTTTATGGAGATTCAGAACACAAAAGGACCAAGCCAGCATTCATTTTTGTCACTTGACAATAGCAATCTCACAGCTTCTCTTTGAAAATTTTGTCAGTTTCTTCTCAGTTTTTGTTTTACTGCTAAGTTTCATTTTCCATGCAAGCTGTCTCAACCTTTCCTGATAATTTTTCTTTTACTGTCTCCCATACCCAGCTGATACCATGGTAGTGGTATCAGCTACAATGCGTACTCTACCTCATGGTGTTTGAAGTTAATCCTACCAGAAGATATGTCTTGCCTGTAACTGCCAATTTTAGAGCTGCTCAGTTTTATCCATTCAGTCCAGAATCCAGAACATCAGAAGGAAATTTGGCCCAGTAATCAGTAAGGAAGAGCAGGCAACAATGATTTCACTATTGCAATCTATACTTGTTTCTACCTGAAGGAGTTTTGTCAAAAGGGAGATAAGCTGAGATTCCACTTTTCCCTTCCTCATGAACACTCCTGCTGAAGCTAGCCTGTCAGAAAGCCTGTGTGAGAGATCAATCTTTGATTTTTTTTTTAAATAAAAATATTAAAAAAACCCACCCCAGCCTATAAAAAGTAGCACTTTAGAAAATCATTAAACTGAGTGTAGTTTTTGGGATGTTTTAAAAGTCATTGTCTGTCTGACAGCAATAGGATATTGAGTGAGATGGACTATAGTCTGACTCAGTATGGCTACCTTATTAATGACAATCTCTTTGAAAGCTTCATGGCCACTAAGGTTCTTTAAACGCAACGCTGTAGTGCATCAGTTATATACAGCGTACCTTGAACTAGTCCCCAGATATACCCTAGATAAGCCTTGCATCCAGCCCAGCAGGTTGAGCAGGTGACTTCTGGATAGGTGGTATATGACTATAGAATGGACACTTCAATACACTGTCAATTTCTCCTAAAATGAGAGGTGATTGTTTTTTCTCCTGATATTACCCTGAACTCCTAATGTTCTATTGCTGGTGACATTTCCACCCCTGAGTACTTTTAAGTATGCTTGAGATAAGTATCTGCCATAAAAATGTCTTGCCTCAAAGTAGAGGGGTGGATTAGCTAGCGCTGAAGGACTCTTGCAGCAATTTGTATTAGATTTTGATCTATATTAAAAAAAAACCACAACAGCTTCTCAGTAGTGCTTTTGGACAAAATTTGATGTATGCCTATGTATGTTAATTATTAACACAGTATCATTTACAAGGGTTGTCTTCTCTGCTTCTTAAACAATTTCTAAACATGCACATTTTGTGTCATGTAGTTTATTGAATGCAAAGCACTGAATTAATTATTATTATTTAAATCCTCCCTTTAAGTGTCAGAGTTCACACAATCTGTATGGACCTTTCTATTTTGAGTGATAACTGTATAATTCCACTAAAGATTTTTCATCCTCTCTTTTTTTCTGTTCCAGTGAAATATTTCAAAATCTCATTATATTACACCAGAATATCATTTGCTCTCTGGAATGCTTCTTTGCCTTTGTGTTACAACCATTCTCAAGCTTATTTATTCAGATTCTGAAGACCTGAAATCCATGCTGCTTATTTACTAGACCTCTGTAATACTGACCTATTCTATATTAAGTAGTAATTTTTATCTCTTTTCAGAGATATTGCCTGATGAGAAAATGGTGAGTTTTGTCTAGAGAACTCTGGATAAAATTTTGCTTCTGAACTTTTGTGCAGCTGCTGCCTCATCATGAGCAAGTCACTTTCCTTTCTGTGTTTGTCTCGTGCTCTGCAAAGTGTGGCAAGATTATCTTCATCTTTGGCAATTCTAAAAACTAATTTTGCTATTATTTAGGCTTTCTGTGCAAAAATAGAACTCTTCCCTTTTCCATGTAAATGATTTAGCATAGGAAAGACCCTAATTAAAGGTCTATCATCAAGAGGATGAAAGATTAGAGAGGGGTGCCTGTTTCACTCATATCATAAAAGTAAGGATCTATGATTTAGCCTGAGAGCTTAATGAGATCAAAAGCACTGTTCAGTCAGCAGAAAGCTCTGTGAGACTATACAGAAGCAAACAGGGAAAAGTGAAATCAGACTTTCCTCTGATGAAGAGACACATGCATCTGGACTTGATTGTAGAAACGAAACTTTTAATATTGAAAACTTAAGTGATGCACGGTTTTGTCATTCACAGAATCACAGATGATTCTGAGTTGGAAGGGACCCACAAGGATCATCGAGTCCAACTCTTAAGTCCATGGCCCACACAGGGGATTGAACCCATGACCTTGGCATTATTACACTCAAGTTTTAACCAACTGAGCTAATCTCAGAGTATACCTATACAATGAGAATCTGTACATGAACAAATAGTACTTTTCAGTAGTATGAGCTGAGGTGGGTTCTCTAGTGGTTTTCTTGTCTGTCCTAAACTTCACACAAAGAATTCTAGGAAAAAAAAGAGCTCATCTTCTCTCCCAGTAATTTGTTCCCTCTCTCCTTCTTAGTCACACTTTACAGCTTCTCAACAAAGCAATGGTTTTTGTAGTTTGTTTGGTGCCACTACTGCGTAATCTCTTTTCATGGGTTATGGGTTTAGCTAGGCCTAACTTTAGGCTTTGATTTTTAGAGCAGGCCTAGGATTATCAGCTGACTGGAGCTGGGTCAGGACAAGTACCCAAACACAGAGTCAGAGATTCCCTCCCCACATCAAGGGAAAAGGGAAAGAAGGAAAAAACCTAAAACTTAAAAGACGTTTATATATTCACACAGAAGACTGAAAATTAAAAGGTAAAACTACAATATAACACATATATACAAAGGTAAAAATAAGCAATAACTCCACACTCCCCATCAACACAAATCACAAACCATTCCAGACCCACAAAGGACCCCAAAAGACACCTCCCAAGAGAGTTCATACACCCTAGGGACAGATCCAAGCAGGGAGAAAATTAAGACTAAACATTTTACTTCCCTAAGATAACATGGTGGTAAACTAGCACTACAAACCTACAGCTATCTAAAAAGGACCTGTCTCCTTTCTCTTGTCTCTGCTCCACCTTCACTTGTTTCCTCATTTAGGTCATTAGAACCAACGTAAGACAAATAATAATAGTGACTCTCAAATATTGAAAAAAGTTCCATTTCTCTTACTGTTACAAAAGTGAGAACAAGGCAATTGGTAAGCATCACAAAATGAAACACGAGAAATATATTTAGAGGCAGCACTACTTGGCACAAGTATCAGAGATTGTCTGGTTTGTATCACTAAGGGTTTTATTAATTGCTAAAACTTATTTTAAATTTCTGTGTGTACTATTTACATGTAGTAAGGAGAAAATGAAATAATTGCCATAGTTTGAGGAGTACAGATGTCATGCAGGAGGATTGTTTCCTGACGCTTCATATGGTTGCACTGTAAAGTTACCATCATGTATTTCAGTACTTGAGTAGGTGCCAAAAGGTTACTCTGTGACAGGCAGCAGTATAGCAACAGGATTTAAAATGCATGAGACTGACCTGTGTGAAGCTGCATTAATTGAAGTTGGTACACTGTAAACTGGCAAAGAGAATGACACTAATTAAATGCTGAAGTTAAAAATGTATGAGTCAACATAGCAGTTACCATTAAACTACAATAAAGACAAGTGTCTTGGAATATTTTGAGACTATGAAACAACTGTTTTGACTATACTGTTCAAATAAGATTCTAAAGACCCAACAACATTCTGTAGCCTTGGGTACTGTAGGAGTTAAAAATTATTTGGATGATGACACTAAACATAAATATTAGTGGTAGAGATTGGATTATTAATGCCTCATAATATCATACCCCTTTTTTTCCAGCTTGCAAATGTATATCCTATCTGAGAAATTACTCCCCAAAATTCTACATTTCTCCTAAGTCACTGAAGTGCTGCCTACCACTGCACTAAAAGAAACAGCACACATGAGAGATCAGTATAAAGTAATCCATAAAAACAAAAGTCTCAACTGCATTTGCCATGGCTAAACCATTGTTCTTTGGGTGTAGCAGAAAGGTCTAATGCCCATTGCATCATCCTACCTATTGATGAGGTACATAGTGTCAGTTTTTAAAGATATGATGTATCATTTACCTGTGGGGTTTTTTTTCCCCACAGTGTATCCTGTAAATCAGTGCTATCAAACCTGTGATCCACTTAACTATGTCAGTTCAGGTTTTTTCATTAAGAGTTTCCATATTTTTTTCCAGTGGTTGAAAGTTTTGATGCTGGATTTATAGATATGTAAGATGAGGATATGGTAATAAGGGAGAAGGGCTTCTTAGCTAGACATCTGTCAGAGAGGCTGGAGGGAATTAACAAGTTGAAGCAGAATGAGGCATGAAGTAGAGTTACATGTGTCCAGTAAGAGGCAGTCAAGTGAACATCTAGTTTCAAAGCCCCTGAAATGTGTAGGCTTTTAAGGGTGGTTTCCAAGCTTCAGTAACAGTTTTACTTGATGAGGAGGTCTAAAGAAGAGCAAACAAAATGCTTTTCAGTTGAATCAAAAGAAAACTGATTTGAACAGAACAGTTTCTGCAACCACTGCAGGATTCAAAGGTAGAAATACTGTGTTGCAGGATGGAGGGGAAAAAAAAAAGGATATTTCTTCATGCTTTGGGTTGTGAAAAGTGGCATCATATCAGTTGTAGGAAGAATATTGTGAAGAATAACTTCTGCAGTTTGAAAAACAGACAGACATTGAAAACTGAACCCATTACTGCTTCTTTTCCTTAAGCTAGGGAGTTTCTGGGACTTGAGCCCAGAAACTTAGTGTGAGAGACAGACTGAGAATTGGTTGAGAGCCAGCTTCTGATCTTTAAGTAAATTCCTAAGAATTTAGGAAGAATGAGGTGGAGATCAAGTGTTAGAAAGGGCCATTTGACCTGGTTCCTGTCTTCTTTATTTCTTCCAAGTACAACATGCTTCACATGATTTCTGAGGATTTTTAGGTAACAATAGTACAGTCCAAGTCAAGAGAAACTGAGGGAGTTTAATTTTTTTTTCTTAGAGGAGTATTGGACAACCATTTTAGCAACAAGCTTGGAAAGGGCAAGTTCTTTCCAGGATAAAGAAAATCAAGTGCTTTAGGGGAGAAAGAACTGCTGTGTTTTCTACACCTTGCATTACTGCATCCCCATTTGGAGACATTTCTGACAGTAATATTCACATTTATGCCATATTTCTCATGGTTATCAAAGTTTTACAAGAAGTTGACATATCTTTGGGTGTTGCTCTGGGGTTGTAGAAGTATGTTGATTATCTACCAGGATTTGTGCTACTTTCTTGGGAAATAATACAGAGGAGTCATGATTGCATGTGACATCCACATCTGGAGAAGTCAGGGGAAGATTGCTGTATTGATTGCCCTGTAAAAACAGGGTTGAAATGGTAAAATTTGTCTCTAGAAGTTCGGTTTTTACTGTGGCAGTGTAGTGGGTCTGGCTGAGCTGGAATTTATTTTCCCATAGTAGCCCTTGCAGTGCTGTGCTCTGCCTTGGGAGCTGGAGAAGTGTTGATAACAAGCCTATGTTTTGTTTACTGCTGTGTGCAGTGATGTAACATTTCTTCTTCAGTCAGGGACAAGATCCAGGGAGGGGATATAGGTAGGCCAGCTGATCCACACTGACCAAGGGGATATTTCATACCATATGACATCAATCCAGATGAAAATCTGAGGCAAGGAGCTGGAAGGGAGGGATTCATTGTCGTGTAATGGCTGCTTGCTGTGCCTGCTGACAACCATGTTACCCAGAGAACAGCTGGTCTTGCTATTAAAGACTGAGGCAAAGAAGATATTAAGTACCACCGCCTTTGTCACTTTGCTTCCTATTGCATCCAATAGAGGATGATGATTCTCCTTAGCCTTCTTTTTGTTGCTGAAGTATATATAGAAACATTTTTTTCATGCGTTCTAAGGCAGTTCTACTTGGGTTTTGACCTTTCTGATTTTCTCCCTGCATAACCTTGCGACATCCTTGCAGTCTTCCTGAGATGCCTGCCCCTTCTTCCAAAGCTGATAAATTCTAGTTTTTATCCTGAATTCCTGAGTCTCTGTACAGCCAGGCCAGTCTTCTTCCCTACTGGGTCATCTTTTGGCACATGGAGATGGCCTGCTCCTGTGCCTTTACCTTTTCCTTCTTGAAGAATGTCCAGCCTTCCTGGATTCCTTTGCCTCTCAGGACTGCCTCCCAAGCTGCTCTGTCCACCAGCCTCCTGAACAGGACAAAGCCTGCCCTCTAGAAGTCTGAGGTAGCTTTTCTGGTGATCCCACACCTTACTTGTCCAAGAATCAAAAAGTCTATAATTTCACAGTCATTGTGCCCAAAGTGGCCTCCAACTGTCACTTCACCCACTAGTCCTTCTTTGCAGGGAGCAACAGGTCCAGTGAGGCACCTTCCTTTTTTGTCAATGGGGGTTAAACCATGCCTGTAACTATAAAGTTAAAAGGTTTTTATTGTTAACTGCAGATTTTAGAGGGAAAATATTTCATTATATTTCATTTTCTGTAATTGTATATTACCATATATATAATCATAGAATGGCCTGGGTTGGAAAGCACACAAAAATAGTCTAGTTCCAACCCACCTGCCAGGGGCAGGGACACCTTCCACTAGACCAGGCTGCTCAGAGCTCCATCCAGCCTGGCCTTGAATACTTCCAGGCATGGGGCATCCACAGCTTCTCTGGACAATCTGTACCACTGTCTCACCATGTGCACAGTAAAGAATGNACGTGCACAGTAAAGAATGTCTTCCTAATCCCTAATCTAAACCTACCCTCTGTCAGTTTAAAACCATTCCCCTTTGTCCTATCACTCGATGCCCTTGTAAAAAGTCTCTCTCCATCTTTTTTGTAGCCTCCCTTTAGGGACTGGCAGACTGCCATTAGGTCACCCCTAAGCCTTCTCTTGTCCAGGCTTAACAATCACATTTCTCTTAGCTTTTCCTCGTAGGAGAGGTGCTCCATCTCTCTAATCATCTTGGGGACCCTCTTCTGGACTGTCTCCAACAGGTCAATGTCCTTCCTTTGCTGAAAACCCCAGAGTTGGATGCAGCACTCCAGTACTCTCACCAGAGCAGAGTAGAGGGGCAGAAGCTCCTCCCTCAACCTGCTGGCTACACTTCTTTTCATGCAGCCCCAGGACACAATTGGCTTTCTGAGTCAGGAGTACACATTGCCACCTCATGTCCAGCCTCTAATCCACCAGTACCCCCAAGTCCTTCCCAGCATGGCTGCTCTCAATCTGTTAATTCCCTAGTTTGTATTGATACCAGGAGTTGCCCTGACCCAATGCAACACCTTGCACTTCATTTTGTTAAATCTCATAATTACAATTCTTGAGCTTGTCCAGGAATATATTTTTCATCTACTGTGTCAGCTGTGTTCCCTTTGGCTGTGGTTTAAAAAGGAATAGGAAGATGAAACGAGACAGTTGCTCTCCATTCTGACATGGGCCTATAGAATTCTGTGAAAGAACAGCAAATTTTGAGACAACAATAGGCTCAAGTCTGCATGTTTCTGGGCCTTGTTTAGTCCTTTACACATTTACAAAATCAATGTGAAGCATAAGCATGCTGATTTTTGTAGCATGCTCACTTTTCACTCAGTTTTCACAGAATGAATTACACTGAATGTTCGTCCTTTGGGCAATCAGAGCATGGCATTCTTTGACTCTCTTCTGATAAATAGTAGTACTGTGCATATTTTTTTTTCTGCAGCCTGGAAGAGCATATTATACTGTTAGCCATTTTAAATAATGTTTTTAGTGGCAACGTCAATGTTATGACCCAGAAGTTAGTTTAATTAGCCTTTGTCCAGCAAGTTCATTCAAAGCTTGAAATTGTGACATGATCCAGTGCACTTAAACTAAGCAAAATAAGTGCATACAAATGGCTTTATAATCAAATAATTAGTTGAAGACTCTAAGGGACAGACGTTTATTAAGTGAGATAGGTGCACAGAGAGCACAGGGAAATGCCAGAGAGGAGTCTGTAATCAGCTCTGCAAATGTTGGGGGTTTTTTGAGAGTTTTCCATTAACTCAAAGTAAACTTGATGATTACTTTTGGAAGCCTTTAATTTGATATCATACCATGCTGGAGGGAAGTCCACTAAATAAACTGGGCTTAATTGAGTGTGTGGAAGGAATTGACAATAAGTTTTTAAGACGTCAGAACAATGGTGCAAAGATCTGTGACTGCCGTCCTCTGTGAAAAGAAACAGGTGTTTGTATGCACACATGTAGTATGCACACTTCTAAAGCATTTGGATACAAAGTCACTATACTGAAGGTGCTAGAAAGAAGAAAATTCCATACATGATGTGATTCCAGCCATTAAATACTGGGATTCTGTTGTCACGTTACAGATGTTTATTTTGTTGAAACACTTTCAGTTACAGATTGCAATGAAAGTAATTGATTTTGTATGGAAGTCAAAAATAATTGAGCTTTGAGGAAGTTTCTTCAAAGGATTCAGATCTTTTTTCTGAATCAGAATTAAGTGCAAGTATTTTCTGAACTCACTATTAATATGTGTCACGTATCTACTGACTGTGTTTTGCCGGGTTCTTACCATTGTCAGGGGGGCTTGCTGCTTTGTGTTTAAAAAAATCAACTGACATCAATCTAATGATGAATTATCTCTGAGGCTTAAATAAATATTTGTAAAGAGGAAAGAGAAAAGCTGACCTGTGCACAGAGAAAAATATTGCCAGTCATTTTGAATTTTTAAGACAGAATAACGCAATTTTTTTTTTTTGCAAGTATTAATGTGTTCTGGAAATTGCTTANAATGTTTACATTATCTCATCCTGATGTTTTGAGGTTCTGTGTCTGGAGAAGCTAGGCCTGGAGGCACTCCCTTAAGGGTGTACTGTTAAGGAGTAACCAAGGCTCGTTAGCAAACAGCAGATGTCCGACCTTGCATTTTTCTGCCCTATCTGCAATATCCTCTCTTGCTGGCATATCAGCAAAATTCTCATGGCTTAGGGCAGCAGGCTTCTCAGGCCTGGAGCAGCTTAGATTGCTCATAAATCCANTAACTGCTTCAGCCATTCCCCATCACTACTATATAACTCAAACTTAAATATGCCTAATAGTATACAAACTCTGAACAAGTAATAATCAATTTCCAGATTTGGAAGGGTTTTCTTTTTTCTTTTTTTTTTTTCCTAAGAATCAAAAACTAATTGAGGTTTTGAGGGAAGGGACTGACCTCAGAGATANAGCCCCAGGACACAATTGGCTTTCTGAGTCAGGAGTACACATTGCCACCTCATGTCCAGCCTCTAATCCACCAGTACCCCCAAGTCCTTCCCAGCATGGCTGCTCTCAATCTGTTAATTCCCTAGTTTGTATTGATACCAGGAGTTGCCCTGACCCAATGCAACACCTTGCACTTCATTTTGTTAAATCTCATAATTACAATTCTTGAGCTTGTCCAGGAATATATTTTTCATCTACTGTGTCAGCTGTGTTCCCTTTGGCTGTGGTTTAAAAAGGAATAGGAAGATGAAACGAGACAGTTGCTCTCCATTCTGACATGGGCCTATAGAATTCTGTGAAAGAACAGCAAATTTTGAGACAACAATAGGCTCAAGTCTGCATGTTTCTGGGCCTTGTTTAGTCCTTTACACATTTACAAAATCAATGTGAAGCATAAGCATGCTGATTTTTGTAGCATGCTCACTTTTCACTCAGTTTTCACAGAATGAATTACACTGAATGTTCGTCCTTTGGGCAATCAGAGCATGGCATTCTTTGACTCTCTTCTGATAAATAGTAGTACTGTGCATATTTTTTTTTCTGCAGCCTGGAAGAGCATATTATACTGTTAGCCATTTTAAATAATGTTTTTAGTGGCAACGTCAATGTTATGACCCAGAAGTTAGTTTAATTAGCCTTTGTCCAGCAAGTTCATTCAAAGCTTGAAATTGTGACATGATCCAGTGCACTTAAACTAAGCAAAATAAGTGCATACAAATGGCTTTATAATCAAATAATTAGTTGAAGACTCTAAGGGACAGACGTTTATTAAGTGAGATAGGTGCACAGAGAGCACAGGGAAATGCCAGAGAGGAGTCTGTAATCAGCTCTGCAAATGTTGGGGGTTTTTTGAGAGTTTTCCATTAACTCAAAGTAAACTTGATGATTACTTTTGGAAGCCTTTAATTTGATATCATACCATGCTGGAGGGAAGTCCACTAAATAAACTGGGCTTAATTGAGTGTGTGGAAGGAATTGACAATAAGTTTTTAAGACGTCAGAACAATGGTGCAAAGATCTGTGACTGCCGTCCTCTGTGAAAAGAAACAGGTGTTTGTATGCACACATGTAGTATGCACACTTCTAAAGCATTTGGATACAAAGTCACTATACTGAAGGTGCTAGAAAGAAGAAAATTCCATACATGATGTGATTCCAGCCATTAAATACTGGGATTCTGTTGTCACGTTACAGATGTTTATTTTGTTGAAACACTTTCAGTTACAGATTGCAATGAAAGTAATTGATTTTGTATGGAAGTCAAAAATAATTGAGCTTTGAGGAAGTTTCTTCAAAGGATTCAGATCTTTTTTCTGAATCAGAATTAAGTGCAAGTATTTTCTGAACTCACTATTAATATGTGTCACGTATCTACTGACTGTGTTTTGCCGGGTTCTTACCATTGTCAGGGGGGCTTGCTGCTTTGTGTTTAAAAAAATCAACTGACATCAATCTAATGATGAATTATCTCTGAGGCTTAAATAAATATTTGTAAAGAGGAAAGAGAAAAGCTGACCTGTGCACAGAGAAAAATATTGCCAGTCATTTTGAATTTTTAAGACAGAATAACGCAATTTTTTTTTTTTGCAAGTATTAATGTGTTCTGGAAATTGCTTATGAAAATATAGTAATTCTTAAGCAGAAAACCTATTAGGTTCTCATTGAATTAGTGGATAACTGAGTTAATTACACTTTCCTGTGAAGAAAATATTGCTAAAAGAAAAGGAGTTTGGGCACTGGATTAAATTCTTGGCTCTAACAGCTTTCATGCCTCATTTTGGCACGTTTCTGATGGTCTGTATATCATTCCCTTTCCTTAGCTAAAAAATCATCAGCTTCCCTGATCTCCAGCCATGCTGTCAGAAGCAATTCACTAATGCCTGTAAAAGCAAAAATGGCACAAAAATAAATAAATGTACACAAGCAGTTTGACCTGGATTCCCCTAATCTGATTTACAACACAGCCGCTTAAGTGCTTGTGCTAGCATAAGAGGAACAAGATCAAGTAGTGAGGTGAAAGGGTGGGAAAATGGCTTCTTTTGGAGCTACCAGCTTAAAAAGATTCATGAAACATCATCTTTAATGGATCTTAGGGCCCCTGAATACACAAAGAGGAGTGCCAGCCTGTTTTAATCATACATGAGCAGTTCTAGCTGAAGGTAAAAGGAAAACTCGCCATGACTTCAAAAAAGCAAGATTTTAAC
>VWZD01012433.1:92663-120608 GCA_013396695.1 Sakesphorus luctuosus
CAGTTCAGTTTTGAATGTTCCTAGTTGTGAAGATTCTGCAATCTGTGTGGTCAAGTGTTTGATCCATGAAAAAACAGTTTGACAGAAACAACACTGATAATCAAATGTAAGATTTATGTATCTTGATAATCTTTCCAGGTTTATCATGCCAGTACTTTTAGAAAATTACTTCAGATAATTTTTATACATTTTGACTTGTTCTTATTCCTCATGTTTGTTTGAAAATAACAAGTGTTATTTTCCAGGGTTGATGGCTTTGCCTGCAGGTTGTCGAGTCTGGGGATATAGCAATGTTCAGTAGTTACCATGAAGTTAAGCTAGAGTTGGCTTCATGGAATTAACTCTGTAGCTGTGTTACTTAATTGACAGCCTGCAATACCTTTGAATGGTTCATTCACTAGGGAAAAAAAAAAAACATGTAAACACTACAGTAAATTTTATGTTGTAAAATATGCAGGATTAGAAGAAACAAATCATTCAAAAGGCATTTAATTAGAGAGGAATTTAGAAGTTAATTTAACTAGTGTTTCTTCATCAATTCATTGAATTTTCTCATTAAACTCCTTATGGTAATGTACAGTTTCTTCTGTCCCTGTCAACTGAATCAAAATGGAATGAAGGTCTGCCTGTGCTTCTAAAATATTCCGAGTGAAATCCTTCAGGTGCTGAGTCTTTTTTGACAATCATCCTGGTATGAAGAGTTGGCTTTTAACTGTCTCACTCCAGTGTGTTAAGCTGTGGTAAGCTGGGTGTTCAGAAGTTTGAGAACAACTGTTGTGGCAATTAAGCCAACTGAAATGTGTTATTTATGCTGTAGTAGGAAATTTCTCAGACAGGAATCTGATTCTCTAAGCTTAAGAGCTGCACAGAAAGTCTGGATATAAGCTTAGGCACTTGCACCTTATCTTGCTCTGAATTCTGGAGAGGATCTGAATGTGGTCTGACAAGGCATTAGTACTTTCCTTTGTAATATTTACACGCTGGCATGGCTTACAAAATCTCTCTTAAGTATTCTGTATTTCTGTGGACTGAAAATGGGAGTTATAAAGATGCATAATAGCTGTTGGCTTTGCTTGCAGACTGTATTAAGAAACATAGCTTTTTCTATACCACTTTGTACAGAATGTCTGCAGTACTTTCTTTTTATAGAGGATAAAAACTAGTCTCGCTTTTCTTACTGTTTTAGAGGGAGAATTTGTGTCTACTTTTGTAGGCAGTTATTGACAAAATAATTACATCCTCTCTTAATTATGAAAAATATTCTGCACCCATATGTCATAGCTGAAGAAGTAGTAACTAGTCTCATCCTAAGACATTAGGATTTTAAAAGAGAAAGTGAATAAATATAATTAATGAATTGAGCTTCTAAATTTTGTTAGCGCGTAGGTACATTCAGAAGAACAAGAAAGATTTTGTGGGAACATGTGCAGCTAACAGTGTTTTCCACTTACTAATTAGAAGTTTGATTACATGTCATTTAACCTTGATTACATATGGAAAAATGATTTTTTTTCTGTTATAAATTGTGGTATTGACACTATTTTGTACTAAGCAGGGCAGAAAACCCAACATCATTGGAACTAATGGCAAAAGATAGATCTGTTGGTGTAGATGCCTGTTTTCATTTTTCTTATAAAGTGATACCTGAAGCATTTTTAGCAAGGGATATAGCTGTAAGCTGAACAGTACCAGACACTTGTATAAATACTTAAACTCAGCGATCTAGATGGCTAAACATTTTAAATTGTAGAAATGTTTGTGGCTCAGCTTTAGCCTGAGGCAACCAACCATACAAAACAGTTCCCAAGCATGATTTAGAAGGGACCAAGACTATTCCTGATATAGAGTACGAGGGTTCTTGTGATGGCTGGAGAGGTTCAAAGAGTTTAATTGAGGCTTCTTTGTAAATTATGGAAGTGTCAAAGGAGGGAATTGATACAGTACAATTTGATCTCAACAAGCAAGGAGATAAAATCAGAACACAAATCTGTAGCAAAACAAGGGGGTTTAGAATAAATTAATTCTAACTATAGTATGCACAGCTATAAAGCACAGGTTGTACCTAGATATAGTGATGAAAAGCAAAATATTCTGACAGAAAACTCAACAGATTGGCTCAAGAGATTGGAAAATTACATGCACTTAAACCTGCGTGTTGTACAGATGAAATAAAAGGGGAAGGTTTTTTCTCTGATGGCATGCATGATAAGTGGGGTGATCACCCATGCACCTGATGCTGTCACTAAAGAATGCCTGCCTTCTGAATAACCACATTGGTGTCAGAGGGTTCTCTTTATTTTCTAAGATTTTGGTAACATAGTAACATGGTTGTCATTGATCTTCTACTGACCTGATGGCAAAATGTGGCAGTATTTCATTAGCATAGATTCAGTCTGTGAGCTGTATGTCACACAGACCCTTCTTTCACAGGCTGCCTGATTTTACCTACCTGCTGGCTAAGCTCCTGTACACCATGCCAGAACCATGCTAAATGAACAGACGTCCTCAGGTGCCTGAAGTTCCAGCTAAAGCTCTGCTTTCAATTTTGAAGTGAAGGCAGATGTGGATCTGCTTGTGGATTTCAGTCACACCTCATATGCAGTCCACTGGGACCACCTTTCCATTCCAGATTTCTGTAGTGTGAGAGTCACGACAACTCTGGTAGTAACCAAAAAACAGGCAGGGAGGATCATGGAAAAACCTTAACAGGCACTATGCTGGCCACAATCTGTGCATCAGTTGGAGAATTACATATAAACTTGGCTCCATCTTGTTCTTTTTCGGCTCTATCAGTCAGTCCATTGCTATGAACTCAAATGCACATTTGCAGCTGAATAGCGTTAGAATCAGCACAGTTCTGGTTGTATGCATAGCAGCATATAATGAAGTGGAATGCTTAGGTGAGACCCTTAATATCTAAGTACAATTTGCTCTGGAAGTGGAACTTTCTTATCATTTTAGACATTGAAGAGGAAATCACAGAATAAAATTCTGTGATCTATATTATGCAAAGCATCTTGCTGACTCATATTCAGCTGCTGATATACTATAAATCAGAGAAATGCTTTGAGGTACTACTAGATGAAGGAAAGTGTTTCTCATGCAGTCGTTGCACAATTGCTTATTTGCCCCTGAATGTTAGAGGCTTTTCTTTGTTGAATGAAATTCTTTTTCTTCAGATCATCTCTCCAGTTTGACCAGAACATTTTGAATTCTAATCCCATACTTTTTTACTTCTTTTTAACATTTTTCAGCTCTCTCTCATGTGGAAATCTATCTGAAATGCTATTAAATAAATTACACGATCTTTTCCATATCTTAACGGGAAAAAATAGAGCAAAGGCAGGACAGATTGCATCTAATCCACATATGATACCTCTTTCTATTTTAGAAAGCTAATGATTGACAATGAAGAAAAATAATTAGCTATACTATGTATAATTTTCAGTGGCTGAGGAAAAAAAAAGACAGTATGGAAAATGAGTAAAAGGTGCATATTTCAAGTTCAGTTCATTTAACCTCCTTTAACTTAAAATGTTCTGTATGAATTTGAAAGGTGTGATGGGAATGAATGACAAGTATCTGGCTCTAAAATTCAAATTTTGTCAGTTAAATATTTCTATATACATTGAGTTTGTTGCCATTCCTGGTGGGAATTAATTTTTCATCTCACTTCTTTTCTGAGGCCTGATTTTAGCCTGATTTGGAAAGTGGGGGGAAATAGGTAGGTAGTGGAACATCTTTCTGGTCTCTAGTATTGGGAACCATGTACAGACCATGAAGTCGTCTGAATTCTTCCAAGCTACATCAAAGAGCTTAAATAGGATAAAGGTTCCATTAACCAGTCTAATGAAAGCCTAATTTGCTTCACTAATCATTTTTTAGTATATTCAAATATTATGCTGGAATCATTTAATCAAAGAAACACCTTGTGAATTTCTCATATTATAAACAATCGAATTATATGGGGTAAAACTAAAGAAAAATAACCCTGATGCAGGTTTTAACATGATAAAACCCAAAATAATTCCTGAAGTATTTGTTCCTTTAGCCCAAGATTCCATTACTTCTGAAGGCTGATTGTGCACTGTGTTACCTGTTCATTGGAAGACAGGCACAGAGTGGTTAATCGTTCTGATAGATTTGTTGAGCTGTTGTATCATGTATTCCTGCAGACTGGACAACTGCTTAAGAGAGTGGGAATGCTTTTTCCTTTGGCGGGCAGCTGCCAAATACCACAGAATGTCAGATTTCATTCCTTTTCTTAGGCTATGGGGAAGCATCTGAGGACAACGAATTCTGGCACATATTCACAACCTCGCAAATATTGAAATCCCTGGTTTTCTCTGTAAAGACAGCGATTTATACTTCCATATCCATAAATAGAGCTGTGAGTACACTCACCAGGAGCTTTATCTGATTGCTTTTTTTAGTCAGGGGAAAAAAAAAAGCCATAAGGATCTGGCATTAAAAGAGAGTAGTTAAAATGCCTTTTGATATTTATATAGAGAATTATGAAATGGCATTCTTAAGCACAGAATATTTTGCTGCTGTTTTCCCTGCACCTGATACTTTCATTTGAGTTCACTCAGTTGTAGAGATCCCATTTAAATTCAGTGGAAGGATGTGAGGCAGGTGTGCCAGAGGAAGCTTTCACAACTTCCGCAGCTGCAGAGCAGCCACTGAGGACTTGTGTATGGCAAGTAAGACTCGAGTTCTACTTAGTGGCTCATGAGGAATACAGAAGATGACAGTTCTGATCTCCAAATTAGTTTTCTAATCCAAAAACTTGCCAAATGAGAGGTCTGCTAAAACTGAGAAGAATCAGGAGGTTACAGACCAAGGGGTTTGTTCTATGCCATTGAGCTCATGAAAAGAGTATGTAGTGGCTCCTGAATCACCACTTGCAACCTACAGTGTTTTCCAACTGTAATCTGTGAGAAACAGTAGCTGTTTTTTCTCTGGTGACTTAAAAAGATTTGCTTTTTGCTTTCAGTCAGATCAAATTACAGTATTTGTGAAATGTCTTGGACAGCCTTCTGGGAAGTTAAGCAGCTTTAAACCTTAAATCTGTAAATCTTTACAGATTTTTTAGGCTGACCAAGCACAAAGTAAATCCCTGATGCATGAGAAGTTATCAGATACCTCTACAGACATAATTCATGATGTATTTTTGTCTAATCTTGTTTTATGAAGAAGATGTCTTCACTTTCACAAGCTGTCTGTTCCGTTGCTTTATGTCTCCTACAGTGAGAAGGTTTTTGCTACAGTGTAATGTTAATCTTCCATGCTGCAAGCAGTTAGGCCCATTTTGTTCTATCTTGACTGCTATGAATTTGGGATGGTCTTTTCCTCTACAAACAGCTTTTTATTTACATAAAGACTTGTCAGTCCCTTCAGTGCAGACATCTAAGACAGCTCACGACCTCTTCAAACAATCTCCACACATCTGAAACTTTGCAAAATTCTGCAAGAACTTCGAGTTCAACTACTGGCAGTTGACAATTTCTCATATATTTTTGGGATTGGATTTGACTTTTCTCAGTGCTTTACTTTCTGCTCACACCACCATAATGTACCTATGAGTGATAAATCCTTTCCTCTGAATAGCTCTTGCATCATTTCTTTTATGAACTATTGAACTACAAAAGGACTTATATTAGATGCCACATCTTTTCTAAATGTGAGCACACTCTTCTATCCCAGGCCAGTATCTGTTACTAAGATGATTTTCAGCTTTAGTATCTGTGGAATTGTGGTCCCGTGGTGTAGTGGAGAGCACTCCGGTCTCTGACTCCCAAGGTCGCGACTTCGAGTCTCAGTACGGACCGCCCCCGGCAGTTCAATGCCTCCCTGCCATCCGATCCCGTCAGATCTCGGATGCTCAGCAGGGTCAGCCCCGGTTAGTTACCAGGTGCTGCAGATAGTCCTAAGGAGACTTCACTGTCACTGTCCAAGCTTGCTCGGCCGTGGCAAATGAACCTTAGGACTTAAACGGTGGGGCCAGTTCTGCGCACGCTGTGCCTCACCTAAAAAATCCACTGCGCAGGCTCGGAGGGCACACCCATGTGAGATGAGCCCTTCCCAAATCTTCGTTCGCGAAGATTGGCCATTATCAGTGGAATTATCAACCCTTTTCTGGAAAGAATTCATCTAGGAAAATATGGGCATGAAACATTTAATTTTAAGGAAAATATTTTAAAATATCACCAAAGAAAAATTTCCTGCATCGTTATATTCCCTTCCCAGCCAGAAGTATAGTTAACTTCTTTTCTGATATATGAGGTTTTACAAGATCTCCCTTGATTTTCATCCAATACTGTTGAAATTCTGAATCATAAATCCAGCTTATTGGAGTATTGAGAGACTTTCAGCATTCAATTGTTCTGAAGATTCCTTGCCTACATTTGAACCTCTCCTCAAGACCTAAATGAGCAGAAAGGCATTAAAGCAAGTTTGCTACAGAAACAGTAACGGCAATTTTGTTGTTTCATTTGAACACAAATCAAACCAAACAAGCCTTTCCTTTATGTTCTTTGAAAATAGAAACAGTTTCCCCCTTAATATTGCACTATCATTAAATTTATCTCTGTGTATTTTTGCAAAGTACCAAAAGTAGAGGCACAAACCTTCAGTTCACTGCAACAACAGAGAAAAGTCTTTACTCAATCACAAGAAATTGTTACAAAAAGTTGAAGAAAGTACAGAAACAGGTATGCAGATGATAAAACTAGCTGGGGCAGAGCTGACAGCAGTTTGTGAGCATTCAATTTTGTTCTCAAACAACCCCACAACTTGCAACCTGAAGATTAAAAAAAAAAGAAAAAAAAGAAAAGGCATGGGGAGAGAGGCTTTCTTCACCTATGCGTTTAGCATCCAAGTCTTTGGGAGATTTCTATTTTCTATGGGTGAGGCTTTTGTTTTCACTTTGCTTTTGGAAATATCTGTGCTGTAATATACCTTAGAGGAAAGTGAGCTGTATTAAAAATTGAGATTAAACTTGTAATGTTCACCAGCAAAAAGAACAAAATTCAAAATGCTGCCAGTCAATGTTTGCTGCAGTTAATCTACCTAAAATTCATGAGATGTAGGAAAAGTTACTTCCAAAACCTTGGTTGTACTTTCACAAGGTGATGGCATTGCAAAAGCAGTTTAGAGGTTCACCTTAATATGAAACATGTTTTGAGGGGGTTTTTGAGGACAAAATCATTTTGGATAAAAACTGTGATTTGGAACTGAATTTTAGCAACCAGTTTCTACTTCATGACACCATTTGAAACAAATTGTACTTGGAAAACAAAAAACACTTAGAAGCAAGTCCTTTAAAAGACACACAGACAACAGCAGAAGTAAAGCCAGCAATCCTCTGCAGTACTCATATAGTGTGCTATGTTACTATTTCTGACATTTTTCAATTATACTGTAAGCCTGAGTTCATACTCTGAACCCCCTGAAATGCCACCTACCACCCACTGATACAGTTTATGAATTGACTAAATTTTCTTGGTTCCGTTCTCTTACAAGAATTGCTTACAGAAGAATAACTATTCACTTAAACTGATGATGGCTCTGGGAGCTTTTTTGTGCTGTCTTCAGTTACTGATATTGTTTGCTTTGCTCTTGACTTTAGTAACAGATTTTTGTTTATAAATAGTATATCTTTTGAAATGAAATTGAAAATCAGTCAACTTAAGGATATGTCTGTTACTCCTGCACGGAGCAGGAACATGAGATGCCTTCTTACACAAACCAGAATGATTTTAAGGATGAGATATCAGTTTTTGTGTAGATGACTGTGAAGCAAGCTGAAATAAAAAAAAATAAAAACGCAAAATACAGATTTGACAGCTAAAAAAGTGAATGGAAATAAAATGAAGCATGCATATTCATAAGGAACGTAAAAAATGCATATCCTATTATACACTGAAATTAACTCTTGTAATTAGGTCTGCCAGCAATGTGCTGTGCAGATATTAAACACTATATCATTCTAGAGTTTCTAAAAACATTTGTATCCAAATAATTATGTATAGAGCATGTCTACTTAAAATATTATCTACTGTCATGGATGCTAAAGGTGGTCCACCTATTGCAGTGAGACAGTTCTAATACAGTTAAATATAGCCAAATATCTTGTAACATGCCATGTTCAACCTTTACAGTATCACAGTGGAAGGCCCTCTGTGTTTAAACATTAATGTCAGCATGTCTCTTCTTGTGAATGTTGTTAACAACACTATGATAAGGGTCATCAGTTTTTGAAAGGGAAGAACATTGTTTCATAATGTAAAACTTGTGGCATACTTCAAAAACTTGTGACTTCTTGAGAAAGCTACATAGTTTATAGTATTTTCTTTTTCTTGGGTGGTAAAGTATCACACTTCCAGCCTGATATATTAATTTATTGGAAGAAAGTTGAACAGCAAATTGTCAGTTATTCTGGATTATATATCTGTTTAGGTTATTAAAATCTTTAGGTGGATATAAAGCGCATTCTGTGGTAAGAAAGTTTAGTCTATGATAATGTCCTCAAAGGCACTCTGGTGCCCACACTGGGTAAGACCCTGTTTCCAGAAAATAGTAGCCTTGTGAATCAGTCTCAAAACTTAGGAGTGCAGAAGTTTCAAGCACACTCCTACCTTTGATCTCTCCTGTGATTGCCATGTGGATGAATTATGGGTACAACCAGCATAAACTTGTACTAGTGAACCAACTCTAGCTGGTGCCTCTCTTATTTCTCTTGACTGTGATCAGTACTGTATCTTCACCTGCATAGCGTGAATTTATCTATGTGGGTTGATGGCACAGTGGTGGAGAAACAATTGCACACTTGGCCATCATTTTCAGCCTTGAGATGTGCTTAATCACAGAATATGCTGAGCTGGAAGGGTCCCACAAAGATCATTGAGTCCAACACTTAGCCCTGCACAGGACCATCTCCAAGAGTCACACCATGTGCCTGAGAGAATCATCCAAGCACTTCTTGAACTCTGTCAGGCTTGGTGCTGTGACCACTTCCCTGAGAAGCCTGTTCCAGTGCCCAACCATACTCTGGGTGAAGAAGCTTTTTCTAATATCCAGCCTAAACATCCTCTGACACAACTTCAGGCCATTCCCTCAGGTTCTGACACTGGTCACCACAGACAAGGGATGAGTGCCTGCCTCGCCTCTTCCCCTCACAAGAAAGTTGTAGACAGCAATGTGGTCTCCCCTCAATCTCCTCCAGGCTGAACAGACCAAGTGCCTTCAGCCACTCCTCATATGGCATCCCCTTAAAGCCCTTCACCATCTTCATTGCCATCCTTTGGACACTCTCTAACAGCTTAATATCTTTCTTATATTTTGGTGCCCAAAACTGCACACAATATATCAAGGTGAGGCTGCCCCAGTGCCAAGCAGAGCAGGACAATCCCTTCCCTCGACCAGCTGGCAATGCTTTGCCTGATGCCCCCCAGGACACAGTTGTCCCTCCTGGCTGCCAGGGTGCTGCTGACTCACATTCAACTTGCCATTCACCAGGACTCTCAAGTCCCTTTCCATGACACTGCTTTCCAGCATCTCATTCCACAGTCTGTACGTACTTCCAGGTTTGGGCTGTTCCATGTGCAGAATCCGGCACTTTCCCTTGTTGAACTTCATATGGCTGGAGATTGCCCAGCCCTCAGATTTGTCAAGGTCTCTCTGCAGGGCCTCTCTGTCTTCCAGAGAGTCATCAGCTTCTCCCAGTTTTTATGTCATGTGCAAACTTGCTCAGTATCCCTGTGCCGCCCTTCAGAAAGACCTCAACAGACTGGGGAGATGGGCGGAGAAGAACTGTCTGAAATTCAACAAAGGCAAATGCAGAGTCCTGCATCTGGGGAGGAATAAACCCATGCACCAGTACAGGCTAGAAGCTGATCTGCTGGAAAGCTGCTCTGTGGAGAATGACCTGGGGGTCTTGATGGACAGCAAGCTGTCCATGAGAGAGCCAGCAGTGTGTCCTTACAGACAAGGCCAGTGCTATCCTGGGGTACCGGCAGGTCACAGAAGACAATCCTGCTTCTCTTACCAGCCCTCATGAGGCCACATCTAGAGAGCTGTGTCCAGGTCTGGGCTCCTCAGCACAACACAGACATGGGGCTCCTGGAGAGAGTCCAGTGGCATGATTAAGGGACTGGAGCATCTGTCTTACAGGGAAAGGCTGAGGGAGCTGGACCTGTTCAGTCTCAGGAAGAGATGGCCGAGAGGGGCTCTCATCAATGTCTATAATTATCTGAAAGGGAGTGTCCAGAGGATGGAGCCAGACTCTTATTTGGTGCTGCCAAGTGATAGGACAAGAGGCAACAGGCAGAAATGGCTGCACAGGAAAGTTACACCTGAATATGAGGCAGAACTTCTTTAAAATGCAAGTGAAGGTGCACTGGAACAGATTGTCCAGAGGAGTTGTGGAGTCTCCCTCACTGGAGATATTCAGGAACTGTCTGGATGCAATGCTGTGCCATGTGCTCTAGGATAACCCTGCTTGAGTGGAGAGATTGAACCAGATGACCATGGTCCCTTCCAGCCTTACACATTCTGTGATTCTGTAGTGGCTAAGATGTATTTTAAGCTGTTCCTTGCCATTGTCCACTGTTGCTGTCTCTCTTCTGACATTAAATATTTGGCATTCATGCATCATATTGTGCCGTCACCTAACTCATCAGTGTCCTTTACACTAAAATTCTCAGGTTATTACAGGCAGAACAAACAAATGTTTATATTCTAGAAGAGTAACATTTTTGCATTCGAGAGATTAAATCTCTCTAGCTGAACTTGAATATCTGCTTATTACTTAGTTTTAGTAGCACTGTGTTGTTCTCTGAAAAGAAACTCTTCTTGGAGCTACCAGAAACTTTATCATAGATTATTTTTTCATTGTAGTCATTCAGACCCTAAAGGTCTGAGCTTTTGAATTCATGGGGAGAGTACAAAATTGAAAACTTGGACTTTAAAGTTATCGGGTTTCAGGTATTTATTATCTTTATATAAATAATGATTACCCATTAATGAACTTCAATAAGTTTCATTTTAATATTCCATATTAGAGTTCTGAGCCAAAGCAGGTGACTTTCTCATGGATTTGGATTTACTTACATACGCTTAATGAGGTTCATGTCACAATGTCTGTGCTATTAGTTTTTGTGGGAATTTGCACAGCTAGTTTCTTTAATAGGTTTTGGGGTTCTATGTTGTGCAGGAAGAATCAGGAAGACTATTTTAAGAGAATGCTGTCCAGAAAATGTGTTTGACAGTACTGCCCAACCATCGTTTTCTTATTTCCTTTTTATTCTGTATTGCTGGTCTTGCATCAATGGCACAAAGTACTTTGTTTTCAGAGTAGTCTATTACAGATGAAAAAGATGAGCTGAAGTGAATGACAAGGAAAATAGATTTTATTAACCCTGAGCTGACTCAGTACTTGCTGTTGTCTTTATGCTGAGGGCTTGAGCTGCTGCCACTTGGTAACTTGATAACTTCCAAAATATTCCTTTTGCATTCCAATTTTGTTTTATAAAAGCGTAGTTTATTGTTATAGAAAAGTCAGGTTTTAGCTAAATAGCAAGTAGTAAAATAGAGGGGAAAGGGCTACCAGAAGCCTTATCCAAGCTAGTTATTCATTTGTTTAGAACTCAAAACGTTGAAAACACCATAATAAACTTTTAATTACTAGTGTGGAACATGGACTTAATGGAGCAATGAGTGTAAATGGTTACTAGAATAACCAGTTTCCTGTATTGCACTGTTGTTTCTTGTGACAGTGTAGTCTGATCAGTACCATGTAAAATAATTTTAAAAAGAAATCATTGTAATCTAAAACAGAACTGCAAGGCTGCTTTCTTGTGTGTGGTTGGTCACATTGCTGATGATTTAATCTATTCACTCCTGCTAGCCATGAAAAGCCAAGCCATCTATGAATGATTGAACAGTATTGTATGGCAATTCAGCAGAATTGCTTCTCAAAAAAAACCAAAACAACAGCCCAGTGAATAAGCTAGGAGAGATCCTTTGGCTTATATCTGCAGAATGCATTAATAAATATTATATTTTGGGGGTATAAACAATGATGAAAATGTATACTACTCTTTATTGTAGAATATAACCTCTGTGGGGGCAAGCATGGTAATTGTAAAAGATGCTATATGGCTGAATTATCCCTCCTGAGCGCAAAGTCCTTTAAGACAGATGGAGACACAAAGATTCTGTCGACATCCCTTTTCAGTGCTTGGAGAGTGCTTCCTCTGTCCCTACTGAGGCATTTAATGGCTGTAATGTTCATACGTATGCATGCCTACACAGTTAGGAATTGCTGCTCTTAGGTGGTATTCCAAAGAATCAGCATACAGACCTTTGCTTCTGGTAGGAAACTTCTTTTTAAAGGATTTGTGTAATATCACTTCATTATTTTGGGCACGCTACACGTGCCTGTTTGCGTGCCTTTGGCAAGAGCTTCTCAGATCTGTCTCCTGGAGTTACGTACTTTCTTCCAAACAATAGGAAAGGCCAAGACCATTCTTTTAATGTGTGGTAAATGTGTGGGAGTAAAAATTATGCCAAATATACTTGCCAGAGGAAGGAAAATTTTATGAGTTATCAGTAGGTAGCATAGTTTCCCTATGGAAGTGGAAAATTTTATGCCACAGACTGTTTATATTTTTTATCCAATGGATATTTTATTATGTAATACTGACAGCAAGGTGTGAAATAGAGACTCTTTATCAGGCAAAGTGAATCTTTTCCATATAGTTAGATATATGCATGTACAGGCTCACACACATGCACACAGATATGCACAGTGCTGGGAGCCTTGAAACATGTGTTACTGGCTACTTAGGTTATGCAAAGATTTAGGTAGATTACAATGACTGCAGTCCTAGACAGAGCCACACATGCTTTTCAGAGGAGTTTTTGTGGATCTATTCTTAATATTTATTTTTATAGGTCAAGACTGAAGATTTTTTTGTATGTCAGTTGTCTAAAAGTGATAGTAGCTTGTTCAATTAACTATGTGTATGTTGTTCACTGTAATATTTGGCAAGTATCCATACATTCTCTATTCTTTAGTCTTTTATCATTTCCAAACAGTATTGTGGCCCATACTATCAAAATTAAATTTGTCTTCAATAAGTACTTTTAAAGAATGATTTGTGTCCAGTTAAAACATTCTAAAATTCAAATCACTGTCATAAAAGCAATACATTAAAAGACTTGCAGGGTTTTTTTCTTTTCAAAAATACTGCTCTCACAGAATAAAAATGGATATAAGCCAACACTTCTGCCTTTGGAAAGCCTCTTGTCATCATTCTGTGAATTTCCTGAACACCATATAAATATAACTCACAGCCAAATGTGTTTTACAGTTTTGAAAGCTAACTGAAGCAGATTTATTGGACTGGGGCGTTAGGTACAACATTAGTTTATAGTCAAAAAAATGTTGTTGTTTATAGTTTTCACTGGTTTATATTTTTATTTATGGGAAGGAGACTTCAGGGTATGTAAGGTGATAGTCCACAACTTGTAGTTAGCACTGGTGAAGATCATCTCACTACAGTGCATGAAGTCAGGCACCAGATCTTTTTCACCACCCAGAGGGCAGCTGAACTTCTTGAGGTTTTGTTTTGGTTTTGAAACTCTGATGCTTGGCTCCTAGGTTCATAACTCAAGTATCTCCTAATTATCAGCAGCTGAATTTTTGACAGGAAGCTGCAGCCTTACCTTCGCTGCTGTGTTGAGCATCACCCTTGGGAGACATCACAAGGAGGGTTTGATGTTTCCTGTCTTCCCAGCACGATAACAATTGTTTCCCTAGTGTAACTCAAAATTATGTTAAATTCCTGCCTGGTATTTTTGCTATGTCAACACAAGAAGGTTTGGAAGGTCCTTGTCTTAACTCCTCTTAGTGATTTCAGGGCAAATTATGATGAGCTATGCCAGCAAAGTTTGCCTTATTAAAAACACCAAATAATTTCACAGAAAAATTAATGAAATCTGCTCGCTATTTCCCTAGCCAGCAAAAAATATTACAGGGTATAAACTGCTGTCAGACTGCTTCTCCCACCACTCCAACTCCTTTTTCTCACGCCACTCATGGTATCAGAGAGAGACCAGAGGAACCCCTAGATGACTCTGCTCCATTCAAAGTGCCTGCTACAGCTTGTGTCACCTGCCCACTCACCACTAGAAGTGTGCATGAGCCAGAATAACGCTGTGTTTGACTCTCCACTGTGTGAGGTGTGTTTTAGTGAATGAGTTCAACCTTATCTTGTGCTACCCTAATTCTAAGAAGCCCAGTCCAAACTAACATATCAAGAATCCCTCCATTTTAACCACCCTCTTCAAATAAACATAAACAGATGTGTGGCATAAATCCTGTCCCTCTGTACAAAAGGATCTTGTCCTCAGCTTTCTGCCCTGCAAGTCCTTCATTCCCTAACCTACCAAATCTTTGTTTTCCATCTTCTTTTTTTGCTTCTTTTCCTGATTTTGTCTTCTGTCAGAATCAAAATAAGGCTGTCACTCCAGCTCTCACTAGCCCCTGTGCTCTGAAACCCTATCAGTGCTTTCAGAACATACAGTAAGTCTGAAGGATATCCATAGTGATGGGGTATCTGAAAGTTTCCCTGGAGCCTCTACTGCCTTTAGTTTACTACTCTGTCATAAATGAAATCCCACTCATGACATGCACTGATTATTCTTGTGTCAAAAGGCATAGTGCCTGATGAGAGACCGCAGCATGCCAGTAATGCAGCATGCTGACGTCTCCTCTTTTGACCATTATACAGTTGAGACCCATGCTCATCTAGAAGAAATACGTAGGCTGGCTATAATGCTTAAAGAGATGAGGAACTGTGGTGTTCTGAACTCTGCAGTGGTCTGAGAGGTATGCTTAAGACACTTGTTTCATACAGGCCAGATACCCTCCAGTGTGAACCAAAAGCTGTGCAGCAATTGTGGTCCTAGCGTTAAGTCCCAACAAGCACAATTCTGTTGTGCAGAAATTGTGTCTGTTTTGGAGTTGGATAGTGTAAGGCCTGTTTGCAAAGTGGCCTGAGCAAATGCACACAAATTCTCCCATGTAGTTACATAAACCTTATGAGTGAACCTCAGGTTAAAAAGGTATTGCATTTTTAAGCTTTCGGGTTAACTTCCAGTAGCTGGTCTTGAAGCCTGCCCACTAGAATGAGAATGCACCAGGCTCATTGCTATTGATTCTCAGTACATTATTTTTCTTGTCTTTGCCCTTGAGTTTTTGAATGTGCAGTGCAGTCTTGACCGCTTGAGGAAAGGGGATATGATCTCATTTATATTGCTGTATCTTTTGGCTTGAATTCAAAGAAGTTATCAGACTGCAGGACTAGTGGGCACTGTGGTTGATCTAGATTTATTTTAAAATATGGTGTATGAAAATCTGATCTGTTTTATTTAAAAGTCATAAAATTGCAGGCATTAGCCTTACTATCTTGGAAATGTTTGAGTTTGTTGATTTTTTAATAAAAATGTCTATACTCTCAATTATGCATAGAAGTCTTCCCTTTCTCCTCTGTACCTCTTCACTGAGTAATGTACTGTGAAATATTTCTTAAGCTGCTCGAGAGAACCAGATTTTAATCCTGAAAAGCAATGCCTCTGGAGTTTAAAGAGAAAATACAACTCTGAGTTACATGCATTTAAATCCAGGTTAACTCCACTAATTTCTGTTATCTGTATTGTAATTATAAAACTAAAGGCAAAAATGTTTATAAAAGCATTTTTGAAAATCTGTTTTAACCTCTCTCAGGACATTAGTTTATATACAGTTGTTGGCACATAATTCATTAATCACATTATATAATGCTCTGATAGGGACATCACAGATTTTACTAAGCTTGCACACTATTTCCTTCCCCAATATTGAAACATGTATGTGATTGGTGCTACAAAACATCTTGAGAAATGCTACATGCCATGTACTTGTCGGAAAGGCACCTTACCTTATTTTCTCCCTTTCATCCTACCTCAGAAACCAGGACATATTTAAAGCTGCCCTAGTGAGCTTTCCTTCAACCTTCACACTTTTTCCGCATTGCTTAATTGCGTTTAATGACCAAGAATGCTATGCAGTGTCTTAAAGGCTGAACGTCGTTTCCTTATCCAGAACTCAGAATACATGTAACAACATATTGAGTGAAGTCATATCAATTTGAATGTTTAGTAGCTATGCATATTAAATGACTGTTAGTAGAATCATCAAAATCAATAGTTCATTTGTGTCTCAGGATGTGATTGCACTGGAGTTTCATTCATTCCTTGTCTAATTATCCCTAATCTGCTGCTCCACATGCTCAGCAAGTGAAGCAATTGAGATAATAAAGTTGTATTAAGGCCACCCTGGCAATAATGCAAGTGTTTTGGAAAATGGAGGAATTTTGTTCATTTTGTTGCTTAGTAACAAAAATACTGCAAATAGGTTATGTGAAAAAAAATTGAATTTTTACTCAGGTATTCATATTCTACATATTTATAGATCATGATTAATGTTGCTGCTCAGTTTTGACAAGACACTGTGTTTAGGTTTTGAATCTGCAGTAAATAAGAAAATGGCACTTGGCTTGAAATTGTATTTTTTATATTCCTTCATTAAGATCCCAAAGTAAGTGGCAAACAGGATTTTGTCTGAGGGCTAAATTATTTTAAATTTTATATATATGGTTTTTTCTTTTGTATAGAGAACTCCAAATACATTTTAAAAATTTTTGCTGATATTCTCTTAGGCTAGGCAAGAGGCTGTCTAATTGGTGTGAATGCTGGCAAGAGAGGACTGCAGAGCATGATAGAGCCAGTGCATATGCATATGTGTAGCATTCTGTACCATGAGAATGTCTGTGTACAGTAAGAACACCTTTATTTGTCCTTGGGTCTCTCATGCTGCATAAAGAGTAGGTACAGAAGTTTGTAGCTTTATGCCAGTGGATTCTTCTACTTCTTTCTTTGTATAATGGGAGAGGATTTTTAAGCTGGGACCAGTGAGAAACTTGGAAATGTACAGTTGGATCTCAGCAGTGGTTTTGTTGAGAAGAGCAAAGCACAGTGCTTCAGTAAGAGGGTAGAGCAGCCAGTACTAATTTCCACAGAATAAAACAATTACATACATATTAAGCATAATATTTTTTTAGAATACTACTATCTAATTTTGCATATGAGCTTATGTGTGTATTTTTCTACTGCCTTGGTCTTAAGAGGCTAAAACAATTTCTGAACTGTAATCTTGTCTTCAGTACTTAGTGGAATGGCCATGGGTACCACAGAGGCTATACTGCTTTTCAGTATATACAGTTCTTCTTGTGTGATTCTTGGGATGATGCTTTGCAGAGCCAGAAGTCAGATTTTGATGGTCCTTGTAGGTCCCTTTCAACTTAGGATATTCTATGATTCTATAATTCTTAGTTTGTTTACTAAATGTATAAATCATTTGCTATTGTTACTCATCCCGAAGTAGCTTAATGTAAGATATTTTCAAGTTGCTTCACTCAGTAACCACAGAATGCTCAAGGTTGGAAGAGGTATTCAAGATCATCAAGTCCAACCACCAATCCCACACCACAATAATCACCCCAAAATGATATCTCCAAGTGTCACATCCGGTCACTTCTTGAACACCTCCAGAGGCAGTGACTCCACCATCTCTCTGAGCAACTTATTCCAATGCCTAACCATGCTTACAGTGAACATTTTGTTTTCTAATATTCAATCTGAACCTCCCCTGGCACAACTTAAGGTCATTTCCTCTTACTCTTTCACTTGAGACATGTCAGGAGAGACCAAGCCCCACCTCACTACAACCTCCTGCCATGTAGTTGTAGAGAGCAATGGAGTCCTTCCTGAGCCTCCTCTTCTCCAGATTAAACAGCTCCAGCTTCCTCAGCCACTCCTCACAGGACATGTTTTCTAGACCCTCCACCAGCTTCAGTGCCCTTCTTTGGACACACTCCAGCATCTCAATGTACTTTTTGCATTGAGGGCCCCAAAACTGAACACAGGATTTGAGGTGCAGTCTCATTAGTAATGAGTATAGTTGGGACAATCACTTTTCTAATTCTATTGGCCACACTATTTCTGATACAGGTCAAGATACCATTGGCCTTCTTGTCTACCTGGGCACACTGCTGGCTCACATCCAGCAGGCTGTCAAACAGCACCCACAAGTCCCTTACTACTGAGCAGGTTTCCAGCCATTTGTCCCCCAGCCTGTAGTGCTGCATGGGGTTGTTGCAATCCAAGTGCAGTACCTGGCACTTGACCTTGTTGAACCTCATGCCATTATTCTCAGCCCATTGTTCCAGTCCGTACAGATCTCTTTTAAGAGCCTTCCTGCCCCTACAGCAAACAGATTGATAATAACTTATTCCACTTATTATAGTGTCTGGCAGAGTGGCATTGCTACTCTTGACAGCAGAATTAGGACCATCAGAAAACACAACAATCTAACCCCAAGTATTCTAATAATATGCCCTTCTGATGAACAGTCAGTATTTTGAGAGCAGCACTCACTTTTTCTAAATGCTGTTGACTGATAAAGCATATGTTGAAGTATGCTACAAATCTGAATGTAAGTTTTGGGGTTTTTTTTACAAAATTCACGTTTGAATTGTAGTTATTTGTGATATTATTTTAAAAATATTATCTATTTTCCATGTTATTTCTAATAATCATTAAATATTTATACTACAAAAAATCATTAAGGAAAAAAGCAAATGTTATATTATTGTCTTTCAAGACACCCAGTGTTAATTATGACAGCAAAGTATAGGTAGTATTGATCTTGAATGTTAACTGTCTTTCAGTAAAAGGCAAAACATTTCAAAGTTGCTGAGTTCCTTCAACATTTCTGGGAAGCCCAATTGTTATCACCTGCAGTAAAAGATCTAAAGTGTTTACTCTTTCCTAAAGGTCAGTCAAAATAATTACTACAGAGAAACTATTGCTACTGAAACAAATAAAAGACATTCAATTTTGTAGAATAAGCATTATCAGCATTATTCCAGGGCTTCCCACCTTACCAAGAATTCAGTTGTGCTTGACAATGCAATTTTAGAGAAAAATCCTTAATTATGAAACATTCTGGTCCTTGGATTAAATTGTTGGAACTTCATGTTTTCTTTGAGAAGTCCATTTCTGAAGGATTAAAACTCACAGTTTCACACATGGGTAAATCTTAAATGTTCAAAGTGAATCCCAAAAGCCACCTTATTTGGTTTTCAAATCAATTTGCTTTGAGGCAGATTTTTCTTTTTATTTTGTAATTATGCTATTTCCTCATATTTTGTCTTGTTTCTTTAAAACATGCTGTGAGGGTAGGATTTAAGTAGTAATTTCAATAGCTTGTAATGTGTGCAAACATTCACTTCAGACATGGTTTTTGTAGTAAGATGCTGAATTTCTTTTATTTCCAGTTAGTTGGGAGGTTGAATAACTGTGAAAATGCTGTTATAATGACAAATACAGAGAAAGCTAAGATGTGCTGCCTCAGAGGTGTGGAAGAAGAGGCATCAATGTTTGTGTAACAGTAAGAGGATAGTTCCTTTCTGGGACTTGGCAGTATCCAGTAGTGATTGTGTTGTATACGCTCATTGTGTGGTTTAAGACCATCCTTGAAACAAACTTTCATTGTATTTATTTTGTCCAAAAAATATTACTAACCCAATATCTATAGCAGATTCTTCGTAAACCAGCCCTTCAGTTCAGACTGTTTTTCTTCTTCAATATATTTCTGTTTATATTAACTTACTCAAGGGTGGATCTTCCATTGCTGGCATTGGTAGCAAAAGATCCTTTCATCTAATAGGTCTATATTTAATCCTTGAAATTGTTTAAATACAGGAATCATGAATTATCTTCTACAGGTCACTTCTCAACTAAGTTAGCTAAGAAATTAAAAATACGGTATTTTGAAAGCTTTGAAACTTAGGGGTTTTTTTTGCAAGTATGTGTTACTAAATGTCTTGGACAGATATCACTTCAAATTACAGACTGCTAACTTGAATTCATCCTACTCACTTCCTTAAAGTCAGATTACTTTTCATTAACATTTATTTTACTTATGCAACACCCTCTATTAGACCTGGTGACCTAATTGAAAAAAAGCTATTTTCATTACATCACCTACTTTAATGAAAGATTTCATCTCTACTGCAAACCTTTGGTTCTTCTTTACTCCTAGACTGTCACAGTTACATAACTGTGTATCAGTAATTCTCATGTAAATATAATTTTTCTAAAGAACAGAGAATCTCTTGCCTTGAGTGACATCAGTTAACTAAATTAAATGTGTACTGTTTAAAAGAATTTACATGAAGAGAATAAAGACAAGGGAGACTACCACCATCAAGAGCTTTAACCATTTTTATTCCTCTTTCTCATTTTTGGGTTTTATCTTGTGTCTTTTATGTCCCATATCTTCAGATAAAATCAGAAATCTAGCATAAAATAGTGGTTAGTAGGAACTTGGTGAAACTTGCTCTCAGCTCCTCAGGAGTCCTCTTCTCATAAATTAGAAATTAAACTGGATCTCTGATCTTCTGGAATAGCATTATAGTTCCTGACATTGTGTATGCTACATATTTTAAATTACCAATTCTTGTATAAACATACTGAAAGAGCTTCTCAAAATTGATTTCTTATGGTGTTCAATCAATATCTGACTCAAGTGCCTGGCAGCCTGTTCTCTAATCACTCACCTGAGCAGTGTACTATGAAATTCTTCAGCTGACTTAAATGAGGTTGTTTTAAGAATATCTCTGAAAGCTTAACTTTGGAAGTTTGATTTTTGTCTGTTTTCTTAATCTTAGCACTGACTGGTAGCTGACAAAGAGCATTTTAACTTTAAACAATAAAGTTCCATTTACCCGAATGAGACTATCTAGATTCCTAAAGCAAAGACTGAACAGAAATATCTGCAGCATTAAGTCTCTTTATGGTTGTCTGACCCCAGACGAGCCTGCAGGATCACACCATATTTTCCAAATATTGTGTTAATGGAAAATGTTTAATATACTCTGTCTTTCTTGGAAATTAACATTTTATTCATCCCTAGTAAGTCATTGTTAGGTGTGGTTGGGCATAATTTGTAATGTTCTAGTACACAAATGCGCATGTAGATAATTATGTGAGATCTACAGTACAGAGTGCAAATATGGTGATGTGGTAAAGGTTTAAATTAGCAAGAAAAAAACACCAAACTTTCTGTGAGTCCCAGGCTAAAGCTTCTAGTTCACACATTCGTGTATTTTGTATATGCCATCTGTGATATATACAAGCTACTTAAGAAATTTTTCAAACTTTTTTTATGGTTTGGGCATTTTGACTCAATGCAGGGAATTGCTGCTGGGATAAATATAGTATTGCCTGAAGTGATTAATATCTTCTGCTATTATTATGGAGTATGTAAGAATTTAGGTTCATAATAAACACCATTACAGTTATCATCCTGTATGATCATCATTATCATAATTTTCTTGACCTGTATCCAGCTCAAACATAATAGATATCTGTCCTCTAAGGTCTAAGTCTTCCCCTTTCATACTTATATCATGACGAAAGTTATCAACTCCATTTGTTCAGTGCACTGACTAGTCTAATATTGAGAATGTGAAACGGGAAATATTTCACTACGGAACTCAATATACAGCAGGGGAACGGTGAGAAAACAATAAATCTCTGTAGGAGACTATTAGCAGACTTGGGCTGGAATGAGCTTCAAATCACATCCAAAAAGAGCCTTCCATGGAAAAGAAAGTTTGCCACAATCAAATTTGTAGATTAATCAGTATTTGGGCCCACAGCATGAATAAGTAACTACCTTGTCAGTGCTTCAGTAACTGCATCATGATGGAATTTTTAAGAGTAATGCCTCTATTATAAATACCTTTACTATATGCATTGTATCAATGCCAAGATTTATTCTTATTTCACAATTTTTTCTGATTCTGATCCTTCTTTTCCAAACTGACTTTCTCGTGTATAAGGCATAATATGACAGTGAAGGTTGCGCCTCAAATAATTAGACTCACAAGTTTTCGTCAATGCATATCAGTAATTTGAGGAACCAATCTAAACTGTCAAATATGCTTACTCCAGTTCAGACTTGGAGTACTACTGTACTACTTGTTTTTCCCAGCAGGATGAAAAATGCAAAATGCAAATGCATATTGATATTTAGAATTCTTCATGGGCCAAAGTTCAGAGATAATAACCACTGGAATTTTTATTAGTTAAAACTGTTTTCATTTTCTAGACTCAGTATTATCTTAGGTTCAGCCTTCAAAGCCAGCTGTGATCTGTTCACCTCTTAACAGGCTGCAGAGTTCCAGGCGTCCCTAGACTCATAAAGATAAAAGTGCATGACTGGCTTCATTTTGATTTCACTAACTGCTCCCTGGGCTCTGGTTTCCTCCCAGGTAGGGGCTACAGAAGGCTGGCTCAAAATATTAAAGAGGATAGGATGGACCGGAACTGGAGTCATCCTCCACACAATCTCACTTTCAGCAATCTGACTATCAGTGAGCCACAAATGCTTATATAGCACGATAATTACCTAGCAAAGGCTAAATTGCCCAGAAGAGCTTACTTTTTTTGCAAGTCTGATAATGCCTAATGACAAAAAGTCATTTCACTCCTTAAATTGCCTTGTACTACATTAGGTACATCAATAGGAACTTTATCAGAGTTAAAGCTTTTGGATCAAATTGTTAATTTGTGCAGATGTTGAGACAACTTTGCTTACAGTACACTAACCTGTGACCAAAGTGTTTCTCTAGTGTGTACATGTAATTTTAGTTTGACAGTTATGTGTTAAAACAGAGGTAAAATGTATCATTCTGCACTATAAATAGCAGAGGTTATAAAAACATCCTTCCTGTGGCATATGAAATGTACTTTTTACCATTTTTTTTCATTTTTGTCTCAAAACCTGCTTGGTTTTGGTCACCACAACTTGGTTATGGTCAGTCTGATAAAAAGGAAATATTTCTCTTAATTTTCCACCTCTCTTTCCCCCTGTTTTTACTACTGAAGAAGTGCCAGCAAAATATACTTTACTGGCTGGTATCTTAACAATTTATAAACAGTTCCAGAGAAGTATATTCACAGTGTCAATCAGACTGATAACAATCACAATAATACATGCAATTAACTTGGAAGTTGATGATAAATTCTAAATGTTGTGAGTCATGGAGAGATAATTATCACTTCTAATGAAGAGCATCTTATAAGACTTTGCTTAGGATGTGGAGATTAATATTATTCTTTTTGAGATTTGTTAAGATCACGGATTGAGTCTCCTGTATTTTTTGCTAGCAATGAACTCCTTTCATATTATTAGTATTCATGTATTATATTATCCCGTAACATTGGCAAACCTACTTGAAAAATTGCAAAGCCTTTTTTGAACATGCTGAACTTTCAGAACATTTCTGACTGTAACAAAGATATGTCCTCACTGACTTCATCTGCCTGAAGCTGTTGGTGTGCAAGCTTTATTTCTACTTATTATCTACTGTCCTGTCAATCTGCATTTGTTTTGGCTCCATGTCCTTGTCCATGTGCAAGTGTTGTCACTTGCACTAGTAATGGTGCTTCAGGGTTTTTTTATTTGTTTCTGACATTTAGGCTGTTCAAAATAAGCTAAGCTTTGCTGTCTGCCAGATCCATCAGCATTGTGAACATATGTTCTAGTACATGTGTTAGTTCATCTTTTTTCAGTTTGCACTGTGAACTTCAGTCTCCCCATCCCAATGCAATGCTCTGCTTCACTCTCAGCGCTGCTACCCATGGCAAAGCAGATTGCATGTGAATGAACAGAAGATTTTTAGTAACTACCAATGACCAAAATATTTTGTTCATAAAGGTGGTTCTGAATGTTGTAATGCAATCATGTAGATTAATATCAACACTCAAAATTCTGGTTTTGCTTACCACTTTCCTACTTATGTGACTTGCAGTGCTTTGATTATTAAGGACACATGCACTGCTTTTAAGTCATTTTACAGTGATAAATATTGCTCACTAATTATATCCAATTCCATTTTTCAGGTAGCTTTTACAAATGAACTTGCTGAAGAAAAATAGCAGGAAGTGAGGTCAGAATATTTTTACCTATTATGCTTTTTTGTTATTAATGAGAGTTTTAAAGGTATTTAAATACTTCTCTCTCATTGTTTCCAAGGACTGCTCAATGCTTGAAGAGCTTTAGCATTCTGGCCATTACTTACCAATTAGTTTATCTGACATGGTTATTGCTGGTTAAAGGATTTTATGTACTTAGTTTAGCCATATCACTTAATGAGAACTTAAAAATGTAAGGAAGGAAACTTTTCTAAAAGCACTTAACTAACTACCATTAATTCATCTCACTTCAGATAAAGAAGGAAAGGGATGTTCAGAGATTAAATAAATGGCAGCTCTTTTACTAATGCTCTACAACATTGGCTGAACTGTAAAAATTTTATATTATATAGAAAAATATTCCTGCCTAATGTGTGCAATTCATAGCTGTCTGAAGGTGTTAATATGAGAAATTGTTGCTGAAGCATGTATTCATAAGTTATCCTTGCAGGGATGAATTGTGCAAAGCAAAAAGAACATGAATCATTCACTGAGGTCTTTTTTAAAGCAGTCTTTGCATTTTCCCTTCAGCAAGAATGTTTATAGGATCTAGATTATACTTGGGGAGAAATTTTCAATTCCACAAGACAGTAATTTAATTGCTGCCACAGGATGTATCATTCCATGCTTCCCATAAGCATCAATGTGTGGTAACAGCAGTTGCCGTTTTCCAACTGTACGTTTTCCTGGACAGTTCAGATTTGAGAACAGGTGTTCATGTGGCAGTTACAGGGTAAAATGCTGTGTTGTTTCAAACTGAGGTGTATAACAGAAAGGAAACAGAGAAACAGGTTGCTCTTTACATAGAATTTTTGTGGCATGATAGAAAAATCTGAGAGAAATTGTACTGTGGATCAGATGATTGTTTCTGCTTTGCTGTATTAGCTGAAGTACAAGGTAACCATTTTAAAAACACACATATATTCACTTTGGCTTTATTTTTGGAAAAATTCAGAACATTCATAAAAATTAATTGGGTGTTTAAAAGTGCTTGTGACAGTACTATAAAATATTAAAAGAAAAATATGTCTTGCAGAGGCCTTTTAGTTTAGGCACTTTAGTAAGTCTTACATGACATGAACTACATGATGTCACTCAAGTACAGAATAACTAAAAGTGTTTCCCAAAGTTACCAATAGTAACCATTCTCCATCTTTTCACTCAGAAATATGAAAAGGAAATTAACTTCAGCTTATAATAATGAAAAATAACAAGTGATATCTGTCTTCTTCTCTAGTTTTATTCTTTAATTTCATGTAACCATAGCTCTAATAGCAATAACATAAAGTGTATGACAATTTATGAATACATAATTAACTGACTTTAAAAGTCCCCTTTTTTTGTTTTTTTTTTTTTGCCCAGGAAGACAGACTAAAGAAGTGTGAAAACTGTCATAGGTAATGTTTGGGACAGATAAACAAACAGACTGAGCTTCACTGAAAAAAAGAAACTAAAGTTTCTATAACCTGACAATTTGGCAAAAACTCCAAAATTAACCGAAATACTTATAAAAACTGTCATGGCATTAAATTGAGTCCTATGAAATAAATAGCCCTAAGAATGAGTCAAATTATTTGTTCTCAGTTTTAGCCTCCTAAGATGGTAGTTTGTTCACTTTTGCTGTCCAGCCAGTCACCAGTGAGATGGGAGCTTCGAAGAGTCAGTTTCCCATCTGCTGTCACCTTCTGTCCTCATGTGTATACACACAGAGGGAGAATGTTTTGTATTACTACTTGGCGGCAATGTCTGAAAGACAGTCTTTCTGTGTAGCCTTACACAGTCGTTAGGCTACACTGGCTCATTGGACTCAGAAATTTCCCTGCTTCCCCAGGAGTTCTTAAAGCTCCTCTTAAAGCCCTTCACATGCCCCAGAAACAAGGCTCAGGAAATATGAAATGAGACAGGGACTGACCTGGGGTCCCACAGTACGTTTGTGGCTCTGGTGAACAGCAGCTCTTGGTGAGCTTGTACCTGGCTGGCTGGGGTTTAGTGAAGTTCATTTGAGCTGTCAAATAACAAAGATGGCAGCATAAATTCCACCACCTGTTCTTCTGTATATGCTGAAGTTTTCCCTGTATACTTCATAAATTAATCTGTGTTATATAAAAGTCCTTTTCAGAATATCTTGGCTCAAAACAAAGTGAATTTTCATAAACTTTCTAGCTATATAAAGCAATTGCTTGTGTGTGTGCCTCAGTCTTATGGCAGATACTGAATCATTACACTAACAAGCCCTAAGTCCCATGGTAAACCGTTGTCTGATGAAACAGATAGCTCTGGTGTTCAGAGGCTGCAAAAAGCCTTAAAAGTAAAAACAATATTGACATTGACGAATAGATGAAATACTGCCTTGCTGACTTAGTTGCTTTAAAGGTATTCTGCAGAGTTTTGCCAGAGTAGTTGCTAAAGGAAACACACAGTAAGGTTATTGCAACAAGATACTAGGAGAAGTTTCTAGAAATGTTCAAAGGAAACTGAACTATTTTTGATTTTCTCATATTCAGTGAGATCTTTCCAAAGCATGATGTAAGTGTGCTGCTATATATACAATTTTGTAATGGTAAACAAAAGACCACACATTGGTATCCAAGAATTAAAATATGCTGTTGATCTAATACTTCAATTGCCTAATCAAGATATCACAGTCACTTAATTTAGTGCAATTGAAATTGTATTTACGCTTCTGCAAATTATCTAATTATTCCTTGTTCTTATTAATGATGCAACTGAAATAGTTCTAAGGCAGCATCCTATTATCTACTGTTTTCTCTGGTGTTATGCTCACCCTCCCTATTTGTTGCTCTGTTGAGTTTTTTGCCAGCAGGAGTGTGAAGTAGAGAGGGTGAGGATTTCTCCCTCCAGGAGTTGATAACTTAGGGGGTTTCAGTCCTTCTCTGTAGATGCTATGATTTTGTTTTAGGGGGAGAATCATGCAACTACACAAAGCTAAACAAAATGCAACAGAAAAAGATCAGATAATGTAAGTAAAGCTTAGAAACACAGAAGAAGCAGCTGCCAATCTCCCACCAGTAATTGTGGTATTACAGCTAGGAAAAGCTAGACAATATCATCAGCTCTTATAGCAAGTTGCAGGTATGGTTTATGCTTCTTATGTATTTTTACAGATACAGCAAATCAAGATAGAGTAAGTTTAAGACACAGGACAAGTCCCAATGTCCTGATGAGTTTAATTTTTTTTATATAAAGACTGAGACCTATTCCTACGGCTTAGCCATGCCAAGGTGAGTGGTCCAAAGCGCTACAATATAAATGAGCCTTGAAGCTGAAATTTGCATTTCTGTAAAGCTCTTACTTTACACAGTTGTCTCATATTCTTAATAAATGGAGCACATCACCTTCATACTGAGGGAAATTTCCTATTATGGGAGTCTCTTATCCTAAAGAGAATTTCCCCTCTGCAAAGTGAAATGTGTGTCAGTGAAAGAAACCAGGTAGTCTGCTATTTCCTTCTTCTGAATGTCTCCAGCTGTTCGTTTGGAAATTGGGTTCATTTGTCTGTGAGCTTTAAGTATTTTCTTTTACAATATGTATTGCTAAAATGCAGTGTGCCCTTTACAGCTGAACTATAACCCTGACATTTTCTACAGCAGAATGATAGCCTGGTATGAATAGAAGTCAAATCAGTATCAGAATATTGTATTTATTTTCACTTTACCTTTTACTTAGGTACTCTCTGCTGTTTTGGGTTTTATAGTTTTCCTGTATTCAGCTTTTCCCACTGTAACTTTTATTAACTCCCCTGTTATTTTTCTGTTGCTCTTTCTTTCAGCT
>VWZD01012433.1:121015-251685 GCA_013396695.1 Sakesphorus luctuosus
TTACAACATTTCTGTGGAAAAAAAACTACCAACTCGACAGGTCAAACTACAGCTAAAATGCAAAATACTTGAGTTTTTCCCAGGTAGTCTTTGCTGGAGCACCCATGGGGATGAGTAAGTTGATTATTGGAAGGGTACAGCTGCTTATGTGATTCTGAATAGTTGGAGGAGGTTGTTTGTAGTACCGGTATATGTCTTGATTTGTATCTCGGACAATGCAAAGTTTTTGCAGGGAGAGCATTTTCTGCCTTGATTTACTTTTGCATTGCACTTAACATGCTTACCATACTAGATCTTCACATGGCTGGTTTTTGGCTTAGAGTGCAGAGGACACAGATTAAAAAAAATAAATGTTTGTAGCACAGGACAGTAGCTTTCCACTCCTTTTGTTTCACGTTTTAGTGAAAAGATTCACTATGCTAAAGGTGNATTCTTGTGTTTGGATCTGAATTCACATGGCTGTCCATATGAAAATGGAACAAGCCTGAGGCTCACTTGTCCACAGGAATTGAGAACAGTCCATGCCATCCTTATTCCTTGTATCCAGAGATGACCCTGTTACCATTAATTTTGTCAGCATGTAAATGAAAAAAATACTAAGTTATATCCTATGTCACATCCTTTGTCTTCTGACATTGTAAGATAGAGAGCAGTTTGGGTGATGGAAAGTGATGGAAGAGTATTCAAAATAAGTTATATAGAAATGTATGGGCATAGTCAAAGCCTAATTCCATTGTCNACATTTCTGTGGAAAAAAAACTACCAACTCGACAGGTCAAACTACAGCTAAAATGCAAAATACTTGAGTTTTTCCCAGGTAGTCTTTGCTGGAGCACCCATGGGGATGAGTAAGTTGATTATTGGAAGGGTACAGCTGCTTATGTGATTCTGAATAGTTGGAGGAGGTTGTTTGTAGTACCGGTATATGTCTTGATTTGTATCTCGGACAATGCAAAGTTTTTGCAGGGAGAGCATTTTCTGCCTTGATTTACTTTTGCATTGCACTTAACATGCTTACCATACTAGATCTTCACATGGCTGGTTTTTGGCTTAGAGTGCAGAGGACACAGATTAAAAAAAATAAATGTTTGTAGCAGATGACAGTAACTTTCCACTCCTTTTGTTACACGTTTTCATAAAAAGATTCACTCTGCTAAAGGTGGGAAAGCTCACACCAGCATAAAACTGGGAGAAAGTGTAAGTGATATACACTGTGTGAACCACAACACTTCCAGTTCAGTGAAAAGATGATGGTATGGGGAAGATTCATATAGTTTTGATCATGACCAGTGGGACTTCAGAGGTCAGCCAAGATGTTGAAAGTCCACTAAATACTCAATAAGAAGTTTTTTAAAATGAAAATGACACCATTTTTTGTTTTTCTATTAATATATGTTTATAGTTTTATTATCAGTAAAATCCTGTAAAGCAGATATGTCCATTCTGATTTTGAAAGAACTTTAAACTTTTTAAGAGCNTAGGAGCTTAGATCTGGTTGTTAATATTCAATATAATATTTATTTATTTAATTATTCAAACTTTGGATCTTAGCTGTTTATTTAATATTCAGTATGTCATTCTATTTCTTATCCCTAATGAGGCAACCTCCAAGACTAAAGAGGATGTGAAGAGCATTAGTGATATTGCGGAACAATTGTGACAGGCGAGAGACAGGAAAAGGCAGATTGATTCAATGTTTAAAACAAAAAGAGAAAAACATAAGGAAAAGAAAGGACTCTCTATGTCTCCTCTTCCAAAGCTTGATTTATGTAGCAGCTCATTTGTTTATTCTTTTTCTTGTTTTAAATAAAAATTGAAAAGTGGATCATCTATCTATGAAAAAACATGGTGTTACTGTTTGATTAATAGTTCATACTGATGTTAGGAGATGCCTAATTATCCATCAGAGTTTGCCTCATTACACAGAGGAACATCATCATAGCAAATTTGTCTATGAACAGAGAATGGTTTCCTTTTTGATAATTAATTCTCATGCTTCCAAATGTGTAGCCCAAGCAGCAGTCTAGTTCTTCCACTGTATGATTTCTATATACATAATATTGAAAGCAAACTGTTTGCTTCAAATATTGATAGGGGGGTAAAAAAGATACCTGACCTAATCTAAAAGACTTGACTTAAACTGATTTCTTTTCTTTGCCAGTATGTTGTCAGAGAATTCCCATGGACTGCAGCTTTCTGAAAATCTCTTATTAACTCCATCTTCTTTCACCATACTCCTTGGCATAGCAGGGAGTGCAAAGGTTGTATTTTAACAACACAGCTAACTTTTGCAATTAAATGGGTGAAACAGCTAGAACTACAGTTCTAGCTTAGTAAAAGCGGAAACTTTTTAATATCAAAGTATCAGAAGAAGGGTTGTATTTCCACTCTAGACAAAATTGAAAAGAGAAAAACTCTCACAATAACAACCAAGAAAAGAAAATATTTGGATGATGGAGTTCAGCAACTGAGAGAAGGAACTGAATACTTAATTCAAGAATAAATGTTCTTGAAGCTTATAAAGGCCTGCATTCCAACTGTAAAAAGTCTAGTAATGCCAGGTGCTTTGTTATAGGAAATAAAATCCAGGAGATACAACAGAAAAACAGAAGTTTATGCCTCCATACTTAGTTCTAACATTTACTCTGCTAGGAATTTAAGGCCTCTTTCAGTAGGTTAGAGAAACCTAATTAAGTATCTTCATGTTTTATGATACTTTCGCACTATGCAGAACATAGGTAAATTCATTACTCCATAGGAAAGACTTTATGCCTCAGAACTCTAGCTCTTATGTCAGTGAGAGAGAGCATTTTTGAAAACAAAAATGTTGATACAGAAGTTGGAAGACAAGAGCAACCTCCTGATATAATACCAAATTTCAAGGAGAAATACCAATTAAAAGAGAGCCTATGCTCTCTTTCATATTTTGAAATCTCGCTTCAAAGATACTTCAAAGACTTCTCTTATTTACAAGAACAAACTCATGCAATAGGAAAAAAACACTCACTGAATTCTTGAGGAACTGGATTAATTGGAAGCTCTGTTTAGGACCTGACCATTTACCTGGGATGGCTACCACATACAATGCAAAACAATGACAGAAGTGTAGCCCTTTCAGTTTGGCAGACAGCTATTCAAAGGTTCTGTCAGTAGATGACTATATTACTATACCTTGTTGGTAGAGCTTAAGATTTGCAATGAGTTAGAACGTCAGTGGAATTAGTCTGGCAGAATTTGATGCCATGTAAAAAGTAATTACATGAGTTCTGTGACTTCTGTTTCTTCTGTTCCCAAGGACATGTGTTATGATCCTCTGCAAATGTAAGGTCAGTGCCACCCTCACAGTGGTGTTTTCCAGTTCTTCAATACAATCTGTTCTCAGCATCTGAGAAGTTAAAAGGAGTGGAATTACAGAAAAACTATATTCTGAAGACAACACCTATTGCAAAAGTCAGTGATATATTTTAAAGGAAGAATTAAAAGTATGTCAAAGATAGTTTCAGGCAAAACAGAGAAAATGTCAGTCTAAAGACAGGTCTCAAAATCTGCAAGGCTGTTTGCAGTGTTAGAAATATGTTACAAAATGTCATTTGACGGGTCATCATTTACAATTTTTAACAATCGATATTGTCAGGATGCCAAATTGTGACTCTGAAAGCAAGGGGATAGTATTGGTGAGTAATGTATTGATCTTAAGGAAAGTTACACTTTCCTGGATTCACTTAAAAATAGCATTCTTCTAATTGGCCTTGCAACCTGGAAGGAACCTCACAATATGCTTCCTTGGGGATAAGTCACTGTATAAATAGCTGTGTGATAAACAGATCTCTTAGAAAGAATCAAATTTTAATGCAGCAAGGCCACTTTTTGACAGATCAGGACTACGTAATTGTGTCCAGAGAATGATCTGTAAAGGCACCTGTACATTTCTTTGTTATCTTACTGTATGCTTATCATAGTTTCCCTGATAACTAATGCAGTTGCCCAGATTCATGTTCAAGCTATAGCCACAGTTACATTCATGGAATTAATGGTTTAAGAAAGTACCAAAGCAAGTGCCTCTATCCACATGTTGTGAATGAGAGTGGGGCTTTAGACAAAGTTTACTAGAGAAGCCCATTGGTTGAGTCACAAGATGCAGAAAGGACCCCCTTGCTTTCTAAACTCCTTCTCAGAGAGGAGCCTGGATCCAATCTTACGCCCACGCTTTGTCAATGGTTTTAAATACAACTTTGTCCTGCAGGGTTAGAGATGCCAAACCAGATACATTCACATGAAATGAATTATTTATTATGACAAATGATTAGGCAAAGGATCTCACCCAGGATTATTTACAACACAATATAAAGCTTAAACTACTAGTAGTGTACTAAATCAAAGCAATTATATTAAACCTAGCTAAAAGAAACAATCATTAGAGATCAATGTAACTTACCATATCAATGCTTGTGGACAGATGTCTTTCTCTTCAAGAGTGTCCTTGAAGGGGCATCCCCACTTCAAGGGAGAACGTCCACACACTTCAAGAAGAGTATGTTAGAAGACTCTGATCCTATGACAGTGGACTGGACTTTTGTAGTGTAAAGTGATTGACTGTCAGTTACATATCTCCAGGTCATCTTAGCAGTTTATCTGCCAAATCTTTGCCTCCCTATCAGTATGATGATTTGGGGGATTTTAGCATAATTCAATACTAAAAGAAGTATGTGGCCCCCTTTCAGCCCACCACTGACAGATTTGCAAATAGGGCATTTTCCTGTTGAGTTGCTTGACCACATTCTAGGATGAAGAGCCCTGCTACACCACAGTAAAGTCTTTGTTGTAAAAAGGTTGTCCATTAAAAAAGCTTTTGCAACATCTTCTACCTTCCTTCTCATCACCTGAGCAGCACAGTATGTACTTGAGCACCATCATGGGGGCCACATGAGGCTCAGAACTATCAAGAAACAAATTCTTCCCAGTTTGGTTGAACTTATTCCATAAACCATGCTGCTGTTGTGGTAAAGCTATTTCAGGAAGCAAATGTTCTGCAAAGTGCCATTCAGAGTTGTATGGTTTCTTTTCACCCTTGAGGCCAGTCACTCTACTCTCAGTGCTCTCAACCCATACAGTTAGCTAGAGGGTAAGCAGAGAGGAACATAGCTTTTGTTTCCTGTTTGTGTGCTAAGAACTCCCTCCTGTTTAGTCTGCTGTGTCATTAATTGGTTCAGTTTCTTGATTATTATATTTACCTTGCAGCAAAAATAAGTTCCTGTTAATTAATTTTTACTTCTCTTCTAAGACTGCTTTGCTGTGTATTTTAATGAACCTCCTTATCCAGCATAAGGTGGTTGTATTTTATAATGTGTCCTTCCTCTGGTGAACAAATTATTCGTCCATGGAATATAGATAGCAAACTACTTGGATATAACAAGTGAAACTGAGCTATAAAAATAACTTATTTCCTCACTTTTTTCAAAGCTGATATTGGGGAAGCATTAAAAAATGGGTACGGGCACACATAGGAAGAAGCAGGTCATATTTTTTTTCAGGCAGTTCCAAAACCCTTTTCTGAACACAGACAATGAAAGGATGTGAACAGCCTGAGCTATATAAAAGATAATTCCTTCAAAGTTAGATGTAAAAAAAAAAATCAAAGAAAGAGCAATTGTCTTTATTTTTAATATTTTAGTTTAAAACATTTATTTATTTGAGGGAAACTGGGCAAAAAGCTGAGGTGGATACCAGCGCTTGGGGTTTTTTTAGTTGGTTTAATTTCGTACATTAACTATATAGGATCAATTAATCAGTATGTCTTAGGTTATTTTTGTCTCCATTTTAATGTACAAAATACACTAGACATTGCTTAATACCTGCAAGATTTTAACTGTGATATGAAAATAAGATTTTGGTCATTTCTTTGCTTTGGAGGTTTTCAAATGATAAATAATGATTAGATATTTAGTCTATGGCTAAAAGGTAGTTCCACCTTTCTCCCAGCTGTAGGACCTCTTTATCTGAGCTAGACTGACACAAATGGAGGAGTCTGCTACCAACTGCAAAAAAGACATGTTACCATACCACAACACCACTGAGAGTATCAGGAACCACCTCTTCTAACTGGCAGTTGGAATATATCCATAAAAAAAGAAAAATCTTTCATTATTCCTTATAAAAAAGGAAAACTTGAGCTACATCAGCACTACTGACAAACTAGCAAGCCAGCTCTATCTGCTTGTGGGTTGGTCTAACTTACTGTGCTAGACTACTACAACCTAAATTGAAGTGTTTCCCTTCTTATCCTGTTGACAAAATCTGGAATGGAAAAGTACCTCAAGGGTTTAATGGTGCTTCAGTGGCATCTGTGTAAGCAGTCACCACATCCCATATATATGTGTGTGTGTGTATATATATATATATATATATATACACACATATATGTAACTTGAGCATATTAAATTATCTCAACACTCATCTTCTTGACAAAGGGTTCCCAGGTGCTTCTCTGTTGGCAACAGAAAGATGGAACAACTGTGGTAAGTCACAATTACCTGGACTTGGGGAATTGGAACAAAGATACCAGGATTTCTGCATGTCTCTATTGACTGGAGCTATAGCCTGAGAAAGTCTCACCAAATCCAACTGTCCCCACAGATTCTGCAGTCTCAGTCGCTCCTTTCCTCCATTCATGGCTATGCGAAAACCCATGCACAACAAAATAGATTTGTTCAGAGAAGTTTATCTTAAGTCTATCATGAAGGAAATCAAGCTAAACTATTATTCACCTGCTCCGTTCAGCATCCTGCTCTTAGTAATGCTGACCTTTTCAGGCTGTGGCAAAAGAATGTGTATTTACTACCCATTTTGGAGATATTTCAACTTTAACAGGCTGATGTTGAAATTCAACATCAAAATGAAGGTGATATCTGGAAGTTTATAGTCATTGATGTGCAAGCCATGCACATTCAGGATACTCTCCTTAGCCTTGCAGTATATCGTCCAAGGACTTTGCCTTATTATTAATATCAGAAAAAGAACCTGCATTTTAGCTTGGCTCATTATTAATACCAGAAAAAAAAGACTGTGTTTTAGCTTGCCTCAAGCCAGCTGACTCAAACATCACAGCCCAAACAAGGTTCCAAGTGATTGGCACAAATGTCTCCCTAAACAACACTACTTCCAGATCAACAGTAAGTACATGGCTTTTCTCAAGTGGTCTTACTCTTAAGACCCATTTTGAAAGAATGGGTTATCTAGTGCTAAAATAAGATTGTCTTAGCCAATTGCTATTATAGCAATTAGTTACAAATTTTGCTCTTATTTATCAGTCTGTATCAAACTTACCATATCCAGTAATTTCCACACTACCTGTCTGCTTTTGGAACTTGCTGTAGTCTGGATGGCTATGGATCAGATTTTAAAGTCTGTTTGGCAGAAAACTTCCCCATCCTTCCTCTGGGTTTACTTAGGAGTAATTGGCAGCATATCTTATATGAATACAGGGGTCAATGTTGGTCACCAATAACTTGCATGATGAGACAGTGGACTCTCAGCAAATCTATGGATGATACTAAAATGCAGAAAGTGATTGACACATCAAATAATATAGGAGGCTCTAGGATTGGGCAAAATAAATCTCATCAGGTTCAACAAGGACTGCTAGATTCTGCACCTTAGTGAATAACCACATGTACCAGTAAAGATGCAAGCTGGCTAGCTGGTGGGCCATAAAGGCCCTGCAAAGGTTACACTGGATACCAAGTAAATAGGAGAAAGTGGTGGCCTTTAATCACCGGGAAGACAAATTGGAGCAGGGTATGTTAGGATGCGTGTAAACAGATAAAATTAAATTATGCTTTTTACAATGTTCATTTTGCATACAGCTGTAATTCTGCATCCAGTTTTGGGCTCTGCAATTCAAGGACAGCTGGAGTCAGCCCAGCTGGGAACTAGCAGGACTGTTAGGGGCCAAAAGTACGTGACCTTTGAGAAGAAGCTGAGGAACCTGGGCTTGTTTAGTCTGGCAAAGCAGCAGCTAAATGGTAATCTAGTAGCTGCCCACAGCAGATTGAATGAGACTTGCACAGATGACAGAACCAAATTCCTCCTGATACTGGCAGATGGTACACTAAGAGGCAACAACCCCAAAATGCAGATTAGAAGATTCAGTTTGGAATTTAGGAAAGACATTCATAAGAAGGGTATTGCAGCAGTGGATTAGTTTACCCAGAGCTGTAAGCAGAGGAATTGTCCTTATAGTCTTTGAATTGGCTAGAAAAAGTGGCAGCTGACAATGCAACCTTTCTGTGTTGAACTAGCACTTCCAACCAACCTTGTGCAAGCAAGAAAATTGAAGAGAAACTGGAAGAAAAAAAATCACGTACCCAAACTCATGAGCTCACTTTGTACTCTCTCTTCAGACTGATTTGCTTTTATTTAGCATATATATAGGCAGAGAAAGTAAAGAAAAAAGTGAAAGTGCTGGAGAGGGTTGTTTTGTCAATTGCAACAGAAACCAAATAACTGAATAACCATAGGCCAGTATGTTTCCTTTATGTATTTTCTGTCAAGCTTAAGTCGGTCACCAAAAAATTAAGCTGATTTGTTGCAGGATAAAGGTATACTCAAGGCTTCAGGAAAGGATGGAGGGTATCCTTACTAATTTTAGCTGGGAAGATAATCCCATCTTGCAGAAAGGGCACGATAAGTTGATATTGGTCCTTCTGATTGTGAGAGCCATGGCTTAAATGGACTTGCAGGTTTTTCTCTGCATATTGGGCACAAAGCTCTTTGCTGCTGGCCAGAGAATAAAAAACGACTGAGAAAAATCTGAAGCCTCAAAGAAGCTGGCATCCTGGTTGCTGCATGCCAAAAAAGCCATTTGACTGCTTTCAGAAATAGTCACTTGTATATTGTTTTACTGACCTAAGATTACAACTACTATGGTTTTGGCCATGTTGCTTCCTCCCATATGCTTGTGCTGAGATAACAAAAGTGGCCAGCATACCTTTTCTACTACTGTTTTTCTTGAACTATTCTTATATAGCTCATGTTGGGAATGGCAGAACATGAAATTACCTCTCAGTCAATTAAGGTTAGAAATAAACAGATTAAGTTCAGATTGTTTATTCGGACATTTAGCAGACTCTGTTTCTGCTTTTAATTATTTGACAATTTGCAGGTCGATACTATAATAGAAGTTTTCAGGTGTGTGTGGCATAAATTTTAGGTGCTACAGAGGTGGAGAGGGGCTGTGTTACAGGCACAGGTTTGGGGTGCGCCTGTGTGGCTGGCCAGAAGAGGGGCTTAACAAAAGCCTTTATTTTCTTTGTATTCTCCTTCCTTTTTCATGGTCCGTGCTGCACTCAAACAAGTCCTGAAAACCAGCTCTATCTTTCACATGATCTTTTAAGTCTCTCTTAATGCCTTCTCTATAACCCTATAACCTTGGAGGAACATTTCTTGTCACACAGTGCATGTTGTCATGTGGTTCTAATGTGATAATGAAATACTCTCTCTATGCATCCCAACAAGACAGGAGAATTGTGGTTCTGCTTTTTACTACTATGCAATTTTTTTTCCTGACAAAGACAGAACCTTGATTTCTAATTTATTTCTGGGCCCCAAATTAAGTAAATTGATACACCACCTGAGTAGATCTTCAATTATTATAACCAGGCAATTGTGTGTGCTATTATTTTAGAAAAACTTCTCCAGACTTGAAATGAAGACGGAAGAAGCCCATACAGAACAATCACAATGGAGAATTTGTTTACAGGTTGTCGTTAGAATAGACATAATGCTTCCCTTTATCATCACTTGGCAGAGCAGTGACAGCCTGTAAACCTCCTGCCCATGCATTATTCTTTATTTGTCACTGCTTGTGCCAACTCTTGCCCTGGCACGTGCCTGGCATGTGTCAAACTTACAATTCATGGCTTCATTTGATCAACACTGTAAAGAAAAGTATGATGTATTTTCTTCTGAATTACAAGTTAGACATTTGCTCCCCATATCTGGTGACAGGGGCTTTGACTTCTTTATATGCAAAAGGTAACATTTATATCTCACTGTAGAATTTAAATACTGCCTTCTCTCTCATGCCCAGCTCTGAAAGTGGAATTTATGTAATACTACAGCATATAAATTAAACTATCCTACCTTCTTGTTCTGTTGTCGTGGCAAACCTGTTCAAGCTGTTTCCTTTGGTAATAAATGGACAGAATATGTTGTCTACTGGACAATTAAATGTCTCTTTATTACAGGTTGCTTTCTAGTTTACACACCACATTATAATTTTTTTCTAAGAGCGTCTTTAGAATTATGGGTTTGTGCTGACATTGATTCATACATGTTTAGTTGTGCACTTGACTTTACTTACTTATAACTGTGGGTCTGTAATGTGCAGGGTTTGGGTGTGAGATGCTTCTTCTGGAGACAATAATAGCACCAAGATAATTGGAATCTTTGAGAACATGCAGTTGTACTGTAGGAAATAATATATAACTTGGTGTTCTCTTCTGTAAAGGAAATTTATGGAGTTCTGTGAAAAGGGACAATTTATTTTAATATATTTGGCCAAAGACAGGATTTAAAACATCTGTCTCTAATCATAAACACTGAGATCATTTGTTAATCAAAATTATTTCCATACAGAGAATTCTAAAATCTTGTGTAGTCTGTTTTAAGCAATAGTTGAGCTGTGAGATTCCCAGTTATTGTCTTTGTCAGAGCATGTATGTCTTCATGACCCTTGGCTCAAACGTGGGTTCTTTTATTAAGTAGTTAGCCTTTAAAGCCAGATGCCAACCCCAGGTCCTTCAGAATTACCATTTTGCTTTAAAGAATCAAACATATGAAAAAAACAATACATTAAGTAAAGCATGAGTGCCTTTAATAAGTGGTTCAACTTACATAAATAGTAGAAAACACTACAGTTTTCTTTAAAACTACTGTTTTGCTGTTGTTAATGTCACTCATCTAAGCATTTATGCTTTCAGAGATTGGTAAGATTCTAAACAGATAGTGCCACAAGATACAGTAGCAGAAAATATAATATGAGAGCACTTTCATATTGATTTAAGTTTATAAAATCATTACTTATGGATCCAAAAATGATTTTTTTTCTTTCCCTTTAAGATATTTTCATTCTCATAACTATAGTGGAGTTGGTCATTAAATACTTTGCAATGTTTTTGTAGTTATTTGTAGTTACTGAGGTTTTTTTCCAAAATAAATTCCCAAATCACTTTCCTTGCCATGTCTCTAAACTAAAGATACAGTAGGTATTGTTACAGGCATCTATTTGCCGGTTTTGACTTACCGTTAGGATATTACTAACTGTAACTGTTTATGTATCTCTAGTAATCTGTATATGTTGATTTGTATGTAGACCTGATCTTTTTAATGTCACTCATCTAAGCTCAGTAAAATTTACCACTTAGTTCTTGTTGTTTTCTTCCTGATTACTTCCAGATATATCTAAATGAGAATGCATTCAGAATTCTGTGTAAACAAGATGTGCAAATTTTTTTTGTATGCTGCTTTTGTGCTACTACTTCTTTGAGCAAAAAGGAGAAAATAATAAAACTATTCAGTCATGGAACTAATTGAGTAGGATGAAAACAATTTTGGGATATGTAATTCTGGCATCAAAAGATATCCTGGATGTTTTAATGCAGTGCTTCACAAATCAGATGACATGCTGTCTGAAATGTGTGAAGAGCTATCTGAGAGAGGGAGGAAGGTGGTACAGAGCTCTTGTTTGTTCCACAGAATGGCAGATATTGTTCTAGCAATCAATCAATCAATCAAAAAAAATATATATATATATATTGAATTTGAGAGACCTTTTGCCTGAGCTTGCAAGGAATATGGAGCAATGAAAGAATGGTGTGAACTACCATTTATTTCATGGAGTTCAATTTCCAATACAACTGATGACAATCAAATTATATTATTCAATTCCATTGTTATTTAGCAATTGATATAAGAACAGAAAACAATGTAGCTAATATGAGAGTTTACCTCATCTCTCCCTGAAGTGTTTTCCTGAAAAGATAGGCACTCAGCTTTCAGAATTTGCTCACTGTAAGATACGAAAAGAATAAAATTAGGTCCTTTACATGCTACTGAATTTTGCTGAATTAATGTGGCCCAAGACAAGTGATAATAATCAGAATTCATTAATACAGTGTGTTGGTATTATTTAAACATCAGTGGTGGCCATATTCAAATTGCCTATTGAAAGGGTCTTACCTTAACCATTGTGATACCTAACTAGTGGATGTCCAATTCAGGTGTGCCTATAGGCAACAGAGCCTAGCAACACCACACAATTTGGGTTGTCAGAATAAGGTTCCTGCTTTTCTCCATCAGAGAGTTTAGGTGCTTTCTTGGTAGCTGCCTTCACATGCAAAGAGGGAAACTGCCTAGAACCAGCTCAAATGGAAGACTAAAGTAATTGTATCTGACACACAGCCAAATTCAGAGCTATCCCCTGATCAGTTGGAGTCTCATCAGTGAGAGGGTAGGCAGGTGACGATGGAGTATTTGCACTATAGCCAAGGCATTTAGTGCTTGCTTCCACAGTTGGAGAATTGTGTTGAGGCTGAGGATCCTGATTCTTGTTATTACTTGTCTGTGTAGTGCTGGGTCCCTATGCACTATTCAGTGCAAACTAAAGACTTGTGGGTGGAAGAGGTCAGAGTAGAAGGGTTAGGTCACCTTAGAGAAATACAGAAAATTTCTGGTGTCTGAGGACTAACAGAAGCTATGGTACCTAAGATACTAGGTTTGATTTACTTTGGAAATATGTAATAACCTGTCAATTTGGTGCTGTTTCATTTTTCACGGCTATTAGATGATACGATTTACAAAATAGAAAAAAAAATCCAGACTGACAGCCCTAACAGACTTTCTTATATTACCTGCAAGGTCTTTGTATCTTTGGTTTTAAGGTCTATTTCCCTTCTTCTGTATTGCTGCACCAAGGGAATAGTCTCAATGGAGTTCATAAAAACAGTTCAGTAAATACACACTTTAAACTGTCTTGCCCGTGGGCACAAAATGATCCAAGACTTGAATTAGCCTCAGTTCAGCAACAATACTAAATTGTAGCTGGTACCTAAAATGAGTCAGAGTAGAAACGTCCTTGCCCGTGATTATGGTTGGTCATAAAAAATTCACCATTCAAGACACAAAACATCTCTTGACATTGTGACTGTTGGGAGATTGTGTTAGGGGGTTTTATTATGTAAATAGTGAAATGGGATTGAAAAAGGGATACCTCTTTTCTTCTTATTTCAGAATTTAAATGTATATTCTACACTCAACCACAGAGTAGAAAACAAAATTTATCTGAATATCATTCTTTTGTTTTCCTTCTCTTTCCTCAATCTTGGCTTTTCTCACTTGATCTAATGCCTCTCCTGGGCAGTACTGTGACCACAAACCACTCTCATGACTCAGCATGTCTCCAAAGTGTTCAGTTTCTCCTCCCAAAAGCCCCAACCTTTTCTGTAATCCTTGAAGGCTGATGTTCCCAGATCCCTCTTCTGTGCCAGCATGCATCAGGATTCCTCAGTACAAAAGAGCATAACATATAGTACTCTCACACTAAATACACGTGAATACACATCAGTGTTCTACTTGCTCCTAATCTGCAGGTAGATTTGGAAAGTCTTACCTGTTTGTCAGCTAGGAAAGAAAGGAGATGAGAACGAGCATGTGCCAGGTGCTCTACTTCAGTGGAGCTTAATTTTATTTTCACACAAGGTCCTGTATTGTCTGCACTGTGACTTGTTTGCCCATTGCTTGTAGTCTGTGTGTCAGCAGGTACTCTAGTACCCCAGGGTACTGCTAAATGGTAGTCCTTTTGGATTTCTTGGAATCTGTAATGATATAATGTCTGGATCAAGGCCTGTGCTGTCCATAAAAGTCCAAAGAATTAGTAGCTAATGTAAGAAACAATCATAACCTGGTGAAGCCATTTCAGTGAGACTTACCTTACAAGCCCGAGCATCACTAAATGTGGCTTATCAACAGTTTTAATTATCAGAGACTAAGCTTTTCTTTCCCTTTTTCCCTGACAAATGAAGTTACCATATTTTTCTAAAGTAATGAGTCTGGCAAGCAGAGGTATAATAGCAAAGATCAGGATTCGTGATGTAAGTGCCTTTAGGAAGCAGCAAAACTACAGGGTGTTTTTTGTTGTTGGATTTTTTATGATTTTTAATGTGTGTTACTAGCCAGAAGAAAAGATTTTCCCAAAGATGGTGTTTTGTGATACAGAGCCAGATTTTGCAGATCAGAGAACATACCAACTACTTTACATTTGCAGCTCACTTTTACTAGGAAGTCAGCTGTCTGTGTGCTTTGTGCTGGTATCCAGCCATTAAGGTCTCTCTTCATGTCTGTTTCCCTTCCCACTGTAAAAACATTCTGATCATTCTAGTTTTATTTTTAAAAAAATTATTTCCATGCCTAGTTCTTCATAATTAGTTGATATAGGAAACCCATTTGGAAAGGACACTGTTTATAAAACAGCATGCCAGAATGTTTATATGGCCTTGGGCTGCAGGAACCAGAGGATGGATGAATATCCTGCAGTTGTTTTGGCCATTATATCATGGATGGCAGGTTGCCAGTAGCAACTGCAGCAGAGTGTCAGTGTCTTCCTCTGTGTAATAAAACAGAATATTTGCACTTTCTAAACCATCTCAGGGAGAAATTGTGTCAGAGTTTGGAGGACTTGAAGTGACAAGAGATAGAAGTAGATAAGCTGCTTGCAGGTTGTATGCCAACCTTTCCTTCTGTTAGCTCCTCCAGGCCAGGCACCACTGACGCTTTTTTTGCCCTTCCTTCTAGAACATTTAAAAGAGAAGCTGGAGGAATACATGGTCCGTTTTACCAAAGTGAGGATTGTACGTACCAAGAAACGAGAAGGGCTCATTCGGACCAGACTTCTAGGAGCCTCACTGGCTAGAGGAGAAGTCTTGACATTTCTGGATTCCCATTGTGAAGTCAACGTGAATTGGCTGCCTCCCTTGCTTAGTAAGTGTATGAGCATTCATCAGACATTAAAATTAGAACATACAGCAAACAATCAGAGTTATGCCTGACAATAAGGAGGACATACACTGTATCAAACTTTTTGGAGTTTTGCTGCAGTGTCTCAAGTGTCAGTATGAGAGACAACTATGAGAAATGTAAGGAGCTCCATTTTGTTTCTTGTGGCTAAAGAATTAGCAAAATTTTGAAGTATCACTTTGACCCATTATAGTTACAATTTATTTTATTATTAATACTACTCAATACACTACTAAATCTAGTATTTTGCTGTGTCCTTATTATACACCAGAAAAGTTTTCTTATTCAGGTATTGTACTCCTTCCTAGTCATCCACATTTCATTAAAATAGTTTTTGCTGTAAATGTATCTGTGGCCTCAGTGTTAAAGCCAATAGCAACTGCGTTCACCACAGGAAGCTCAGAAAGAGTCATTTGCTATTGACTGCTTTGCTGAATTCCAGCTGCAGCCAGCAAAGCTCCATTAGTCAAAGAAATGGAAAGAATCAATTGTAGTCTAGGATTTCACTTCAGGAAACAACGTCCCCTTTTCTACACACCTGATTACATGCAAAGTATATATGCTTTGTAAAGTGAGTGCTTTTTTGCTACCATAAGAAAAATTCTGAGTTTCCTATTAAAGGAATTTGTGTTAATTAAAACAGCCTCTTTTAAGTACACAGCAGGTTATGGTTTCACTAATTAAGTTATTGTTTCTTGAATTTTGTTGTTAGGATTCTTGGGCCACACAATGAGTTGATAAAGCATTAGCAGGCAAGATGTCTTATTCTGCTAATAAACTATCACTAGAGACCAAAAACAAACAAAAAAAACCCAACTAGTAACTAGTTTCCCTTCAGATCAGTAACAAGATAATGCACAAAATTCCAAATTTTTATACTTTCTAGCTTCCTTTTCAAATTATACATACAGTCTTTTCCCTTGTTACTCCTTTGCCCTTTGTCACAACATCTACATTTTTAAAAGTAACCCCCATGTCTTCATGTGAAGCACAAATAGCATAAAGGAACAGAGGGAAATAGACATTTCAACAAGTCTTCTACAAGCAGCCCCAATAAGTAGCTGTTAAACCCTCCAGAGTACTCTACATATACAGCCACCTTTCCTTAGTTTTCTGATTTTGCCCCACTGCACATAATGCATTGCCACAAATTTTAAAAAATCTCAAGAAGTTTCTCACTCTAGTCCTCTGAAGTCTTTTGCTAAGTTACAGCAGGAACTTTTCTATTTTGTAAACTTAAACATGAGAAAATTGCAAGTTGCAAAACCAGTTCATTTTCTTGCTTTCTTGTCTGAACTGATTCATAGAATGATTAAGATCATAAAGACCTGCAAGATCATGAAGTTCAACCTTTGACCTAATGCTACCATGTCCACTAAACAATATCATGAGGTGCCACATTCACTCATTTTTTGAACATTTACAGGGATGGTGAGCCCACCACTTCCCTGGGTGGCCTGTTTTGATGCTTAACCACTTTCCCAGTGAAGAAATTTTTCCTAATATCCAACCTGGACCTCCTGTGGTGCAGCTTGAAGCTATTTCCCCTTGTCCTATCACTAGTTGCCTGGAAGAAGAGACCAACCACAACCTCACCACAACCTTATTTCAGGTAGTTGTAGAGGGCAGTAAAGTCTCCCCTAAGTTTCCTTTTCTGCAGACTGAACAACTGTAGTGCTCACAGCCACTTCTCATAAGGCTTGTGCTTCAGATCCTCCACCAGCTCCATTGCCCTTCTCTGGACAAACTCCAGCAGTTCAGTGTCTTTCCTGTAGTGAGGGGCCCAAAACTGACCACAGCACTTGAGATGCAGCCTCATCAGTGACCAGTGAAGTGCAATGATTGCTGCCCTGGTCCTGCTGACCACACTATTTGCTGATACAGGCCAGGATGCCATTGGCCTTCTTGACCACCTGAGTGCTGCTGGCTCATGTTCAGCCTCCAGTCAACCACCACCCTCAGAGCCTTTTCCGCCAGGCAGCTTTCCAGACACTCTTCTCCAAGCCTATAGCACTCCATGGAGTTGTGACCCAAGGGCCTCAGCTCATTGATCCAGCCTGTCCAGATCCCTGCCTTCCTACCCTCCAGCAGATCGACACTCTCACACATCTTGGTGTTTTCTGCAAACTGACTGAGGGTACACTCATCTAGATCATCAATAAAGACATTAAACAGAAGTGGCCCCAATACAGAGCCCTGGGGAACAGCACTTGTGACCTTCCTTCAGCTGGATTTAACTCCATTCACCGCCACTCTCTGGGCCCAGCCATCCAGCCAGTTTTTTAAACAGTGGAGAGTGCATCTGTCTAAGCTGCCAGCTTCTCCAGGAGAATGCTGTAGGAGAAAGTATCAAATGCTTTGCTGACTCCAGGTAGACAACATCCGCACCCTTTCCCTCATCTACTAGGGAGAACACCTACTTATAGAGGGAGATCAGGTTAGTCAGGCAGGACCAGATTTTCGTAAACCGGTGCTGGCTGGGCACAGTCCCCTGGTTGTCCTGCATATGACATGTTATCTCACTTAAGATAGTCTATTCCATACGTCTAGCCAGGTTTCACCCTATAAAAATGGAAATATAAATAGAATGGTGACACAGGATTCATAATTGCAGTTAGGTTGCAGTTGGGTATTCAACCCTCATTCTCAAACCAGAAAACTGGAAAGATGACAGCAACTTCATCAGTGACTAAGTCCCAGTTCTCCTTAGTTTTCAAGTGGAATAAGATCTTTCTTGTTCCATATACTGCAGAATACCCATAGAGAGCCAACCAGCTAGAGGATCTAGAAATTAATCTCAAGGAATGCTGAAGCCCAGAATCAAATTGGCTTTATTCTGAAAGAAAAAGTAGAGCCTTACATGAAGAAGGACAAATAGAGCATGAACACACATTTAGTATATTTTAGGATGCCCTGTTTTCTTAAAGGGCTTAGAGAATTTCTTATAAACATTACATAGTAAGTATTTACTATACTGAAATCAGATGACAACTGGCTGCTAATAATAGTAAAGTTATTGTATATTTTCAAGAGTTCATCTAAATATCTATCTTGTGATTCGTTCAGCACTGCATGTGACTGAATGACGTTTAGGAAAACTACAACAGAGAATATGTTGGGTGTCTGTTGCTTTGAAGGTCGCCTGTTTTAGCTCTGATTGTATCTGCCATCTGTAGTGAAAAATTCTCCACAAAAACACAGTTCAGCCCTGCTCTGGACTGACAGTCTTTGCTGAGAGGGGCAATGGTTTCCACTGTTCCAACCCATGTTTGGGTTTTTTTCAGAACAAGACCTTGAAAGTTAGAGGACGGGGAGGTGATGAGGAATCACTTAAAGACAGTTCTCACAGTTATTTAGTTATCTTACGTATTGCAGAATAGACTGTCAGCCATTAAACCAAAGGAAAAATGAGTTATTTCAGTACTTAGAGGGTATTTAAATGGCTTTGTGGAGCTTAGCCACAGTTGCTTTTAGTTACATGCCTTTGGTTTTTTACTTTTATTTTCTTAAAAAGTGATGTAAAATGGCTTTATTTTCTTTAAGCTTTATTTAGTTAATTTATTTAGCTTCAAAGGGATGTTAAACTTAGATAAGATACTCTGAGATACCAGGTAGTTTTGACTGATGTTTACTGAGTAGACAGCTGTAGTGATGTAAAAAGGTTGGCAAACACAGCTGTTTTGTTGTCATTTCTCAGCAGAAGGAAAGATGTGACTTGGGCTCTAGTTGTTGTAGTTGGCAGTTTAGTGCAGTGTGAAGTCACAGTTATTGCAGGTAAGAAACTGAATGGCAAACCAGCTGCAAGGTGCAGGCACATGTTTCCTTCTTTTCTTCTGCTGATGTTGCTGCAAGGGCAGTAAGAGGAGAGAGGGACAAGAGATCAGTAGTGCCATAGGCTACCAGAATTAGGTTTGTTAAAAAGTATGTTTTCCTGATCAAGAATTTAAAATGTATCATGATTAGATTATGCTTAGCAAGTTATCAAAACACCTGCTTACTATAGCTGTCCATCTCTACAACATTTATATGAAGTATTGCTTGACAGTGGGGTATCTGAAGATACAAGAGATCTCAGATGGTATCTCAGATGACAAGAGATAATTTGCTGAGGCACTGCAATGTTGTCACTATCTGTAATCATGCATTGGAGTAGGTCGATAAGAGTATTTGCATTGAAAAATTGCAAAAGTAAGGGTGTTTGCAATTTGGCATTGTTACTTTATCCAGGCCAATTTGAAACAAGAACTTGAAATTAAAGAGTTGCATCCTTCTCATAAAAGTAAAACCTACTGAGGTAGTGACTCATTCTGTTTATGTATGCACACTCTGCTTGATCCTAAAAGTGCAGAATTCAAGTGTGTATGTATATATTGCTTAAAATTCCTAGGGAGAAAGCTCTGAGCAATGCTTCCTCTTGTTCACAGATATTACCTGAAATTTGCAAAATTTTTGCATGTACAGTGATGCTTATCTATCTGTTCTTCACTTTAACTGCAGCATATATGCACTGAAGTAATGCATGGATATTTTCAGACAGTAGAAATTTGTGAGAGGATGATGAGTAAAGACAATAGAAAAGAAATTGTAAAGCATTTCAGCTGTGGCTTTCAGTGTCTCCTATTAGGAGCAGGTGGGGTAAAGAGCATTGGCTGGCTAAGGCAGCAGCATATTTGCATCTCTAAAGTTATGGTACAAGCATACTTGTGAAATGTAAGCTAGCCCTACATCTTTCTTCTGTTTTCTAAATTTGTATTGGGCCTAAATTTAAGCCTAAGTAGCATGTATACAAAATTCATTATTTTAGGCATACAAAAGAAACATTGAAGCTGCAAGTTTGGTTGCTCTGCCACTTGGTGTGCACAACTACAAACACCTTGGTTTCATCAAAAGTCAAGAACTTCCTGTGGTTCCTCATCTTTAAAACATTTTGGGGTCTGAGAAGTAAGTCCTGCAGAAACACAAAAAAACCAGGCAGGTAAGCATCATCATACTTGCAAAATCCTTGAGAATTACAGAAAGGAAGACTGGTATTGAATTCAAGCATTGCTCAGATAAGTTTCTCCCTGACTATCTCTGTATGTGACTTGGAGATTTCAAATCCCTCAGTGTATTTTAAAGACAGCAGCTTTTAAAGATGAAGAGAAGGATACTAAAGCATTATGAGTCTACCTTTGACCTGCTCCAGCCAAATCAATCCCACTTACTTTCTCTCCTCCAATCAATTTAGAAGCGGGGGAGAAGAGACAGGCTGTTATGAGTCCTATAACTATTAGCAGGACTATCACGGGAAAGAGATTATGTAAAAGTGACTTTATATAATGATCGCAGATAACACTACACAGTATACTAGTGAATGTAATTATATTTGGCAATTGCAACAGTAATGCAGCCATTATCTCTGAGATGAGTTTCCTAGAATTTTGTGAGAGCCTGTGCTTTAAATTTATTTCACTATTAAAGGATAAGGTTGTAAAAACCTGCTGAACTTCCAGTCACAGTAATTTCTCACTAGCGGTCAGCATTCATCCCTTATTTGAACAGTCTCTAAACAGCAACTTAGAATAAATATAAAATCTCAGATATTTTGCTAAAATACTCTTTTTTTCTTAATTTCAATGCCTCAGAAGCATGGAAGCAGAATCTGTGTTATTAATCATCACACCAGTATTACCTGCCTTCCTGTCTAAATGTTCAATCCACACTCAGTTCTCTGATTATTTTTAGGGTATTATCAAGCACCAGTGAAATCTAATCCCTAAAAACAAAACCCATGTTTTCCACATAGGTCCTGAATTGTACTAAATAATGTAAAGGATCCAGGCTGCCATTTCAACAAAAAGGTTTATTATACTTGGAATTTTTGAGATTTTGGGGGGGAAGGGGGGGGGGCGGTTGGGGAGTTTTTCTATTGTCCTTTCATGTCAGTCCTTCCAGATTTTCTCTGTACTTCCTCATTTCAAACCATTATTCTTCTGCCTAGTTCTTGCAGTTGGCATATCTTATTTATTTGTCTTTTTTTTTGAAGAGTCTATAGAATTAAGCAATAGGATTCACCAAAGCAGAATGAAGCCCACCCCAAGCTTATACTAGAGAAAGGAATTTGATATAGCCTCACAGCTCTAACTTTTTTTAAAAAACAAACAAACAAACAAAACAAAACAAAACTAAACTGCTTTCTTTAGAAAGCAGGTAAGAATAATACTGTGGAGCCTTCTTTATATTTCAAAGATTGGTACCAAAACACTGATGCAAGCTCTGTTTTGCTCTTCATGTTGGAGTTTGCCTTAAATTCGGGGCATTTGATCTCAGAGCTGCTGCACACTACATCCATAGGAACAGCAGCTGAGTGGTTGCAAGTTCTGAGACTCACATTTAGGAACACAAGTCCTCCTTGCAGGAGCTTGCCATACACACTCCCCATGGCTGAAAGGAGTATTTTTGCAGTTTGCTTGCTGGCTTTTTTCATAGCTGACAGATTGGGGACGGCTCAGAGTAGCAAAGTGACAGAGATATAGCTGACTGGACTTGTGTGGGTCTCACAGGGATATGCTTCCCTTTAAAGAACTGTAAATACTTCTAATCATTTCCCAACTGCATTAATTCCACTTTAGATAAAAGTTTGATACAGATTTGAAAAACGAAATTATTTGGGGGGGCCATAGGGCATAAAGCAAGCAATCTTCACACATCGGAAACCCATGGGATTCGCTTTGCAGTAATATGATAGATGGCTTGACTAGACATGCCATTTCCTATTTTCTACTTTCATTTTTCAGACCAGATTGCACTTAACCACAAAACCATCGTCTGTCCTATGATCGATGTCATTGACCACAATCACTTTGGCTACGAGGCACAGGCGGGGGATGCCATGCGAGGAGCTTTTGACTGGGAAATGTACTACAAAAGAATACCGATTCCTCCAGAGCTCCAGAGAGCTGATCCCAGCGACCCCTTTGAGTAAGTAGTGATAAAGGGGAGAGTGGGAACATGAAGAAGAGCAAGGAGAAAAGGTAACTTTAGCAAAATCCAATCCCAGGCATTTCCATATAGGCCACTCCCTACTAATGAAAGGTAGAAGAAGCGAACAGTTTCTGTAGAGGTTTATTAAACCTCAAAATGAGGAAAAAGATCTGGGCAACAATTTGCAGAAATCACAAGCTGTGCCTGGAAACACAACCTGGCTCACTGGTTATGCATAAAAGAAACAGGCACATTCTTGTAGTTAAGTATTAGCATTGGACAAGAAGTGAATGCAATTACAGATATTCTGTTTAATCCACAGAAGACTTCCTGAACGGACTTTATTTAATGATTTATTTGCTGAAAGTTGGTGCAATATATGCATCAGCAGTTGAGTCCACATTATGCCAGCAGATGCTTTGTTTACAACTGGTAATATTGTTACTGTAAATGTATTGCTGTAACTTAAATACAGAGCTCTCAAACCTGAACAGTGTCAAGATGATTTGTAAATAGTTTTAGATAAGCCAGCCTCTGATCCCAGTATTGTACAGATCAGCTCATTCACAGGCATGATTTTCTACTTTTCACATTTTCTACTTTTTCTTATATTTTCTTTTAATATTCTTGCAAGGATGAGCTAGGATTAACGAGCATCAACAGAGAAAGGACACAGACAGACATGGATCAATGTGGGAAAGTCTCCAGGTCTCTCACACAGTCTCATCCCAGCAGGGCTGGCAACAGAGAGGGATTTGATGCAGTCCTTAGCCCTGGCTGAAACTCCACACTCCAGTTTTGGCAGTTTGAAAACTCACCATTTTCTTCTTCACAAAGTAAAACTGGAAAGCAATAGCAACAGAAAACTTGTGTCTCTGACCTAGGCTCTGCACTATTTTGAAGTAATAGATCTAATTCATGCAGAAATTGATCCTAATACCCAGGGAATGACTAGCTCTATATAGGGAGGAGAAGGTAATTGTGACATTTGTGGGCTTATTTTCGATATTCTGCTTGTTCCTTTTTACCTATGTCCATCCAGGCCCCTCAGTCTTTATCTCACATTAGTATAAGTGCTGATGAAGTACTTTCCATCAGCTGCCAGTGTGATCACACCAACACAGATGGAGGTATTGCAATCACATAACATTCCAGAGCTGCTAGGGCCTCCTCTGTTATTCTATGAGTCTTCTTGGTCCTTTGAGCAGTTGTAATTTCTTGGCAAATATTGAAAGTTACCTAGCACATTGTATAATTTGGTTCAGCCTTTGAACTTTGTGTATAAGTTAAACTTCTCTATTGACGTCATAGATATGGGGTCACTTAACAGCCATTTCATACGTTTGTAGTTTGTAGTGTGCATCTTTCAAATATAAGAGAGGCTGAAGAGGAGGCAATTCTTAGGAAGCTTTCTAGAAAGATGAGGTTTGAGCAGTACAGAACAGATGTGGTGGTTTCACATGCTGTTCCAGTCAGCATGGCAGCAGTTGATACCCACCTTGCCCTGCCAGCATTTGTAAGACACAGGCAGATAAACAGATTAACAGGGAACAATATATAGGAAAACATAGCCTATAAATCTCTTGTAATCTGAGTAGCTGTTACGTAGAAAGGCTTCCCAGTTCTTACACAAATCAGGGGAAGTCTTCGTTTGTTTTCACTGTCACAGGATCTGCACCAGAGCAATGCAGGTAGCAAAGCAGCATTGCACGTGAAACCACCATGTCTGTCCCCACACATGTTAGCAGGACTGAAGGCTGGCTGAGGTAGGATGATATGCTTGCTTAAAAGTACCCTCTGCCTAGAATGGCAAGGGAATAGAAGTAGTTTGGATAATCAGTTTGAATTTTGCTTAAGGGAGAAATTATTTTCTAATTCTAAGTCAGTACTGCTTTTCTCCTAGGGCCTTCTCTGCTGAGACCTGAAGCTTTTAATACCTTGCTTACAACAAATACAGTAAACGTTACAAACCGTTTTAGCTATCAGTAACTTAATTGACCAAGACAGCTTCTATGCAATTAAAGAGACAGAACAGTTTTCCTTTGGATGCATATACAGTAAAACTAGAAATTACTTCAGCCAGCTTCAGCTATAATTGTTGTTTTACTATTTTGTAAGCAATAAGGACTTTTTTTTTTTATTTAGGTAAAATGTTTTACTGTTGATATTCTAATAGCTTTATTTCTTGCCAGCAGAGCCAGATCTGAGATGATCCTTAATGAACTGGAAAATTGCCAGCATTTTTAAGTAAAACACCAGGAAATAATGGATACATGATCCAAAAATTGTGCTGATAAGTATTTTCCCTCACTTAAAATGCCAGCACAGTATGTGTGTGAAGCAGAAAAGGTCACATCAGCCTAAGAAATAATGTTTATAAAACCAGATCAAACTACAGAAGACCTAAGAGCAGTCATTGTATTATCTGCATGGTACACTTGCTTTCCGTCCACACATGATCAAATTACTGCTGCAGCAGACATCAGCAGCATGTTTGAATTGACACAACAAACTGAAGTGTTGTCAGGTAGGCTCTTGGTGTGACAGTAGCACGGAGCTTACTGTGCTCCAACACCAGCTGAGCTAGTGTAACAGAGTGGGTTCTACAGTTGCTGGAAAAGTAAGACTGAGCACTGTGGAGAGTTCAGAAAAACAGTGTCTTTATTAACAGGAGTAATAGAATAGTAGGAACCCAAAGAGAAGGGAAAGAGAAGGAGGGAGACTGAAGCACTAAGCCCAAACATGTAAGCACTCCAGTTGCCAGAGTTACTCATGTGAGGTTGTCTTACCAACTCAGGACACTTCACCAAAGGCAGAAGCTACATCTTCTAAGCATTGGCAGACAGCAAGTGTCCCTGCTGTCTTTTTGGGGAAAGAACCACCAATACCAAGGGCACTTGCCCTCTCACCTATTTTTTTGAGCCTACTAGAGATGTCTGCTTGGGGGGATGAGGCCACCTACCCCCCAGGAAGAGGTCGCAGACCTCCTGCTCATTCTCTCTCTCTTCCTCCTCAGCTGTCCTCCTAAGGCTATCAAACCAATAGGAGAGACTCAAGTAACTTTAGTTATGCAAAGTCTGTCTTCAAGGACAAAGCCTTCACTGTATCAGCTTTTGTTCCCTAGAACTTGGCAGGAAAAGGATAAATCTTTTCACAGGTGGCCTTGGCAAAAACGCAGACCAAAATGTCAACAGTTTTAATTCCCAACACAGCTAGTGTTTCTAGAATGAATCTTTCCCCACTTTTAATTTTTTTTAATTCTGTTCCATGGTGGTCAGTGCTTGACAGGTGCTCTCCTATTTGGATGCCATCTATCTGGAAACAGTCTTTCAGTTCAAAATCACTCTTGTGAAGAAAACACATTCTCATCCATTTCAAGTGCGACTGTAGTCATGGTTTATTGTTCCTACACTTGCAATACCACTTAGGCAGCATCTCCACCCTTTGCTGTGACAGAATTTGAAGCTTCATTACAGATCTCAGCTTTTCCTGATGTACACTCCCACTTATTTTCAGGCCCTCTGCAGTTGTTCACAACAATTAGCCTTATACCAAGTTACGGCTTGATGTTTATGACTTTAGGATTGTAAAACATTCTCAAAAGCTTCCAGTGTCAAGTTCAGGTGATGATGTACTAGCACCAACCTGAGATCACGTGACAAATTTGTAACTGCAGCTGGATCAGGCTGCATTAATCCACAAATTTTATCCATTTGGTTCATGTGTAATTTGTCACTAGCAATGCCAAGTTTCCCATAAATTTCACTGAACCAAACTACAGCCATATAAAATGTATTTTCAATCAAAGCTCCCATGTGAATTACTGGATATTGTTCTATGCTTTATTGTAGCATTTAGAAAAGTTTAACAACTATTCCATAAATGGATCTCATGTAGCTTTTAAGATTAGCTGCTTTTCTGAAAGATGTGTGGCTGTTTTTCAGGATTTATTGAATTCTTAGATGCATGGAAATTGGACTTCACCCCTAATAATGTTGCCTTCTCATCCAGAGACTAAATCTCTGAACTGCTTCTTGATTTCCCTTTTTCACATGCCACAGAAAATCCAGAAGTTTTATATTTCATTCACCTGATCTGCCACAGTTGCAGCTCATCACAGTGAATGTAGTGTTTTTTCTCTTGGAATTTGTGTACAGCTACCCTAATCTACTTTGAAGGGGACTTCATGTTATTTTCTTCTGATTCATTCAAGGTTGTGTAAACAACACAAGACAAATCAGTGTTCTGATGTCTGGCGGGAAATTGTCAGACAATTGTGAAATCATCATGTCATGATGATGCTCACTGTCCTGATCCCAGCATCCGTGATCATTCAGCAGAATTAGAGATGACTTGGGGAATTTTCTTCTAGTCTATAAGCAGAGAAGGCCAGAGATGTTTGCCTCCTTTGTGGCAAGGGTCACATTGGCCTATTATCTCTTGATGGTTTGTTCCTCTGTCATGGCAGAGGATTGAGACTATGCCCTTACAAGACACATAGTTTTGGGATATAAGAGCATGCTCTTCTGTGGCTGTTTCCTTCTAGGGTACAATCACTCCAGTCTCTGGAGGAGTTGCCCTAACCCAAGCGATCGTCATTTAAACTAATAGGGTAACCTTGCTACTATAATGGACTGTGATATACAGCATGTCAGTTTATATGATTTAGTAGTCTGTCTAGGCTAAAAGCTCTGTGGAGGTTTAAAGCAGAGGTTTGATATGCTGAAGCCTGCTGGGGATGACTGCTCTTTATTTCCTGGCAGCACTTACATCAATCCATGTTATCACATGTCCGATCTGTAAACTGGCATCAGTGTCCATTCATGCCAGCAGCAACATGTTTTTAACCAGACAAGAAAACATCAATTGAACTCTAAAAACTACTTTGAAAATCCACAAACTGATCAAGAAGATTAACATAGCACAGATCAGTTAGGGTAGGAAAGGACTGCACAGCTCCTTGGAGCAGTTTTAGCATAGTGTAACTGTTTGATGCAGCAGAGAAGGAAAGGTGCAGGTGAGAAACCTAACAACATTGCTGTTGAATTGTAATTCAAGATGGAAATTCTAACCAATGAGAGAAGTGTTGTGCTACTTACTGGACGCTAAAACTTCCAGCACCTATCTGAGAAAGTTAGAAGTGTTTTGGTGCATGACCACTCCTTACTCTCCTAGAGTTCTTTCTTTGCCTTCTGATGTAGAGCTGTGACCTCCAGAACTCCCTGAGGGGAGAAAAAGCTGAAGAGCCATATTATTCTAGTAAAGGACCAGAACAATAGTTTGGCAAATACTGAGCTTACTCAAGTAAGTAGAAACAATTTTGTAACATCTGACAAGACATTTTAGTTCCTGTACTCAGTTTCCTATTTATAAATTGGAAATAGAATCATTCCACCATTACAAGGCCATCACAGTAATAGGGACCACTTCTGTTTAATGGATGTACTTTTAGGTAAAATTTTGGACATGCTCAAGGGATTAAATTGGGTGATCAGTACATTTTTCTTCTCCCTTGCATCACAGGCTCTCAACCTTGACTGTAATGTATGACCTTAACATAGTCAGTTGTGTGTAAGATTAGAAGGTTACTTGGCATTTTCTGTTGAATTGTGTTTCTGAAGTCATACTATTATTTTGCAAGCTGTAATCAGGATGCTCTTTTATTCGAATTTGATAGGGTCTCAGAAATGCTCTTTCTGCAGCTCCCTACTCTCAGTTTTTAAATGTATTCTTTTTAAAACATGGTGCAAAGAAAGTCTATGCTAAGACTGCATTTCAAATCTGACAAGTACTTTTACAATTTTATTATCATTTTCTGAAGTTCAGAAAGTGCTTTGGATGATGATTTCTGTTCTATAGGTCTCAGTGCTTTATAGTCTGTGTCTTTTATGGCTGATTTCTGCCTATAAACATATTCATAAAACCTCTCACAACCAGAAACAATCATCTATTTTTAAAGCCTAGGTATAACCTACTATTTTGAACTGTTCTATAGGAATGTTTTATGCAAAGGCATTATTCTACAGAGAAGCTGCCTCCAAACAGTGTGAGTTTGTGTAACTTACGGTCTTGATTTATTGTTTTGACAAGCTATGGTCTGTAAAAGACTGTTAGAGGAGATAACAATAGTGGATATAACAATAGCTTTTACAGACTGTCATCCACCCATGGCCCCATGAAATCTCAGAATTTTTTTCAATGAAAAATATCAACACTAACACACAATTTGTGAGTATGCATGTGTTCATACTGGATCATTTTGACCTGCCTTTGGTAGGATTTCAGTGTAGAGGTTCTGTACAACCAGTACATTTTCTCTGAGGACCAGTGCAGAAAAGAGAACTCTACAGAGAGTGTAAACTATCAGAATAAGAAAAATAAAAATCAAGGACAAAAAGCTGCTTCTTGTTAAGTTTTAATTAAGAAATTAGTCAAGGAATTAGTGAAGTTCTACATGCTAGTTGAATTGGCTAGATTCAGATTTGATATACAGCTTTTCACTGAAATGTTCATAGTGGCTTGTGTCACCGAAGAAAAAAAAGGCACTAATTTTGTTCCTTGCCTTGATGCTGCAATGCCAAAGTATCTATGTTGTTCTATTTCTGTGGAAACTCATATTTCCAATTTTCTTTAACATTTGGAGCATCAGGGTTCGCATAAAAATGTAAAAGTCTTGAATATGATGTTTCTACAACTGTTAGCCTGCTACTTCACACAAGTATTACTTTAGAGCTTGACCGTCTATATGTCCATGTTCTGGGGCAGAGTCATAAAATGGGTCACCAAAACTACCAGTAATTAGAAAATTAAGTAGTTTCTGGGTATTATTTTAATATATCTTTACATAAAAAAGATTAGGATGGTGGCCAAGAAGACGACAGGTATGTTGTTCAATGTATACAGTTGAGCTATTTAACACTGTACTGTGCTATTGATACAGATGGCTTAGCTTTCAAAATTATAAAACTGTGTCTGAACACTTTTTCATAAAGAAAAAGAAGTCATCTCTTTAAAGCATTTTTTTCATTCTTAGTTATATATTTTAAGCCATTTTCTCTAGAATTTTCATGCAGAATTTGGTGACACCTATTGGTACTAAGAAACAGAAGACAAACACCATTCTCTTACATTTTATACTGTTTATCAGCATAAAGTTGGGAGTAACCTCTTCATTCACTTCCATTTCTCTTTGTTTTTTGTGGTTTATTTAAAGAATGATCTACTGCTGTCTGAAACCTCAATCTACTGCTACAGTTTCTTTCAACTGAAGAGAGAGCAGAAACTGAACCAATTAATTTTTTGAGATCACTCTGTGCCAAACCACTTTCAAATCTGTACATTAATGCGATTTCCATAACTGCTCATCAGCCCAACCTTACTAATACCCTTTAGCATCTGTCCAGTATGAGCATCTGTTGTCGGGTGGGATGTGTGTATGTCATTCACCCTTTGCTCTGCAGGGTCTTCAGGAACTGCACGGTATCACAGTGCTTTTTCTCCAGTGCCTGGGGTTGTTTTCAGAGGCAGTGATCAACTAAGCATAGAAGCATCTTCACTCACCAATACCTTCTGGTTTTTTGTCTGTGTAGAATAGTTCTCACTGTCCAGCTATCTTGGTGTAAGACCATCTAAGCCCTGAGGTGAAGAGATTTTTCTGGCTGCCACTCTGAAAAACTGAACTCACCAATGCAGCATGTGCTGGAAGCATGAAAAGAAGAGACTGGAAATAAATTTATATATATAGTCAGGGTTTCAGTACTGTTCTTACAATATCCAATTAGAACCTTCCTTGTCACAGCTTTAATCCCTCTAAATTTTGTCACCTACACTGGGAGCAGACTTTTTAAGTACTTGAGAACTCATTTCAGATCAGTTCATTGTTCATTTTCAAGTAAATTATATCCTTTTCTTCAGTCTCTCTTAATAAGTAATGTTTTCTAAATGTCTGATGATTATCTTTGCCCTTCTCTGGACTATTTCCATACTGAGAGCATATTGCACCAGCCAAAGTCTTATCATTTCCTGGTAGAATAGGCGGGTGATTTTTCCTGTCTCAAGAGACTGTGTTCCTGTTTATATTTCCTTGACAGTATTGATTCATGCCAGGCTTGTGCTGAGGTGTAACCTCCACATCATTTTCTGCAGAACTGGTATCTAGCCAAGTGTTCATCATTCTCCTCTTGTAATTCAGATTTTACATATTTAAAGGCAAGGCATTTATCTTCATATCTGTTTCAAGTGCCATCTCCAAAAGGATAATTTGTCTTCATTATCCCTAGATCCATGTGATATTTTGTTGCTGAACATGTAGAATTTTATCTTTTTTGCCTTTATTTACTTCACTTCTCCATTTTGCTAAGATTTTTTAATTCTGATTAACCCTCCAATTTTTACAGCCTATTGCAGTGTTATTTGAGCTTTACTTGACGTTTATGCAAATGGCAAATCCTGTTCTAAATCCTGATTGCAATAATGCCTGTTTGGTTCATGCCAGAAATCAAGGTATGTATGTGAAGTCCCTCCCTTTGCAACAATCCATTTTTTCAGCCAAAAATGCAGCATGTACCACACTGTGGCCCTTGAAAATTGGTCAGATTAGGAAGCCTTGCTTCCTGCCAAGCAAGCCTTTATAAAATGGTACAGAAGTATTGCTCCACATCCTGTAGATGGCATCAGGTTTACAGCACAATAGTAGCCTGCTCTTCAGGTCCCTTTCCAGCTCTGAGATCAAGATTTAGGACCTCATGGGCACATGTTCCAATCTGATACAGTTATGCACAAAGCCCTTCTCAAAGCTCAAGGGAGTGAAGCTGCTGAATTGCACCATGCAGATTTTTAATGCAACACTGAAGTGAATCAGATGCAGGACAATGTTTGTAGATAATCTCAAGCAATTTCCATTTTGGTGTTGGAGTGTAGGCTATCAGCAGTTTTTGCATCTCTGACAGCAATTATGTATCTTCCATATTTCTGCCATTGTTAACCCTGACAGTTTATCTGTGATTCAGATGTTTTATCTGAGACTTGAGTGAGAAAAGAAGAGTGAATACATATTTTGTTTACAGTCTCAGGAGTGTTCACTATAGGCATTGACATTATGAAGACCTTAGAAGTAAGACACGAGACATCACATCTGAATTATTCCTAGACAAACTATCATCTGCTTCATTTTCATGGAAGTAACCAAAATATCATTATTCTAGCTAGAAGACAAGTTTTGTCAAGAGGCAAAAGTAAAAGCCTCCTGCAATCTGTGATGAGGTGAAAACACTCTGAATTTTGCTGTTAGTTTATTTATAAAATGCAATGCATATCTTTTGAGAGAGGAGGAACGAAACAGTTGACATTAGTTCTTCCATAAACTGACAAGACAGTGTCCCTTGTTAGGGAACAAGAATCATGTATCAATTTTGCTCATTTCTAAACATACTTAGTTTAGTTGTGGCGAAACACCCCAGAAATATCTCCTCAAGTGAATTATTTGGTAAATCAACCCCTCTCATGTTTTCTGTTGTTAAGGTGGTGTATCAGTGTTATTTTCAGTTCTGGAAAGGCACTGTAGGCATGAAGTTTTACAAGTCTATTTGCCCTCTATAGAGAATGAGATGCCTGCAAGGAGAGAGAAGACCCAACTCCCTCCACTCTTGTGGTTCTCCAACAGAAAGTTTAGCTGACACTGCAGAAATTCTCTGGCTTTTTTTATGCTAGGACAAATAACCACTCTGTTTTCCCATGAGCACAAATGACCTGTGGACATGTAGTGAATTAGGAGGGTGATATGCCAGAAGAAGCACAGTGGGAGAACAGTAACAACACTTTTCTCTTTCAAAGCACTGCAAACACACAAAGGAACTCTCAGGGCACCCGAGGAAAAGGAACGAGGAAGAAAGTAGTTTGGAGCAGTGTCTTCAGACCACTGTCTGGCAAGTGCAGGGTAGTGGTTTTGAAGAGACTCCCAGAAGCCCCTGAAGGAGGGCAAACCCTAAGCTCTCAGCCCACAAGAAATGTTTCGAGTCCCCAGCTCTCTGCTTTGCAAGAGATTTTAATGCCGAGCTTGTCATGTAGTGATTTTTTTGACAGCAAAACTCTTCAAAGCACAGTCTTTGTTCCTTCTTGTTCAAAGGGCATTCAGGGAAGACGAATAGCCCTTTGTTAGTTGTATATAATTAATTTTATGTCTAATTCATATGGGCCCTGTTATTTCAGGGGTGTTTTCATTTGACCTTAAACCAAAGACATTGTTATAAACATTCAACTATATTGCCTTATTTTTTATATTTTATCTTACATTACTGCATTTGTTTGCATTTCCATTTCTGCTAGAGATAGGGATATTATTATTCTATAGCAGAGTGATGCTAAGAGATGTGATTGTGTGTTTTGTAAATCACAAGATATTATTGCTATTGCAACCAATTTCTAGTATGAGTTCCTATAATGGTAATTTAATAGATTCATAAATCTTTAATGCCAAAACAGAGTATTGTGACTGTCTCAATGGAAGTGGTAATACTTTGTATATGTACTGGAAGGTAATAATATGCTCCTAATTTCTGTAGGCATGAAAGGACACAAAACTTGTCAAAATGGGGGTATTGTATACCTGACACTATATTTTTTTTAAATACTACCCTTTTTTTTGTAATGTGTTATAACAGGATACTGATCAAGCTTTTTTAAAATACTTGATGTTATGTAGTCATGTATTAGAAATTTTGGGGCTTGATCACCTATTTAGCTTTTTACCCTATTACTTTCACTAATAGTTTGTTGGATATGAAAATTTCTTAAGCTCTGTGGGCACAGCTGACCATGGACTTGTAAGAATGTCTGTGGCAAGGAAGGCTGATAGATGGGCTTTAAATGCAGATATATTACATCTGTCTCATCTAATGCTTATTAAGGAATCTAACCTCAGATAAATTGTATTATACAAACCTTCAATTGTATCAAGGACTGCCAAATAGCAGTTTTCTGCTTTTACTGGACTTATATCTCCACCTGCTGGATGATGGAACAAACTCCCATGACAATGTTAGTTTAAATGAAATCCAAGTAGTGTTTTACTGTCAAAGCTTTTCTTATGATATTAAAATCATGTATAGCCATGATTTTCAGGGGACGTTTGTTCAAAGTTGTTTGGCCATGTGTATAATGAGGCCACTGATTTAAAACCTATTGATATATGCATATTCACCTGGGTCTTAATAAAGAAAATATGACCAAAATTTTAAATCAGAAAAATACCTATTGAATGCCATCTACAGAGCCTTTCAATGGGAATGCATGAGTACACAATAGCCAAGTACGCAGTAGACCTATAGAAAGTTATTCCTGTGTAAGTCAGTAAAGATCAATAGCTAACAGCAATTATGTCAGTAGATAACTATTTTTTTAAAAAGAGAAACAGAAAAACATGGAATGAATGCAGATGACCCATCAGGTGATTATCAGTATTATTTTACTGCATCTAGAAGGAAAAAAAGGGTACGGAAAAAAGAATCCCCATGTCATTTTAGAAGTTAGCGAAGAGAATAGGCTGAAATTTGATAACAAAAAGTTCAAATTCAAAGTGAACTGGTAACTGGATTTCTTTCATAATAGTGTAATTCATTTGTAGCAGTAGAGGAAAAGCTGTTTGTAGGAGCTGATGATTGTAGATAACTATGACTCTCCAGTGTGATAGCTGTGAAAAGTGCAAATGCAATCCTGGAACTTACTTTGCGTGTAGCCTTTGGCCCTGGTTACAGAATATTTCAAAATCCTAACTGTCCCCTTCTACACGTCAGGATGTGATCTCCTTTCATCCTCACATGGTATCATGCTTCTGTTGTCTTTGAGGCCCTAGAACGTCTTCCTCATATCCTGAGGGAGAAGGAGAGAACATTTAACAGGCACAAAATTAGAGCACAGAGTGTCCTTTCATGCCTTAATTTTCTCCAAAGACTTTACTTTCTCATTCTTTATGATGGGGCATTCACCTTTGAAAGATGATGTCCCATCCTGCCTTCCTGTACCTCAAAATCTTTTGACTGGCATTTCTACTTAATAGCAAGCTTCTAGCTTCAGAAAGCTTCCTACTAAAGACACAGTGGTAAAATCTTAACTAGTCTGACGAATATTAAGGACACAATCTCCCTAGCAGTCTATAAAGAATAAATAAAGTACAGTGCCTGGTGAAACTAAAAATCTATTGCTTGGGCTGAGTAATAGTAGCTCTCTCACATAAAGACAGAGTTAGTTTTACAAGGATCAGTTTAGATCAGATACCGCATCAGCTGCAGCTACAAAAGAGTCCTATAAGCCACTAAGAATTAAATATCTTTTTCTACGAAAGTTTGTGTTAAGCAGTCCTAGAATTCAGATACTAAATGCTGTAGGTTTCTTCTGAATTGTTTTTTTTCCCTGAGCATTTTCTTCAAGTAATTACAGAAATAACACAAAATAGGAACATGCAGTGGTTGGAAAAGCAACTGTCACCCAACTGGAACCAAAATTTTCAAAAAATGTGGAAGATAACGGAAAGAAGCTTGAATGGCACTTCACTTTGTATCTGTAAGCAATAGGAACCAGCAGAAATATTAGTTACGTGATGAGACAATCACTGCAGTTCTCAAGATAGCTGATTTTTTGAATGATTTCATTTGACTCAAAGTTTAATAATTAAACTTAATTAACTGAAGTTGTGAATTATTGCATGTTGTGACATTTCAGACATAACAGAGAATCCAAACTCCCCAAGAGCGGAACTGAAGCAGAAGGATGTGGAGTTGAACCCATAAAACTGGAACACCAGCAGGGCTAGAGAGCTTCCTGAAACTTGACAGAAGCAGAGATGATGCCTCAGATCTCTGAAAATGCTAGTCTTTCTGGAAATTAATTGAACACATCTAAGCAGTCAGGTTGTTTAAAAATACTTGATCTGTTGATAATTCCTGGTCTATTACTAAAGAGAAGTTACATCCTGTTTCAATCTTCACTTCATTGGCCTTCTTCAGCCTTTTCTCATAAAATACCAGCTCTGTATTCCTCTGGTTGTTGTGGCACAGCTCTAAGTTTATTTTCATTTCTAATTTTTTGAAAAATGCAGGCCAGATTTGAACACAGCATCATACTGCATGCAATCCCCAGCAGTTGACATATATCTGCTGGAAAGATCTCTACTAATAGATCTTCAAGTTGTCTTTGCCGTTTCCAAAACTTATCTGTTACTTTCTTCTTCCATTCCTGAACAACCTGACCTTGCATATCTCAGATACTTGGGACAACTGTTCTTGTAAATGTTCAGTTGATCCAGTCATGGCTCTGATGAAGTAATGGGCACAGGGTGTACAGGAGAGCAGCAAAATGAGATGCATTTGAAAGATTCCTTAAGAACTTTGTTGTTGCTTTCCCAACACTTGAATCCATTTTTATTCAGGAAGCATTGTCTTTTTTCACTTCCATTTCTAATGAAGCCTGAAATTAACATAGCTTTTGGTTTTACTTTCTTACTTGCAACATCATCATTGATACTAGTAGCATGGCCCTGGGAATAATTATCATAAAGCTACAGGCAGAAATGACAAGTATTTTGGAGAGGCACTGTATGTTGGAAGGAGAGGAGTGTTGTGAGAAATTTGATCCTTCCTGACATTACTAACATTTAATATCTGTACATTTAAGCTGCTGGGGTTTGTGACAGGGAGACAGTCCATGTGAATTTTAGTTAAAAGCTATTTTGACTGTGAACTCAGGTAAGGCATCACCCTACCTTAACACAGATGCTGTTTCATTAAAAAACTGAAGTAAATACACTAATTTTATTTTTGTGATTTAATTTTCTTATTGTGACTTGCATGTGAAATAGCATGAAAAAAAATCCTACATTTTTAAGGGAAGAACTATAGCAGTTGATTTTTCTGAAACCCACAGGTGAGCATACGTTACCGGTGAGCAAGATTTTAGTAAGTAAATTTAGCAAGTTGGAAGTGTGACAGGGATGACTAGCATTTTGGTATTTAAAATACATCATGAAGTTTCTACTGTCTTGTATGTTTGCTATTTATTTAAATAAACTTGGTGTTAGCTGTAAGGTCAGAGTCTGTTAATATTTACTTTGGAGAATTCTGCCTTTCTGAGCTTTTTTATCTCTCCCTGGTTTGTGTATAAGAGTAACGTTAGCAGCATAAACATCCTTCAGGGAAAAAAACCTTTGTTGTCCTTAATCCATTTTTCAAAATTAGGTATTTCAGTCTGAGGAAGGCATTGTTTTGCAGATTCTCTTGAGGGGACACAAAAAAATCTGTAGGTGATGATGATAGCTGGATCAGTAGGGGCTCATCACAGTGCCAGGGGCAGGGCTGGTCACTGAGGAGCTGTCAGATTTGTTAACTAAAACAGAACCCTGGTGATTTTCATGATTTTCTTGACAGCCTTTTTTTCTGCACATTTGGAATTCCTTATTTCTGAATTATTCAGCATTGTTGCTGCTTAGCCAGAGAGTGACTCTGGAACATAATTAGCTAAGCAATAGTTAAAAACGGGAAAAAAAATGTCTCAATTATATATTCATTGTTTGGTGAGTCCTCGGATAGCAGTTAAAAATACTGATATTTTAATAAAGATATCCTGGTCCCAGAGACGTTAGTAACAAAACTCCTATTGTATGCAGGGCAAAAATTAAACCTTTCAAGATATGTAGAAACAGACCCAAACCAATGCTGAAATGTAGTCTATCCTGCATCTGTCTCACTTTTAAAAGAATTGGAAGGACAGTCCCTTTCTCCATGTGCTAAATAAAGCTTGGTAAGCTTTATTTTAGATGTCTAGTTGCTTTAATATTCATCTCATGATAACTCGGAGTATTCCCGGTTTGTTTGCTTTCAATAAAAATAGGCTGGTTTAGCTTGAAAAACATTGTCTTTCATGGCAATCATCATGCATTTGTAATCTATGGCAAAAGCTACTATGAGGTATGCAGAATAAATAACCTCTGTCTTTGCCATGACTGATGATATGGAAGAAATAGGCTTTGCTACTGGTCCTTGGTCACTGCAAGTGAACCCACTTTGCTTTTTCCTTTGGAAGACAGATATTGGGGTCTGATGGCCACTAACTAAAATGAACCCTTGAAAATCTCTGAAAAAAATAACATACACACTTCTTGGGATTGAACCAAAGTTTTAAAAAATTAAGTGAGAAAATTACTTTGTTAATTCCATGAGCACTTAATTAAAAGAAATTACTTCTTATTTTTTTGGTCTTTCACTAGGGCCTTTAAAGATCTTTCTTGAAACTTTTATTTGCATCACAAGCTTGAATTGAATGTGTTACCAAAGCACTGCACTGCAGTAGAAAGATACTGATACTGAATTTAATAGATTAAGCACAGAGCAAGTGACTTACCAAAGAGGCATGTGATGAAACCAGGAACAGAGCAAAAATCATGTAGTTATCACAAATGTCTCCTCTCCTGTCATGACAAAAGTATTAGATATTCTGGATGTAGGTAGTTTTGATATTTTGAACCCTTATTACACCTACTGTCTTGAGGAAAGAAATAGCACTTTCCCACTGGAATACAAAACTTGAAGGGCTGGGCCCTTTTTTATTACTGGATGTAAGCTGCTAGGGCATATGTTTCTTGCAGCTCTCTGCATTTGAATTTGTCAAGAATTTTTCAGCCATCCAATTTTCTATGTAGACTATCTCATACTAAACTTAAAACACTCTGGTGCTGGTGTTAAAGTCAAACAGAAGTTTCCACAGAGGATTTTTGAGGCCAAATGTTGCCACGACATACTAGGCTTTCTTCCCCCATTTTCTCCAGCTGTTACCTTTCTTTATAATTTAATTATTTAAATTAACTAGTTAATTAGCACTTTGGCAGATACAATAATTAAAAAAACCCCCAGCATTTCCTAAAATATTTTTTGACATTTAGTTATCACATGTATAAATGTAAGGAAATAACACAAAAATAAATTTCACCAATATTTAATGTCAACTAGAATCCATTTCACTTGGTCTTCAGTTGATGTGTACACAGCTTTATTATCTTTAAAACACATGGAAAACTGATTACAGCTTTCTTTGTACAGGTCTTACTGTAAAGCAAATGGGCAGCAGTATATTTACACTGAATTAAGGAGAAAGAGCAGTATCATACCAGGTGACTCAGTTGACTGATCTCAACAAATACAGCTCAGAATATGGAACTTTTGATCCATGAAGATAAATTCCAAAATATTATTAATGAAATAATTTTGAGTGACAAAGATGCTCAGAGAAAAGTGCATGTTTTGTGTTTCCAGTTTTTTTCTTTCCTCCCTTTTCTCAGTGGGGAAGGGAGGGTGTAGGCTTTGATTCTCTGTTGGGCAGTTGGCATTTTGCCAGCTTGACCCAAGACAGAGTTTTAGAAGCCCAAAAAGAAAACTGATTTCAACAAGAAAAAAACGTTTTGAATTTGAGATTTTGGTATGTAAATGTCAGTGTTGTGGAAAGTAAATGAGAAGAATCAGAAATGCTGGCATAAAGCCAAATGTTTTGTTATAATTGTTATGTTTTCTCATTATCAGAAGCAAGCTTGATTAGTGAGTAGAACATCCTGGAGGACAGGCTTAAAGCCAAATTAGCCTTCCGTCTGCATTAGTTACCTGCAGGAGTGATGTCAGAGTTGGCTCCAGGAACACTCCAGCTGGTGTTCTCTGAGCAAAATACTGAATGTCATCAGTCTGAGTGCACCTTGCAGACACACTTTCCTGTCCTGAAGGTAGGGTCAACACATTCCAATAATAAGAACAAGCAGAGGAGGTGAGCCGGGGAAGTTGTGCTGTCTGTGGCCTCCCCAGGTTCTTCTAAAACTGAAGTGACTGTGTGATTCTGATTTCAAGCACCCAGAAACCTGCAGATCTGAGGCATCACTGCAGGTGCAAATGATGCTACTGGGTGCAGCATAACTGGGAAGGGTGGGCGTATTCTTCTGGGTCTCAGAAGCAGCTTAAGGTTCAGAATGCTCCCAGGAGTGGTGCTCTACTATGTAGACCAGATGCTGGGATTACCCCAGTGACTTGCAACTCTGATCTAGACTGAGAAGGAGGAGAATTTGTGTGGTATGCAAAATTATGCATACTTGCTATGAAATTTTGGGACAGATGAGTGACAGGTTTATTAACTGACTCTGGATGAGGGAAGAAGGGAAAAGAAAAGGATGATGGTATATATTATAGAATACTTAATCTGTGTTTAAACCACCGAATTCAGGGCTGATTATGGTGGTGCTAGGTTGAAGGATGGACTAGATGATCTGGGAGGCCTCTTCCAACCTTGATGATTCTGTGATTCTGTAATTATAAAGACGTGAATAAGGCTCTCTTTCAACATGGATCCAAAATTTGTAAAAAATACTAAATAATCCACTTTAAGTTATCTGATATATAATTAAAATGTTAATATGGGCTTGTGAGGAACTGACCCCGTCATAAAACTTTACCTTCTTTGGCAGAGGAAACAAGCTCCCTGCCACTGGATTGGGGAGAGGGTGCTTCTGCTGTAGGGCAGTCTGTCACACTGGTGACTTGGTGCTGCCTTCTGTGCTCTACAATATCCACCTCTAGGAGCCATGTAAACTCAAAAAAAACCTTCACACTCAGGAAAAAAAGTCTAGTTTTATACCATTAGGCTGAATTCAGCAGTTCAAGGAGGATAAACCTGTTTTTCCATGGGGATAAGACCACACACTTGCAACCTATAGTAGAGAGGATTAGAGGAATGGGTGGAGAATGGGTGGCAGAAAGACATTAGATCTGTTAAGCCATATTAGGAACTTGGCTGCTTAAAAGAAGAGGGAGGCAGTGAATGTGATCTCTATTCCAAGGTTTTCGGTGTTGCGACACTTCCTCATAAAGTTGATAGAGTGTCAATACATCTTTATTTTGTGTCATATAAACTGTGAGATTTTCTGAAGCAGTGGTGCAAGTCCTTGAGGCAAATGTCTCTGCAGAACCTCACATCCTGGTTCTGTTCAGTGTCTTCGTTCCTTATCTGAGCAGTACTTTATTAAAAACAATTAAGTGGCATCAGCAGGGGCTTACAAACAGTGATGTGGTGTTGTCCTGGCAAATTGAAGAAATAATTAGAAGAAAATAATGTGAAATTCAGCACTGAAATGCAGAGTGCCACAGCTGAGGAGAAAGTTAAAGCATAAGTGCAAATAGCTAGTTAGCATTGTGACAGGCAAGTATGAGAGTGTTATATTGTTCAATTAAGCTCAATTTTCTTTGTGTGGTGTGTTAACATCCATAAAAGTTGCAGGTAAATATCCCAGTCTTTATATATGTGAAATTACAGGTGCATTGCTGTGTCCAGATTTGACCACTGTACCGGGGAACCATGGAACAGTAATTTGGAGACTCCAGATGAACTTTGGAACAGAGAGGACTGAGAGGGAAGGCACTGTATCTGTCTCCTGATGTGAAAAAAAAAGTCATTAAAAAGAGGATAGCGTTGAGTTGTTTCCATGGAGACTGGGGCAAGTTTTCACAGTTGTAGCTTTGTTCCTTCTTTGTTTATTTACTGAAGTTTGCAGCAGGCAAGAGGCAGCGTGTGACATGGTCAAGGAGAAGACAATGTGGTAGTTCATTAGCCCCCAGTGTTGCATAAAACTTCAGTAGCAGTGGTGGTTCATTTGTGAAAAAATAATTATTTTGCTATGCAAATTGCTTTTCCACAGACAATAAGCACTGTTTAGTGATTAGTTGAACTCTTCAGTTCAGTCAAGAAACTTAATTTAGTAACTGAGACATAAGGAGGAGTGTTCTTAATTCACTAATGTACTCAATTAATGTCTTTGTTTCCTAAGAGGGAAATATAACATAATAATTAAACCTTTTGTGATAAAGTCAGTTTGCAATGCTTACAATAACAAGTAATGTTTAACTTGAAAAAGTTTTATTTTAAGATTTATATTACTGTATAATCATTCAATGTAAAATTAAAACAATATATTCAAAGTTAACATTAGGGGCACATGTGAAATTGTATTTCAAAGGATTTTTTTTTTATGTAAAATCCTGTGTAGTAGCCCTGAATAAATTTTATTTGGTCTTATAGGTCAGTTATAAAAGAGGCCCAGCTAGAGTGGTTTAGTGACTGAGAAAAGACTTCCTCACCTATCAGTTTCTGAACAAACATCTTTTTTTTTGCAAGAATTGGTATTTTCAATGTAAAGGGTTATTTACACCAGCAGACAAGTCATGCATTTGCTGAAAATGGATTATTTCTGTGTTTTACTACTTACTGCAATAGATTGTATGCTGACTTCTTATTAGAAAATATATTTAAAAGACCTTACATTAAAATCCATCTAGAGTATAAATTAGCTGTGCTGCATCGATAAAACCGTAGCTGGAAAACTAAACCTAAAATCTTTCATGCAAGAAAAAAAAATGTTCTTGACTATATTCCTTTCTCTGAAACAGGAGGTTTTTATTACATACATTATTTGTCAAGAATATGATACATATTTCTTTCTACATACTTGGCTGTTGGCTTTTGTCTTGATAATGAAATGCATAGACACATGGTCTGAATGTGTCTTGACAGTGGAGTGAGCTTCATTATTCAACAAAGATGTGAAGATCTATTGTAGGAATATTGGCTCTGTGGCACAGCGTTCATCACATGGATGCCATTTCTCATGGCAATAGGAGTTTGCGGAGGATGGCATTATTCATTTGGAGTTTTGCCTGGCACCTGTCTTTATTCGTAGCACACAGCAAACAATGTGGTGATATTGAAAAACAACCAGGAATGCATACATGGATCTTTTGCTAGCATCTATGTAGTTTCAGAGTTATTCAAGTTCCCTAATTTTCTTCTTAGTCATCATTTCAGATGGCACCTGTCTGTAATGAAAGTCTGTGTCCTACAGCAGCTGTCTTTAATAACTAAGCCCCAAACAGATTGTGCATCTTTTACATAAATTGCTCTCTGATTTAATAAATCCCACAGGAAGTGAAATCAAGTCTCAAGGTGAATCTCTCCCCTGTGATGCAGGAATAGGAAGGTTCCTTTGTGTGTTGCTTCTACATGGGGAGTTGAAGTGTGCTGAAATTTCTCCTTGGAAAGCACAGGTGTATGAACCACTTCCAGATTAATGGGAAGATATCTAAAGTGTATTGGTACAGACAGGGTGATGTATAGAGGAAGAAAACCACTAATGCAGAGCATGCTGTGTCAGATTTGTTTGAAGCTGTTCTTCCTGCTATGGAAAAAGAAGCAATGAAGACAAAATGCTGACCTCTGTGAAGCTCATTCTTCTTCTAAGAAAATGTACTTAGTCTTTCTTTCTTGCTATTACTCTCTGTCAAGAAATTGTATCTTCCAGGTAGAGCAGGTTTTGGCCTCCAGTAATAGTTGCACCTGCAAGTGATTGAAAGATGTTGTCAGAAATCCACTTCACCTGACCCCAAAACACAGTTTAGTTCTGACTATATTGCTTTTCTGCCTCCATTGAGAGATTAAGCCTCATCTTTAAACAGCAAACTCAGTTATGAATGGGATTCTTTTAGCAATACTTGTAAGCAGATTTTTCCCTTTGGCTTGTTTGCTTTCCCACTCACTCTTAATATTAATTGTCAATGGAATAGCATCTTATGTAATTACAGTAGAAGCATGGTTATGCTTTTGAGGTATAGTTATGAGGAGAAAATATTTGTAATGTTCTGTTTCATTTTATTTTTATTTATAAACATATCATTTAGAAGAATAGCATCCTGTGTGCAGCTTGAGAAGGAAAGCTTTAAAAGCAATTTTGTCAATGCTAATAATTTCAATCTTTGACCTGCAATTCTGCGTTTCATAATGTAGTTATTTGTGGTTTGCAATTTGTATTTAATTGCATGTCTTAAGAAGGCTCATGCATAACATTCTTCCTTTAAATCTTTCAATAGTTTTATTTTCTTGCCAGCAGAATATGGCTGAATGCTACAGCAGCTGCTTTACAACTATAACTCTTCTCTCTTATTACTGGTAATGACAGCCAACAGTTTACTGTGTGTATTAAGTTTGGTTCTGTGTTGCTGTGTAACTGAAGTTTTTACAAAAATATTTTCACAAAGATAGGACAACAAATGTCAGACTGACCTAATTACTGTTCTTCTCTACAGTTTCTATGGGCTCTCTTCTGTTTGCTGGAGATGAGTGGTTTGAAAACATATTCTCTAGTGAAGTATTCCGATTTATTATCTTGTGGTTTATGGTATCATAGCTCTCATTTCTGATTAGCTGGTATTGAGGGATTATTTTTACTCACAAAAGTAAGAGAAGGACTGCCCTAAGTGGCAGGAGTGAAGCCTGCTGGTGAGATCCATGTTCCCCAGCTCACACCACCAGAGAAAACTCTCACTTCCCTGAGAGTTTCTCTCTTTTAGGGCATCTGATGTTTCCCAAGGGGAAAGTTGGGGAACATACTAGGAGAGGATCACAGCATTCAGGGCACTGAGATCAAGAGATCAAAAAGAAAGGAGGTTATAGTGACAATGTAGACACAAGTAGTCCTCTCATCAGAGAATTTCTGTCCTTCAGAAGCACACGGATTTTATTCAGTGAGCATAATCCATGCTGACCCTGGCCACCAAATAACAGATGTCAGTCTCAAAGATTAAAGATAGGTTACTGCAGCACAAACAGAGGTGAGATAAGTACCTGCAGAGATAAAGTGATGTCCCATGGCAAGAAGTTTTTGTTCAGGTAGAGCAGTTTGACTCCTTGGGGGAAAACAGGTGATTTAAGCCATGAAGCCCATTGTTGTCCTAACACCAAGCCAGGGTAACAGCAGCACCCCACCCTCTCACTGAGATTCAGTTCACACTCCCAAGGACAGCCTCCACATTTGAGGCCAAGAAGCTGGGGAAAAAAACTGGAAACATCTCAGTGTGTACTCAGGACCTTAAAGCAGACACTGAGAGTCCTCTTTGAATCGGTGTTTGCAGTATTTCTCAGAGGAGCTAAGAAACCCATTGAATCAGAAGCACTGAGAACTCTTTGTGTAGTCTGTAAAATGATAACAGTATTATCAATTCCCTCTAATGAACATCATCTACTTAATGAGGCTATCTGTCAGTAACCATCTAGATGATATAGAGCCCATTTGTTTGTGGTGATGAATGTAGCCATGATGGAGGAGATCAAATGAAATGACAGTTTCAGTGGGCCAGTAGCTGCCATTTCTAACAATTATTCTGATTATTTGTTATTAAGGATTTGCTTTCTGTCTTGGGGTTTTTTTGTTGGTTTTTAGTGGGTTTGGGTGTTGTTTTTTTTTCTAAACGCTTAACAATAAAGCCTTTATAGGTCAGTTAAAAGAGTCCTTATTACTATCCAGTTTACCTTCCTGCCAGTTCAGGATTTGATACACCATTTTTTGTGCTTTCTAATTTAATTCTGAAGTGATACGACTATCACTAACAAATTTCTGTAAATGAGTCAGGGCCTACTGATTGCCTCAAATTCCTCCAACTCATCAGATGTTTCTTAAAATAACTGTAGCACTTACTTTTTCCTTATAGTATTAGTCTAGAGAAATGCAGAAAAATAGTATTTCCTGGAAGCAAATCCAGATAGGAGTCTTGGCATTTGAGTTCATGCAGTTGCAGCATTTATGTATTATTGTTTTCAGTTGTCAATTTCTTCTTGCAGTATTTTCATTATAGATGCATAATAGGTTAGGGTGACCCCATGTGCTCTTACATGGCAAGCAGTAGGATGATGCTGCTACAGGAGTAGCTGGGCCGTGTAAGCCTCTAGATCATGGAGGCTTCAAGGCAGCTGCGGTCTCTGTTGGTGAGTCACCTAAAAGTCAGCTGTGTACCCAGTCCAGTATGAGGCAGGATTACTTCTGGGGCTCTCCCCTTAACCTGCTTTTGAATTACTCCAAAAAGTCCTGTTCTGCTTGATGTTCTTAGAAATGTATCTTGTATATCTTCCAGCTAGATGAAAACTTTAGTGTGTAACTCCTGGGGTGAGGGAGGTTGGCTCTCTCACTGGTAGAGGTACTCTTCTATATGTGAGAACTTAAGTACATGGGGGTTCTTGTTTCTGACTCTGAGATAAGTATGGGTTTTTTCAGCATAGTTTCCACTATGGCCTGTACAAATTAACAGAACTCTATGACAAATTCATTATCCTTATTTGCCTTTAAGCTTAGGACCAGAGTTCACATACATAGCTTAATTTCACTGCAATTAATAATAGACCAGGAAGGTTCATTTCTCTGGTTTTTCACAGCCTTGCCTGTCCATCTTTACAACAAACTCAGATTAAAAGCAGATGTTGTCGTGGGACAATCACGTGCTGAACCTCATCAGTTCAACTCCTTCACTGAGAGGTACTTTGCAGTGGTTTTTTCTGTCAGTTCCATTTTTGGAAAACTGCTTTCCACTGCTTCAGAGTTTTTACAAGAAAATATTGTTATGCCTCTGGTGCAGACTAGGAGAAATCTAATTTTGTTGTAGTCAAGTGCCTGCCTGCCCATTATCCTCCATAAAAGGGTAGCACAGCAAATTACAGAGCTTTAATAAATGGCAGTGATGCATCCAGGAGCACATTTCCAGAATACCTCTGGCTGCATATTTGCCTCTTTAGGCATAATTTTTTTGCATCCTTAAAACTTGATGCAACGTCCTTGAAATTTTTGACCACTGGCAAATGAATGACCTGCTTTTTGTAGCAATGGCACAGCTACACAGGCTCCAGTCTCCTTCTCTATCCGTATGGAATCATTTCAGGCTTCTGCATTAATCCCCAAAGACAGACATAAATGAAATATTAAAGTTACCTTTTGTCCCCATTTCCTGCCTGCATTTGAAGCAGTGTGTGTGCATAAGGGTAGAGTGGGGGCAGTTGCTGACAGTACTACTGAAGAACTGATCAAAGGAATAACATTCATCCATATCCTCAGCTCCCTGGCAGATCACAGCCGTTTCATTAACTGTGTGTCTCATCTACTTAGCCTAGTGTGAGAGCTCTGTCTGCTTGAGTCAGAGTCGCCGGGGGCAGTTTGTGGGACCCTGAAGAAAAGCCAATTTCATCAGCATGCTAGGCAGCAGTATTTTTGGAGACTTTGCTAAAAAATCAGAAGCAGGTTATTGTAGCTATACTTTCACTTATTTAAAATCTTTGCAGCTCTGAAATGTTCTGGAAATGGCCTTCACTAACTATTCAGTCTTATCTGTGTGAACAGTGGCATTCACAAAAAACAAAACCCACTGAAACTCCAGCTACCATTTTCTTGCAATGCTTCATTACTAACTCCTCTTCTTTGCCCAGCTAAATCATGCAAGTGTTGCACAAACAAAGCTTTAGCCTGAGATACTGCAGAAGATCCAGAAGAAGCAAAGGCTTCTCTTTTGCATGGAGTTTATGCTGTTGGTTGTAATTCAGCTGCCTTCTCAGTCTTTTTTCAAAGTTCCCAACTATTACAAATATGCACATGGTGCTATAGAGTAGCATGGAGTATATTTATGCAAATAGCCTCTTTTCCTCACCTGCAATTCATAAAAAGACCCAGCCTGCTCTTTTGCCACCCCCCATGGAGTTCATATCATTCAGGAAACAGCACAGGCATGATGGACACAGCCCTACTGATCCTGCTCACAGAGAAGACGCTACAGGGAGTGGCGCTGCTGGAGCACGCTGTGGTACAGCTGCCTTGGTCTGTTTGTGAGCTGGAAGGTGTCATGGCAAGGCTTCATGAACAAAGATTTGGGAAGGGCTCTATCCGCATGGGTGTACCCTTTGAGCCTGCGCAGTGGATTTTTTAGGAGAGGCACAGCATGCGTGAAACTGGCCCCACCCTTTGCTCCTAAGATTCATCTGCCAAGGCCGAGCGAGCTTGGACAGTGACAGTGAAGTCCTCAGGACTAGAACCTACAGCCCCCGGTATTGCCAGGAGGTCTCCCATCCAAATACTGACTGGGGCTGACCCTGCTTAGATTCCGAGATCTGACAGAATCGAGTGTCAGGGAGACATTTAACTGCCTTTCTGGAAGGTGTGAACAGTGCAGAAAAGGCTGCTTCTGGAGCAATTTGTAATCCGTAGTTGTGATTCACTTTTACACATTATGAACAAAGCTATTTTGGGAGGACCGTGATGTCTTTAAATCTACTTTAATCTGCAATAAGTACATAATGTTTCAGAGTTCTAGCAATCATAGTGTTATAGTAATCCAAACAACTTAGTTGGAATCACCTGCAACTTTTGATAGCAGAGTGCTGTCTGGTTGGATTTATAATCTTTATTCACCTAGGAATCTCTCTTGAGAGGACAAAGTCTGAATTAAAGGACTGTTTTGGAAATAAGAACCTATTGTTGGGCCAGTGGTTATGTTTTAAGAGGAATCATTTATTGTCTCTAATGAAAATTTCTCCTTGAGTTTAAACTTTGCTTATGATGCTATAAGGGAAAGAAGACATTGGATATTATCTCTGTTCATCTCCTGCCCCCATATGATCTGAGAGAACTCCCTTAAAATAGTGATGGGATTTAATGAACTGTTGTGTATTCATAAAATCATAGCATATGCTGTTGGGATGTTCCATTAGGAACATCAAGTCCAGCTTCTGGCCCTGAGCAGGACATCCCATGAGTCACCCCATGTGCCTGAGAGTATTGTCCAAAAGCTTCTTCGATTCAGTCAGGCTTGGTGCTGTGACCACTTCCCTGGGAAGTCCGTTCCGGTGCCCAACCACCCTCTGGGTGAAAAACTTTTTCCTGATATCTCACCAATACCTCCCCTGACACAGCTTGATGCCAGTCCCCTAATGGTCAGGAGGTTGTGATAGAATTACTATGTATCTGGCCTTGTTCCTTCTTCAGAAGTTCAATCTCACATGACATGTCCATGTACCCAAGTGTTATCTTCCATTGACATATTTCTTTCTTAACTTGAACAAATTTTTCTTGTTTAAAGGTTTACGCTCAGGTTACAATATTGGCATTGTCTTAAAACTTCAGCTTCCTGTTTCATAATAACCCAGAGGAAAAAGATATGCTTTCATAATCAAAATAATTGGATTTTCACAAGAACCAGAAACAGAGTGACTTCCTAGACATCCAAAATTCTTACTTTGTGCAAAATACTACTTATCTGTTTAAATCCTGACCTTAGTTAGCTTTAAATGCAGGATCTAGTGTAGCTGAGAATCTAGACAAGTTGAGACTCACTGTCTCTGTCTCTCTGTCTCTCTCTCTCATTATTTTTTTGTGTTTAGTTTTGGATAGGCTTCAAAGTGAAGCTTAGCAAAAGCCAGGAAGGCTAAAGTAAGTTTTTATTTTAGGGACAGTTAAAATAGTATTTTGTCTCCAATCAATCTTTATTTCTACATTTAATTTTCAAAAATTATATTTTCAAGGAGCAATCCTGAATGCAAATGATACCCATCAATATGGAAAGGTGTTGAATTGACAGAGTTGTTTCAAATTGTGTTTAGAAGTTGTTTTTGTTTTCTCCAGCAGTTCTTACTTCCTACTAATAGTAGTAAAAGTGCTGCTTTCAGCTCTGCACCCAGGCCTTAGTCTGGTGAGGCTGCTGGTGCACTGGATTTGTCCCTTTAGTATGACTTCCAGCTGTTCTTTTGCTCCTTAGTTTTAACTTTGAACACCTTTGCCTGCAAGACATTTCCAGAAGCTTTCATTTACTTTTTGCTTCAGGATGCGTATTTCTGCTGATCCACTTCCTTAATTTGAGTGCTGTAGATTTCCTCTGACAATAATTCAGATAAATTTCCCTTGGATTATGAGTGGTAATTATGAGAAGGGGAAGCCTTAGCTTGAGAGTCTTCTCTCTTTACCCAACTTACCTCTTCTACAGCTTCATTAATTTTCTAAATATGAGAGGAAAGGCTAAATGAGTCTCAGCATCCTCACCCATACTCATCACTCTTTTACAATACCATTTTTTCAATGAAGTTTAGCAATGTGGTAAGAAAAATAAGCATGTTTGATGAAATACAGTGGAAGATTTTATAAACTGAAAATCAAGCATTTTTAGAGCTTTCTTTGTAGCTGACTCTCCACAGCTTTCTGGCTCATCCTTTGAAGAAAGGGGTTTTATCTTAATATTTCCCAAACAAAAGTCTAGTTTAAAAATGAAATGTGATTATAGAGATACTTTAAATAGAGAGATTTTAAATTATGAGACTTAGCTGCTATGTGTTTCAGCACAATGATAGTTTGAACTGGTAGTTTACATAAAAACTAAACCTGATGCTTTTTTCTTTCTCTTTCATACTTGTAAGAATATTTAGTTAAATACAAAAAAAATACATTTCTAAGCTTCAAGTGAGTGAGATGTATATAATCCCATTTACACAAGTTTCATAATGAAACTAACTGGTCATAATCTCTAAAAAATTTGTTATAGAAGAACACAATTATTTATCAAAACTTTCTAACTCTGCTGTTCATGAAAATTTTGCCATATTTGGCATCAAAATGAGACCTTGTTGCAGTTTTTGTAGAGAGACTGTTGATTATGCGGAGATGCAGGCTCCAAAAGTCAAAATAAATTGGCTTTGATGTCCATCCTGCATAATAGTGCTTTCTGTGCTAGAAAGTAGTGGAGAGTCAAGGAAAGCTTGTGTGACTTTGTCACAACCTTTCTCAAGCAGCTCTAATCACTAGCTCAAACTATTGGGTACATACCCACTTTTCTGCAACATTAGCTTTGAATCGTCCAGGAAAGATATTGGTTAAAGTTGAAATACAATGGAACTCTGCTAAATCTGAATGCAACTCTGCTCTGAGAAAGGGAATTATTGTGTTGTCAACTTTGAATAGAACTGGGATGGAACTGCTTAAAAAGCAAAACATTTATTATTGCAAAGTTTAATCATTTTGTGCTAGCCTAAGTGTAAGTGATCTCTTAGACTGAGCACTTTAAGGGTTTGATTTGGGGAAAAAATCAGGAGACTATTTAGCATGAGTGAAATTTTAATGCTGTGCCTCTTAAAGGACTGACATTTCACGATTTAATTATCACTCTGACAATAATTGATCAGATGCCAGTGAGTAGAAATGTATGAAATATATATACATTCACACAGGTGTTTATTGTAGGTAAGATGGAGACTGTGCATCTGTATTGTCTGTCAATATATGACTAATTTTGCAAACAACTCATTAGAAAAATATAGTGAAAATTAAGATAAGAACATCCCAGCTGCTTAAGAGTGGCATTAAAATTATACAACGGTTTAATAAGAGAATACAGATTACTGAAACTAACTAGATATGTAGAAGGAGTCTGCACAGTGGGATACAGCTCTATAAATTTGAATTCGCATGAGAGTAGGTTCGGTTTGCTTTGTGAAAATTGCTGGTGCACATTACTGTAAGTAGTTGGGACTTCAGAGTTACATACATTAACTGGAAAAACATCAGCTGGTGATTTACAGTGTACTGTGATGACAACTTTGAATGCACAGTGAATGAACTGGGTTGGTGGCAGCTTTTGTGGGGCACAAACCAACTAATAGAGGCCTTTTCCTTACACAGTTGATCTGACATATATTGGGAGATACTGCTTCTAGGCTCTAAGGAGATAATGATGTGGACATCAGGAATGCAGTGGTTTCAAAACCTATGTGATCATTTGGTACAGACAGGGGCACAAATTCATCTAGGGTAAAAGTTGTTCAGAAAACTGGACATTTGAGGCGAAAAAAAAAGAAATAATAACTGCCATAAGCTAATGTCACAGATACAGGTTTTACTTTATAAATGTTGATGATTTTACAAAAGTGGAGATGACTCATGTTGTTAGAATGGATAAAAGATAAAACAATGCCTGACAGAAATATTAAATGTAAAACAGTCTGTACATTTAAAGATACTTTTAATACATTTTAATTCTATTTGATTAGATATTTAAGCAAATAAAACATTTCATTTATTTTTTTGCTTCTTGAGAAATTTAGTAGGTCTTATCCATATTCATTCCAGCTACTTCAGCATCTTTTTGTATGCACAATACAGAATCTGTCTTTAGCTGGAGCAACCTCTAAGTTCATATTTTTGCCATTTATTTTATTAATATATACACCTTCTTGCCATTTGATGAACTCATCTTAATTTCAGTTTGATTTATTTCTTCATTCACTTCATCTGAGTGGCTGTCTGTCTCTTACATTACCCATACATAGATTTTAATTTTTAGTTTTATTAGAATCTTTTATTGTCTAGCATTAGTGTCAATTTCTCCTATTTGCTAGCAGGAATCACAGCAGAGAGCACCTGGAGCAGTCACCAGGGAAACAAGGTATTTAAATTTATACCGTCTCTTGAGGTGCCTTTGTATAGTATCATAGGGTGAAGGGACACTCTTCTTGTTTAGCAATACATTGAAATTCATTATAAAAAGTGAAGAAGCCTAGCTCAAAGCTGCATTAAGGAAGGTTACCAGTCATTTCTGGGACTGCTGCTATGCCAGCAGCAATATGGCCCCCTTCCTCCTTGCCCATTACATCCCTGGCTCCACAAGGTCAGCAGCAGGACCTAGTCCTGATTCCTGTTGTGGGCTGACACTTGCCTGAGTATTTGTGCAACATACCAGTGGGTTTGGCAGTAAAGATTAATTTGTAATGTATCCTGCACAAGATGGACTCCTCTTTCCATCATTCATCCTTTTGTGTTCGGTTGTTCAGCATAGAGCCTTTTATCAGTCTGGATTATGCAGACAGATGCATAGTGCAATATGCCCATTCAGTGGATACAATTATAATGGCCAAATTTCAGCTGTTTCAGGCAGGTGATTCCTATCAGTGTACCTACTTTGCATGTCATCTAGCACAAGTGCTTTCTCATTTTCATTTCCCTCATTTTCTTTCCACACACTGTCAAAGCTCCTCTTCCCTTTAGACAAATCCTTTAGTTCCACAGTATATATCACTCCTGCAGTATAATGATTCCAAACTCTGCTGTGCAGTTCGCTTGTTTGCAATATACCACATTTGTTTCTAATGCAACTTCACACTCTTTTTAAGTCCATGTCATTTTTCTCTTACCTTGAAAATTCATAGGTGAGATTATCTCTTTTCTTCCACTGCATATAATTTGCAAGCAGTTATAAAATTCTTTACTGACTACAGTTTGAGCTGCTGCTACTCTTCTTTTAGTGCACTTTTAAAACTTGTTTCTGAGCTGTCTTTTCACATTAAGCATTTGCCTGCCTTTTTCTCAGTCTATCTTTTTTCGCAAAACAATTTTCTTGGGTTTTGTTGTTTTTTTGTGTTTGTTGTGGTTTTTTTTTTAACACTCTCACTAAATCAAACTCTTCTTCTGTCTTGGCACAGGAATCTTTGACCTCTTGGAACATTTTTGGATCAGCTAGCTTTTACTTCCAATATCGTTCTTTTAGGAATAGTCAGTGAGTCTGTGTGGTAGTTCTCATGTGGAAGATTTTACAACTATTTTTAACTTTAGCAACCTTCCAGCTTCCCTGATGTTTTGGGAGTATTTGTCCTTTTTTTACTATAAGTATTTTACAGCTTCCCATTGTAGTTACTCATATAATATTATGCTACAGGAGCTCAGGTCTGATTGTTTAAGCATCTGGGTAGGACATTTCATGAAAAAAATCCCTTCCACAAACATAGCTTGACATTTCTGTACAGAAGCCATTAAACAAGAGATTATTTCTACTCCTTTGGGCTCAGTGCAGTTCTTTTACCTGTGTGAGTGATCCTACAACTACATAGGGTCTTCTTGTATCAGGCATGATTGCAAGACTGAACTCTTGTCTTTATATTTTAGAGATGATTTAAGGCCTGTTCAGCAGTAGCTGCTTGTGTCATGTTGTGGAATACACATGCTATGCCAGCCAGTGAGTTTCACACAGCTCATTACTCATCCCACTCCAATGAAAACCAAAAGGCCATCCTGTTTTTCCTCTCCATTGCTCTTCCTGCAAAACAACAAATGTCAGAACACCTTGTGGAATAGGAATTAATGGGGCAACATTACATTCAATTTCTTCTTTTTTTTTAAGAAGTACAAAAGCTCTGAGTTTGTTACTTTTCCAGTCACTGGGTAGTTTTGTTAGTTGTAATACATGTTTTGAACTTTTCAATTGTAATTAATAAGGGGTTTCTTTACTCAGTATTTATCACTGGAAAAATCTGTAGATTCAAATGTAATTTGTAAGTATTTGCCAATTCTTCTGCAATCTTAAGTCATTTTTTTCATCTTCCATCTGATTCACCTGCATGGATTGCCTTTTATAGGCCATTGACTATGTTGAGAGAAATGCTCAGGAAACATTGTGTCTATGAGAATTAGAGAAATCCTGCATTTTCCCTGTGATTTCTGGGACTTCATTTCTTCTGCCAGTAGCAATTGGGTTATAAGCATTCCTCATGCAAGTCCATCTTTATAAAAGGACATTGTGTTTTGATTATTTAGGACCTGAATTCACAAAGGACATATTGTAATTACATCTACTTTGGTAGGAATTGAAAATGTATTGTAGTAGTCAGAATCCTCAGGGGAAGATTTCTAATAAAATCTCCATTTGAATTTATTCATATGTGGAAATACAGTCAATATTTGAGATATGAAATGTCAATAAAAGTAAAAAAGTATTAGCATTCAGTGTATGTTACAGTGCGCAGCCTTGCCCATTTGAGTATTTTTTTCACAAAGCTTTGTTTCACAAAGCTTCTGTGTGCTTTTAAAAGTATAATCTCTAAAGGAAAATTAAATTAGTCTGCTAGAGCTCCTCAGTCCTGAAAATTGGTAGTTTAATTTTATTTCTTTAAAAGAACCTTATAGAATTGAAGGGAAAAAACTCATAATATTTCTTGTTATCATGAATGCAAATGAGAGGATCATTTTCTAACATTCATGCATGGGGATTCACTGGCCTCCTAATGGTAGTAGAGACCACTCAGCTGTCTGCTTGTTATTTTATTGACTCTACTGGCTTGGATAAAAGCCAGCAACATAAAAAAGCGTTAAGGCAGAGAAAATATGGCAGAATGTTCCACTAACATGATATCGTCTTCCATAAACTTCTAACTTGTGCATGAATTTCTGAAATACCTACCAGTCCCAAGTTCACTGACAAATCCTGAGAGGGGAAGTTTTTATTTTTCAGTGAGGGTTTCAGGGATGATACCATCTGCTTCCATAACCCCAAACAAACCACCAATAATAATTAAAAATAAAAATTCCCCAGGGTGGAATAATTTTCCCTTGGGGCTTCAGTGTTACAAGGCACAAAGCATAGGATCCAGTTTCATGTCTATTCTCTGGTAAGGAAGCATTACCTGGAAGCCATCCAGGTCTCCATGCACTGTGTCTTTTCTGTCTCTGACAAGCCATCAGGCTGAATGTGTTCTTTCTAGCCTCCTTGTTCTAAAACTCATAAGGCTGCATAGTTGGGTTGGACTCTCTTCAGCCTGTTGTGTCCCTCCTGTTCAGCATAGATTCCTTTGTATTCCACTTCCACCACAATTTCAAGCAATCAGTGAGCAGCATTTGAATCTCGAAAGCTATTGATGGATTTACTGCATTAGAAACATGGTCTTCTTGGTAATGAAAGGAAAAAAAAGGGAAAAGGCTTATTTTCCAATACAAATTCCTGCTTATAAATTTACAATGTGCTTTTCATCAATATTCTCTAACACTAACTTTAAATATCTCATTTATTTTCTATATTGTCTGTGAGTTAATTCAAGTAAATTCCATATGTTTATTCATGGAATCAATGGAAACTTGGGAAGCATAGCAAATTGTTTGTCTCTAAGTTAAATTACCACTTTGAGACACGTTTGAGGAATTTTAAATTCTTAGAAAAGCAGATGTCTAACTTCCAACAGCTACTCTGTAGCCATGTTCTGTCACTTTTCTGCCTTTCTCTAGTCAGCACTTATGAGACTGAAATGAATTGAGAACTTTTGCTAACTTGCAGATGAAAGTTACTTCACATAGAGTACTGACACTCATTTAGTATTTTGGCAGGTTTCCGGAGTCCATCCTTTCTCTGTTGTGTGTATTTAGCAATGAACAGAACTTTTTTTTTTTAAATACAAGGAATTTGTGCATGACTGTCTATCACGCTCAAGATCCATCATATTGCCTATTTCTCATCTAGAGTCCATTTTGGGTTTAATAAAGGTAGATGTTTGCTAATGCTACTGTTTGGCTATACCTTCTTGTAGCTTCGCAATTCAAACAATGTTCACTCAAACACACAGAGAGGCACATGCACGCATGATCCAAACATCTTCATTATTGTTTGTGTTGTTTTATTCATCCTTCAGGTCTCCTGTAATGGCTGGAGGTCTATTTGCTGTTAACCGGAAGTGGTTTTGGGAGCTGGGAGGCTACGATCCAGGATTAGAAATATGGGGAGGAGAGCAGTATGAAATCTCCTTTAAGGTAAGTCATCAAGTCATCTTACAGAATACTTCCTTTTTGAAGTTACCATGGTGCTTTCATTCATACTGCCTTTTGTCTGTTAATTAAAATAATATAATACAATACTTCTTTTTGTTTGGAATTCCCACTAGTTTCACAAATAATTATGCCATAAATATACGCTCCAGAAGCCATAAAAAATCACCCCGAATGCAGTTCCCTCTGAAAATGTGGTACCATATGACCATTTAGAAATGAAGTTCTACCTTGTTCCTTTCATCAAGTCTTCTCCACTTACCTTTTCTCAGGCAGTGTGTTTACTTTCTGCTCAAGTTTGAGCTCTGCTCAATAAGCCAACAGAGAACTATCCCAGCAAAAAAACAAAAGAGCATAATTTTCTGCCCAGATCAACAAGTATAATCATCACTGGGGACAGGATTCCCTGGAGTCACCTCAGGGAAATGGATGCAAATGGAAAGAGAAAGTCATAGGAAGAAAGACCCCTTTCTGTAGCAGTGGATCACTAGAGCAGCTCAGCTGCTATGAGCTGTTATCTGCAAACCAGCTGTTCAAAAGCAGATTTTTTTTTTTCAATTGCATATAAATTATTGTAATGATATATGGAGAGTTTTCAAGTTCTCAGATTAAGTACAACCCATGGTATACTCTCATGTCCTCTATATGGCCATGTGTAGTCAAATCAGTTACTTGGTATTTACATCTTGAGTTGAGTGTCTTGTTACTTTCTGCATGTAAAACAGGCATTTTTATTAGTTCGATGAGGACTAACATGTCTAATTTTGAAAACTGAGTTTATGTTTTTTCCAGTATACCCAAAGACATAAGAACTTTGCCTCATGGTCCCTGCATGTAAAGTTTTTCAGTGACTTGATAGAATTTCATGACATAGATGAATTGAGTCAAACATATTTGGATATAGCTTGGAAGTGACTTATAATTCAAATTTAGCTTCAGGTACTTCCAAGCTCTGTCAGTTTAAAGCTCTGTAAATAAATTCAGTGTGTCAGCCATGACTAATATCATACATCTTGCTAAATCTGAGTTTCAACAGCAATTAAAACAGCAGTGCTGAGGCAAACCATACAGTGTGACCTGACACTGGGCATCCAGGCTGTCTTTGCAGGAGTTACTGAGAACAGCACAATGTTTTGCATTAACTGGCTTACTCTCGTGTTTCTCCAAATCATTTTTATACCTCATCAAAATAAAACAGGAAGGCTGGGGAAACCCAATATCTAGACCATATATTTAGAATATATTGATTTACCTCCTGTCCATTTAGATTGTTTCAGAGGCAAATACAAGTAGTTACTTGTAGCTGTCACAATGGTCTGAACAGATCACCCATGATTTTATTATCCTATTTCAAATACACCTTTTATTCATCGTCACAAAGAATATACTTGTAGTGCTCTCCAGACTTTGTGTAGAAACCATGGTAACACAACTGGAAATTGAGATACCAGATTGTCCCAGTGTGTTTTGTTCAAGTGACGGATTTTTTTTTTGAGACAGCTGTGTCACATTTGGTCTCATCTCAGTCATATCTCTGAATCCATCTCATTATTATATAATGTTCTTAGGGTCTCTGTCCTTACTGGTGTTAAATGAAGAAAAAATAGCCTTTAATGATGATTGCCAAATAGTAGTAACTTCCTCTTGGAAGGATTTAACAGATGTAAGTTTTAAAAAGAAGACTGCTGTTTGGTTTGGAATAAAAAACAATGGGAGAAAAATCATGATTGGCAGAAGGGAGAAACAGAAAGGATTGGGGTTTATTATATCAGAATCACCACTATCAGCTTGGGAAAGGTTTCTGTTTCAACAGTTTTTACTGTAGCTATAGATTCAGTCATCTTAAAATTTGTTTACATGAGAACAAGTGTCCTAGTTTAGAAAAAAACTGGATGTCAGTTTGATCTAGGCAGGGAGCCTCTCTCCCAAAAACCCACAACAACCTTTGAAATTAATAGACTTTAATCAGAAAATGTATAGAAAAAAGACAACAGTTCTTATCTACAAATATATATATATATATAAAACAAAAAAAAAAAAAACAACAAAAAAAAACCCAGAACAGAACAAACAGCAACACCGTAACACCAAAACCTTTACACAAATTGAGTTCTGTCTTTGCTCCTTTTGGTGCAATTACATTTACAGACAGCAAGGGGTAATGCTGCGCCTCGGATGGCCGTGGCCACGAGGGTCACTCCCTGGTTTTCCAGCAAAGCAAAGACAAAGGGGCAGGGAGAGGCACTGGCTCCCTCTCTGGTGGCCCACATGAGAATGAGGGCTCCAAAGAGATGGGGGGAACCTTTTGCATGGGCAGCTCAGAGACTCCTCCTTGTCTTCTGCTCAAAGACAAAGCGTTGGGGTTAGGGGATGGTGGTGGTGATCTTCTGCCACTTCTCTACAGATAAAAACTGGCCCTCAGGAAAAAATCCACAGCAAATCCCAGGCAGTGGTGATGGCTCTCTCTGGACAGCACCACACTGGGTACACAGGGGTCCAAAGCAAGAGAGTGCCAAATGCCTCCACCCACCCAGGAAATGAGGCTCTGGCCGACACTGCAGCCAAAAGCAACAAAGTGTGGCAACAAGAAAAAAAAAAAAACTGGAGAGAACGTCTCTATCCCTATCCCCCATCCCCATCCACCTCTCCAGCGACCAAGTTGGAATGCAAAGCAATTGATCACGCTATTGTTAACTGGCTCCAAGGGCAGGTTTTGGGTGCAGGGTCATAGCTCCCCAAACCTCCCCATTGGTAGGGAGAGAAAAAATCCGTGACAGATTTCAAAACAACAAGTTAGTCAAACAGTTCAATTTACCAGGTTTATTTGCAAAACTTGGCAAGATAGTGGACTTGTAAAGGGTTACAAAGTCAGTGAAAGTCATCGACAAATCCTAACAATCAGACTGGTTATTTCCATGGCTACTTGAGTGAATCTGAAACTACAGTTTACTTTTTCTTAGTGTGTTATGTCTATGACCTGTGGAATTGTTGTAGGATGAGTGTGCCCTGTGTTGATGGCCATGTCTTACATTAATTTGCTTAGCAAATAAGTATTTGGACTATCATGCCTCAAGAACATCTCTAATCACCAGATAGTTAGCTATTCTCACACATTTTTAATTTGATTCAACTAATTCTTAAGTGTTTTGTAAAAGTATGTCTGGTTTTCATTTAGAAGTTTTAAAGAGAAGCTGATCCAAAATGTCCCATAATTGTGTGAAGTTTGCATATAGAGGACTGTTTTAGACTGATCTTTAACCTCAGAGACAGACACAGTCTTCCTTTTATGTTCTTCATGTATCTTGTTTTTAACTTTGAGATTCATTTGTACAAAATCTGCATTATAAGAGAAAATAAGTAAACAATCTATCTGCTACAAATGGAGACTATTGTGATGACGTGACCTTCCTCATGTCAGACAGGAGATTCTTGTAGTGAATTCAAATACAGTGATGCAGTTATGGAGGGATGTGTGTCAGAGCAAAAATCATCATGTATGTCCTGAAGTGAAATAGTGTCTGATCCATCTTGAACATTAAGTCTCTGGCATGAGAAGTGTTTGCAGACCATTTCCCATCCTCAGTGATGCATTTTAAGCTCTATGGATCGACACACTACTGGAAGTCTTCTGTTTAACATTTTGGCAGTATATTCAGGTACTATAGCATCCAGGTAGGTGGTGGCATGTTTTTAATTAGCACTGCCAAAGTTTTGCTGCAAAGGAAAGCTTTCAGGTATGTTTAGGGAGATTTTTCACAAGTATGTGTGTCAAATATCAAGTTTGTGTGTTCAAATCCAGTGGTGGCAAATGTAGAATAAGTTATTTGGAGAATTGCCTAGATGTTGGAATGCAACTTGACTGCACAGAAACATTCACACATTACGTAGGGAGAAGGTCACTTAAAAATGAATATCCTATTAAGAAAAAGCATCTTCTCAACCAAAAGCCTCCTTGTTTCTGTAGCAGAGACATCTGCAGCCATCCCCACAAGTCAAGTTACAGGAGCGTTTGCTGCAAAGCAAATGAGAAATCCTGAATGCAAAGTGTGACCTGTTGTGGGAGGAGTGGAAGGCTTTTAGACAATGTTTATTAAAGAAGCCCTGACATTGTATCATGAGGTGCAGAAAGGATTCCCTTGCTTTCTGAACTCCTTGTCAGAGAGGAGCCTGGGTGCAGCTGGATCCAATCTTTATCTCAGTTTTTGTCAATGGTTTAAATTTAAGGAATTATACGCATGTAATTAAATCACTTTGTCCTGAAGGTTTTAATGATGACAAATCAGATGTATTTATATAAAATGAATTATTTATTATGACAAATGAACAGGCAAGTGAACAGATGGAAGATCTTAATCAGAAATATTTACTATGCTACTTATTACTATTTTTTTAATGTAAAAGCTAAAAATCTACTAGTAGAATATTAGAGCATAAAATAGTATAGTGCACTGTATCAAAGCTTTTCTATTAAAGTAATTGTGTCAAAGCTAGCAAAAAGAACCAGTCGTTAAGTAGAGATTGATGCAACTCACCACACGATGGTATCAGGCAGATCTCTCTCTCTCTTCCACTTCTGGGGAGTAACCATGAGCAGACGTCTCTGCTTCATGGGCAAAGCTCCACATGCTTCAGGAAAGTATGGGGAAAAATCTGCCTTATGAAAGTTGGATTGGGCTTTTATACTTATAAAGTGATTGACTGCTAGTCACTTATTTACGGGCCAACTAGTAGTTTATCTATCAAATCCTGCTTCAAAAGCAGGATGTGTGTTTGAAGTTTGGTGAACCAGACTGGTTTTAGCATAATTCAACACTAAACACATTACCATATTGCCATTGGTAACTCACTACAGATAGCTTGCATTGTTTGCATTCTGTGATCAGATGTTAGGTCTTACGGGAGCACAGCATCCTGCCACAGGCTTAGAGAGCCAGAAAAAGTGGATCTTTCTGAAAAGTATGATGGCTAGATCTATGCTAGTCAAGACTCAATAAAATAGTTTGTCTACAGTCCTGTGACTTAAGGCATTATTAGCTTCTTCATCATGAGCTTAATATCAACTACACTGCTCTCTGTAATCTTCTGCTGCATTTTGCAAAACCCAGACGTGCAGTGACTTAAAGTCTCATCCTGGGTGCCATCATGCCAATCCAAAGGAATTCCTAATAATAGCCATATTGCATTATGAGTTCAACACACTAAGACAGAATTCAAGGACCAATTAAAAATTAAATTAGTAGGAGAAATGGAGGTTGAACCAGATTTAGGCAAGGTACTCAGGCTGGGAAGCTTGGAGAGAAAATGTCAATTTTGATGTTTGTCTCCAGCTATTTCATTAGATGTGACCTTGTGTGGTCACATGGATCACCATGGCCACCTAGGCTTCTTTTTATGGGAGGAAGGTTGCTTTATCTCATTGTACATTCAGTAAGTTTCTACAAAATATAGTGTGCTTTATCGTGTTTCTGTGCCATTTGCAATTGTGCCATTTGCAAGAAACTTCCTCAAACTTTGTGCATGTCTATTTCAGGTGCTGTGTCAGGAACACAGTAAGGCAGGTTAAAAAAAGAGTTGCTTCTTAAAAATTTGCTTGATCTTTATTTCCTCAGTTATAAAAACCAGCGTGTTTCTCTTTTGTTCTCTTCTTGCTTGCGAAATCACTGCAGAGGACAGCAGCAAGCATAGCATAGTGTGCCATGCTGATTAACTTGTGTTTCCAAATCACAGTGGACACGTACACATTCAGTGGATGTTGACACAGCCACAAACTGTGTCTCAAATGTGATGTCTTTATTAAATAGTTTCTTAGGTTAATTTTTATGTAAGAAAATGTACAGGATTTTAATTTTTTGGGAGCATCAGGATCGATTTTGTAATTAAAAAGATGTATGAGATCTTGTTGATGATACTGTTCAGTGCATGCTAGACTTGTGAAAGCTGGCAAAGCCCTGGAACTCACCTGATTAATAGTGTCTCTTCTCAGTAACAAGAGAAGCCACTCTTTAGGAAATGCTAGATTTAAATCTCTTAGACAGGCACAGTTTATGTAGTAATCACCAAAACACAGAGTTGTGAAAGATACTAATTTCTTGTGTTTCCTGTAGTTCCCATAGTAGATTGACCTTGGGTGTATGCCAGATACCAGCAAAGCTTCTCTGTCACTCCCCTCCTCACCCGGGCATGGGAGAGAAAATATAGCAAAAGGCTTGTCAGTGAAGATAAGGGCAGGGAGAGATCACTCACCAGTTACTGTCTCAAGTAAAACTACCTTGACTTGGGGAAAAATTAGTTTATTACCAAGTAGGGCAATTAGTTTATTACTGAGTAGGGCAATGAGAAATAAACTCAACTCTTAAATCACATTCTCCCCACCCATCTCTTCTTATCGGGCTCAAATTCATACCTTATTTTCTCTACCTCCTCACCATCAGGGAGATGGGGACAGGGAGCTGCAGTCAGTTCATCACACATTGTCTCTGCTGTTCCTTCCTTCTCAGGAGGAAAACTACTCACACTCTTCGTGTGCTGCAATATGGGATCCTCTAGGGGCTGGTGGTGTATGTTTGCTCCACCACAGAACTCCATGGGGTGTAGGGGCACAGCCTGCCTCGCCATGGTCTGCACCACCATGGGCTGCGGGGGAATCTCTGCTCCAGCATCTGGAGCACCCCCTTCTCCTCCTTCTATACTGACCTTGGAGTCTGCAGGGCTGTTGCTCACACATATTCTCAGTCCTGTCTCTGGCTAAAATTGCACAGTAACTTTTCCCTTCTTAAATATGTTATTCCTGAAGGTGTTACCATCATCACTGGTGGCCTTGGCTAGCAGCAGGTCCATCTTGGAGCCAGCTGCCATTGGCTCTGTGACATGGGGAAAGCTTTCGGCAGCTTCTCACAGAAGCCACTCCTGTAGCCACTCTGCTACTAAAACCTTACTGCATAAACTGAGTACAATCCTTTGCACTGGACATTCCTTAGGCATCATAAATCATACCTTAACAAAAATGCCAGTGATAATCCCCTAGCCTATTGAAGCTAGTCACCTGTATCTAGAGTTGTTTTATCCTTATCCATGCCATCTTCCAGATTCTCTTAATCCCTGTTTTCCAAAACACACCTCCAAATTCATTAATCTCTTTCTTTATCATCATGATCATCATAATCTTTATTAATTCCCTCCACAGCTGTCAGTCTTGGCAGTACATGGGGAGTGGGGGATCATTGCCACTTATCAATGCAGTTGTAATCTATATGAAGTACTGACAAACATGGAATATTGCCAGTTTTCTCAGAATTTTAGAGGTGCCAATGAGTATTGTTGAAATGCCCACCGTCATCAGTTCCCAGTTTACATAGTATGGTTTTAATATCTCTGACAGGAAATCCCATGCACCTCCAGTAAATGGTTTTGTAGTTTGTGAACACATTGACTGTAGATTTGCAGTCAGTTATCCTATTTTTCAATTCTTTTTTTTTCATTTAGCTGAACATTCTTACTACCTGTAAAAGTTCACAGGAAAATATTTGTCTTTCTCCTTTTCTACAACTGCCAAATCTGTTCTTTTGGCTTCTGTTTCAAGAAGAGTGACTGAAAAATCCCATAAGGTTTCTATATCCTTGTTTTCTACAACTTTTTCAGCCTCATTGTTGTAATACATTTCTGGTATTTGTAGCCCATCCCTCTTGCAGAAATGTGGAGAGTACCAAGCTGTTGCCTGTAGCAATGCATTCACAATATATGGCATGGAGAATGTCCTGCCAAAAATGGGCTGATGAAAATCAACCAGCCACTGAGAATGCTTTAACAACTGATGTTTTTAATGTGGTTTGAATGTACTGAATGTAAAAACTGCATTGTCACTGTTTCTTCTTCCCATAACCCCCTGCCAGGCCAGGGGGCTGGGAAACATTGTGACCTCATGTTACCTGAAACGGTTTCCCATTGAATGTAAATCCCCTTACTCTCATTGGCGCAAAGCCAGATTCCCTTCTTGTCCCTTATTGGTGAGTTTGTATCCCTCCAAAGTCCATATAAACCTATTCCCCTGATTAAACTTCCGCTTTGTTCCTGTCCTCGCCGGTGGTCTCTGCCTGTCCTTTCACGGGCGTTCTCAGGGACCACATGGTCAGGGTAAAAGCAGAGAGCACACTTCTCCTAGGTTAATGGACTAACAAATCCAAGACCAGGAGAAGCACCATATCGTTGCAGAATTCCTTCAGCACACAGCATCAACGAGGCTACAAGAAACCCACTCTCATAGTTGCCTTTGCATTAAATACTTTAGATTCCTCTTTCACCTATTTACTGTGTGTTTTTTCTGTCCATTTCAGTGTCTCCCACTGTTGTCTGTCTTGTTACTCTCAACAGTAGTTATTTCTTAATTAGTTTTGAAGCCTAATCCAAAGTCCATTCAATACCTTTTAAATCCTTTGCATAATTTGCTGTATGTTTATGTTCCTGTTCCACAGCAACACATCCCCCACTGCTTAAAACTCATGAGTCTCTTACTACAGTAATTATGATTACAGCGTAAGACATGGATTGGAGTCTCAGACTCACATGCACAGTACTTATATTTTCCAGATAGTCTCCAGGCTAGGTCACTCATAAACCAGAGATAAAGTGGCAGGAGGGAAAACCACAAGGGAAGGCAGAATTTGATGTTAAAGACAAAGAAGTGATGTGAAAAGAGGGTGATTCACCCAAAATCCCACAGGAGCAGTAGAACAGAGCCAATATATGCATCTGTGACATCTAAGCTCCAGTCAGGAACAAAGCCACATAACCACAGCCTAATTTCTTTTAAAGCTTGTATTAATGCCTGCCTTTTGCTTTAAACCATCCCTATAAAGTGTTTTGCAACATTCTGTCAGAAGAAGCTTTATAAAGATAAATTATGAGGTAGTCTCTAGCTGACACATAAACTACTCTTTTTTTTTATCTTTCCAAACTGGAATTGCATTATTTTGGTTTTGTCTTCATTTTTTATACTTCAGCTGCACACCAGATTCATTGCTTTTGTGAGAAGGAGACAGCCATCCTGAGAATTTCATTGCTTCTGATATCATTTTGCCAAATGTCCCACACCACTTGAATTCTTTTCATGCTACACTGGAGGTCTGTAATATTTAACACAGAAGTCATTCTCCAATTTCTCGCATTTAGTGCATGTGACATAAAAATGCACATTTTAAAGACAAAGTTGCCAGAATTGATCTTCCCAGGAAAATATAAAAAATGCTTTTAATATCACTCTGATGCTGAAAGATAAACAGGAACAGCTGCTAAATGTCCTTCAAGGCAGCCCAAGATTCATTTCAATTATCCTGCACAGTGTACCTCAGGTGCAGCGCAACATTTTCAGGTTTTATATCTATCAAATATAAGCCTAACACAGTGTTATTTCCTCCCACTTATTATTGCCTCAGCATATCTGACTGGGTTATTTTTTGTTTCCTTTTCTCCTTTTTTTAACTGCTATCCTACTGCTTTAGAGGAAATGCAGTATATGTCTATTTCAGTTCTCATTGCCTCAATTAATATAATACTGGCCTACATTTATACAGTTTCTGCTTTCTTGTCTTTTAAATTTGTTCTAGGACTAACCTTTGAGTCAAACTGCTATGCTGTCCACTTTTTAAAGGCTAAGAAGCTTTAATTAATCACTGTAATAACTTGTCTAGCCTTTGAAATGACACCTTTATTTAAAAACCAAGAACAAATGCTAAGAATAGGTCTCCACTGCCATTTGTGCACTGGGTTGTTTGAAGACAGCCACAGAGATGAGGTTCCCACCAAAAAAAGGTACAAATGATGTAACATACAATTGGAGTATTGTTAGAAAGATGAGCAATAGTATTTTAACACTATAATTTTTTTGTTACTTTACTATGTTTATGCACATGTTTTCCAGTGAATTAGCTGACATGAGATGAAACAGGTGAGGATTTCAAGATTTATTTAAGAGGCAAATTTTACAAAATGTGTTTTTTTTAAAGCAAATGATCTTCATGTCTACATGGCCTGACTACATGCAAGATTGCTCTGGGCAGTAATGAGCTATTTTGGCATGGAGGCAGAGCATTCATTTGAGTCTCCCTTCCCAACCCACCAGTAAATCTCCTCCCTGAGGACTGTGCTCACTAGGAGACCAGATGACATGTCCTCATCGCAGAAACAGGTACTGAAATACTCTTCATTCCATCAGCGTACAGGCTTCCATTTGGCAGAGTGGTACCCAGGACAGCTGTCTTTACTATGCTGTACTACTAACCTGCAAATTTGTCTCCTCTGCTGAGATGCTACTGTGTACTAGAAGTACCTATGTGGAGCTCCTATGCCTTAGTTAATTCTGTGATGGGAGGTAGTAAGCAGCAGCTTCTTGACTGGCTCTCAGCTCTACCCGACTGCACATGGATGTCCATGGAATTTAAGGACAAAGCCTCACTTTTGCTGGTTTCAAGGCTTCCTTGAATATTTACACTAGCGTATTTAGGTTTGTCCTTCAATGAAGTTAGATCCTCAAGCATTTCATTACCAGATCTCAGCTGGATGCTGTGGCTAACAACTAAGGGCTAATACACAAATAAACCATAAGAGGCAACTACCTAAATCGCTTTACAGTTCAAGCCTTCCCTCTAACCCATTTTCTCCATTCACAGTATGAATAGCAGGTGGGCAGGACAAAAGAGATGGAATATGAAATATAAAAAAGTGTAGAGATACACATTGCTCTCTTCAGGCTTCATGCACCATGTCAAGTATATGTGATCACATCATATTTTCCAATACCTTTTTTTAAGGGTCTGGTTACTATTGTTTTAACTCAGAGCATGTTAACTTATGGTTAATTCCTTTCTGTATGAAACTTGGCGAAACTTTCAGTTGCTTTCAGTTGCTTATGTTCTTCTCTGCTTTAGTCTCAGTCACAAACTTATTTCCCACCATTTTTCTTCAGAGTGCGTCAAATACAGCTTAAATTCCCTTGTATACATAGTGCACGGAGCTAAATTCTCACCTAGATTCATGGAGATGTTTAATGAAACATCTTTATGTATGTCTACATGAAGAGACATGGAAAAGAAAAGCCCTTCCTCTTTCTCAGCTTTCATGTGGTTACGTTTTAAATTGAGTGGAAGGGGGTTGGGATTTTTTTATTTTTTGGTTTTCACTCTGAAGGCTGAAAGCTGAGACCATGTGTCCCTTATGTGGAATAAAAGTCAATCTGCTCTAAATTTGTGAGGGGAAAAAATTAATTATACAGGATTAGGAAATAGATTTTATAATACTGGTGTTTTCATTCTGAATTAATTTTAAATTCTTGTTGTGTGGTTGGTTTTAGGATACTCAAAAGGTTCTGCTTGAGGGGTTATTGTTTTACTTTTCCCTGACTTGCAAAGTCAGATTGCTTTTTTTTGGATATAATAAAGTTATGAATGTAGTCAGGATGCTACATAAGTCATCTAATAGCCATGTTAAAGTTCAGTAGTTCTGCATTGCTGGAGCATAGAAAATCATGTCCGTTGGTTGGCATGATTGCCACTGGTCTTCTGACATGGCACACAACCTTGCTCTCACGTACACTTAATAAAGCCTGGTCATCCTAGGTGAAGAATTGTGAAGAATTCATTGCTTACTGCCCATCAGGATGCAGCTTGATTTTTAGGGCTGCAAAGTACTTGCTTACAGCTCCCTTCAGTTTTGACTGAGTTTTGGTTGCTCAGACCTGAAGCATCAGACCTGTGTACTCCAGATGGTTCTGTCTATTTCAGTTTTAAAGTATTAATGATGAAACATAGTGGCATGTTCTTCCTCTGCCTACTTAAATTAGATCAGAAGGAAATTGATTTTTGTTCCTTTTTCTGTACAAAATGAAAAGCATCTTTACAAAATTAAGAGCACCTAATATTTGAGCTCTGTATTCACTATTCAAAATATAAGCCATGAGTTTTGGAAAAAAAAATACTACTTCTGATTGATGGTTTAGTTTAATCACATAGCCTTCTTTTGAAATTTTGATCTCTTAGGTTTTAAACAGCAGACACAATAATGTCTTGATTAGGTTGCAGGAGTACCGTTGATAGATATCGGATTGAGTTGGAACTAGATGATTTAAAGTCCATTCTATTCCATTCTGTTCTATTCTAAATATGCTTTATAATTTTATCTTGAACATTCTCTGCTTTTGTATAGTGAGATTCCACTTAGGAGAGTTAGTAAATCCCACCTACCAGCATGCCAAAAGGCCACCATAACTGTGGGAGGGGTCAGTACAGAATGATGTGTCATTTTCATACACATTAATTACAACATTTTTGCCTCAATTATTTCCAGGAATCATTCATTAACTTGCTTTCTGTCTCCTTTCCAGGTGTGGATGTGTGGAGGTGGCATGTATGATGTTCCATGCTCTCGAGTTGGACATATCTACAGGAAGTATGTTCCGTATAAAGTCCCTTCTGGAACCAGTTTAGCACGGGTGAGTAACTGGGTGTTACTGTTTCTTATTGTCATTTGTTATCAGTCTCTTCATTCCCTGTGAACCAGTTTCCAGTAAACCATTACAATGGAAAATTAATGTTTCTTTATTTTTCTGAAATGAGATGTGCAATTACTGTAGTTATTCTTAGAGATAAGATTGCCAAGAATAAAATAGAAGCTTCAAATTATGGGGTTGGACATCTCAGCACAGAAGCATGTTTCATGCTGATTCAAAAGAACCTAGGAATAACCTTAGGCTTGCAGTTCTCAAACTGCACAGTGTTGTCAGTCATAGTTTTTATAAGCAGGACCAATTTGAATGTACATTTTCTTACCAGTCAGCAAAACAGGCCAAATCTCATGGAATGGATGTTTTCTGAGGCAAAAGGACTGAATAACAATGATTTGAGTGAATGTCTGATTATTGTCTAAAATCTGGTTGTGGAATACAGCCAGCTTGGAGGTGTGAGAGTGAGAAATTACAAGACCTCTAGACATTTCTCAAAGACTACTGAACACATCCATATCCATGAGGGGCTTTTTGCTCAAGAGAAAATGTTCTATAACTTTCTAGAGATGTTCACAATATGTCAAAAGATGGGAGATGAAGGGCACAGATGTAGCTTCCAGGCACTAGTATTTATTCATGCTTGAGTTTAATCTTTTCTGGTTTAGAAGAACTTTTTTTAATAAAATGGCATTAATATTGAAGTCTGCATATTGACATAGGGAAATATTTTATGAATCATATTTTTTCTTAATAATGAAAATGTGTTATGAATAAAAGAATTAATTTCTTGCTTTAAGGGGGAGATATCCTTGGTTTCAGCACCACCGGACAGGGCTAACTGTACTAACGGCAGCAGAAAAAAAGGGCACCTGTACTGCCTGCCTCACAGCTGCCTAGACAGAAAGAAGGATTTTGCCTTAAAGGAGCATCAGTGCAGACACTGTGACATGCAATTCCATAATGGGATTAGTGGTGAGGACAAAAGTTGTATTAACTAAATTGTGAGATTAATATCTTACCCCAGTATAGATCTGTGTAGTATCGGAGTTGCCCCATCTAGATGTTTGGACTGCTTGAATTAAACTGTTTCTTTTATGATATCCCCTGCAAAACTCACACACAACTCAAAATAAGAAATTCAAATCTCATTCTTTGGGGTTTTTTTTCTATTACAGCACATAGTATCTCATTAGAGAACATGCTGTCTCATGCATGACCTGTAGGAGCAAAATGCAATGATTTCTATTTGGACTACTAGTATCTTGCATGCTTCAATACTTAACTGGTGTTCATGGTTGTACTGTGAGTGCTTAGAACCATCAGGTAGCCACAGCCTGCAGCCTCCCTGTATTTTAGCTTCATTTTAATAAATCACTCATGAAATACTACTGAAAAACATTCCCAGTTATAAAAATGATATCTCTGCCCATGCACAGACTGACCATTCTATATCTCATGGGGAAAGATCTAGTGGTGAGTCTTATCCTTCTGTCCTAGTTAGAGTGGCTGGGACCAGCTTATCACTGTGTGGGTGTAACCAGAACTGTCTTCTACACCCTTTATGTCATTTCTCATGAACTGTTAATAATGGATCATTTGCTGCAGCTGCCCAGGGCACACCTGACACCTCAGGCTACAAGCTCAGTGTTAGAGAACCCTGGGATACAAGGGAGTATTTCTTTGTTTTCACACCAGTGTGTGATAAATCCCCTCCAGGGTGGCATTAGCACCTTTACCCCCAGCCTCAGGGGTCATGTCTGCTAATGGACCTTAAGGGACTGCCACAACAGGCAGTTGCAAGGACCTAAACCACTAATTAATCCAAAAATATCCCATGACTCACAGACTTAAATCACCCATTGTGAAACTCCCACCCTGGGAGGAGGTATTGGGCATTCTCACCTGAGCCTAAGAATATATAATATTTGGATCTGGGGAGTTCTGGTACCACTTGTCAGATCCAGAGGAGGACCAGAACCTCAGCAGGACTGTGACTGCCACTCTCAACAAGACTGCAACCATCATCCTCATCAACAGGTTTTCCTTTCCTTTTACTTTACACTCAGGGGGACCATATGGTGTTAAGCACAGGGGCTAACAAACACCATTCTGTTCATGCCCCATGGTGCTGGGTTATACATCTGGATTTTGTGGGTTAAAACCCAGGTTTTCTCTGTATCATTGTATTTATTGTAATATTTTTGTTACATTGTAACTCTGACTTGTAATGTCTTTTCAACTTGGGTTCATTTCTACTGCCAGTTTACCTTTGAACTGGTACATCTTTCCATTTAAATAATGGATAGCTTTTTCTGTGTTGTGTCAGTCCAAAACACAATGCACAAATAAATTTTTGTCATATACTTATCACTAAAAGAAACTGAATCCTCAGATTCACAGCTTCCTTCCAGTACAATATTCTTTACATTGCATCGATGCTGCCAAGGGCACAAGGGCACGTGTATGTTTTTGTGTCTGGGGCTATCTCAATAAGTAGCAAGGTAGATAGTTTTGTCCCTGCCCTATGAAATTGTCTGTCGTTTTAAGCCTAACACTATTCTCTTTCTCTCATCCAAGCCAGAAAAAGAAAATCAAGGACAGATTAATCTTCAGTGTGCCAATGCCTTTGATAAATATCACTTGTGTTCTAAATAAAATGCCCCAAACAGAGCTGTTAGCCAAAATAACTCTAGGGAAGTATGCACAGGAGTGGCCTGGATATTTCAGCTGTCTTTGCATAATCCTCTAAATGTTATATCATCTAAAGGTTATAGTCTACACCTTAGGAGTATTTTATCTAAAACTTTCCTCTAGTTCAAATATGTCATGAATAACACACTCAAGAATATCTGTAGGCATTATCCCCGCTGCCAAAAGCAGTACTGCTCACTACTAAGTAATTTCCACAAAGGTTTTTACTAAATCCTTTTCCATCTTGTGCTGTTTAAAGGAGTGTGCAGGAGATGCAGTTCACAAAGGAATGGGCCCTACAAAGCCCAAGTGTGATTGTATAAATGATTGCAAGAGCCCTTCATTAATCAAAGGAGAATTTCTCCTTTTGCAGATACTTCATTAAAGATTGACAGATTTTCCCATCCTATCCCACAGCACCAGCACAAGGGATATGGGCACTGGAATTAGGAAGAGAACAGAGCTTCCAGACAAATTCAGGCATAGCTGAAATCATACTGTGGGTTTCCTTTCAGGATGTTTCAGCTTATGTTTGCCCTTAACAAATGATCCTCATAGTAAGCATTTTACTTTCCCTTGGGATTTCACCTCACTTTATCTTTTAGCAGTGAGTTTCAGCACACAGCTTCAGCCAGCTATGTAATACCTGACCCATCTAGATAGCTCTTTAGAGAGCTGTGGCCTGGCATGAGGATCACATATGCTTTATGAAATGAGAAACCTGTCAAAAACTTTGTTCTGCCTCCCCATCACCAAATAACCTTTAGCGTACTGCACACTATGTAATATATTGACATCAATTTTCTATGTCCTTCTTATCTGTCACTCAAGATCTGCGAAGCTTATTTGTTGCTGCCACACCTCCCCCCCCCCACTAAACTGAAAAGAATACACATATGAAACGCTTAGTGAAGTTGTTTAGCAGTTCATAGCAAAAGTAAAACAAGCTGTAAACAAGCAGAGTAGATTTATAAAACAGATTCTGACAATGAAATGCAGATAAAAAAGCTAAATATTTTTGTCTGGAGATGTCTTAGGGTGTTGCTGCTTGCCAAAAGCAGTCAGTGTTCAATTTACAGGAAATTGCAAATAAAGAAATATTAAATAGGCACACAGATGTTAGCACCAATTCCACTTAATAACCTGGAAGCACCACATAATTATTCTTCCATTCCAAACCTTTGCACGAAACTCCAGTGACTAATAACTAATTTTGCCTGTTTGTTTTAGGAAAGGCATATTTAGAAAGCAAATCCCCAAGTCCTGAAGTCCTATGCAAGTCCTAAAAACTTTTGAATTGTTGTACTGGATTAATTTAGTTGTTTTGTAGTATTTCTGACTGTTGTTTCCTTTTAACAACTCTACCTAAGCCATTTCTTTTAGCTAGTTATCTATGAAATTAGACTGCAGAATAAAGTAAACAAAGTTTCGCGGAGACAAAGGACTTCACAACACAAACCCATGGGATTTAAGTGAAGACCTTTTATTCCACACAGCACACAGATTATATAGGGTTACAGGTACATCTTATTGGCTAAAAAGTTCTCGCCCCAAGCACGTTAGAACTTTTAATTGGATACAAGCTTATATCTCACAAGCCCAATGTTTACATTATCTCATCCTGATGTTTTGAGGTTTGTGTCCGGAGTAGAGCCAAGCCTGGGAGTACTCCCCAATATGAGCTAGTAGGGAGTAACTGAGGCCTAACGGACAAACAGCAGGTGTGACCTTGCTTTTACTGCCATATCTGCAGAATCCTCTTTTGCTGGGATATCAGCAGAATTCGCATGGCTAGAGCAGTTGAATTCTCATGGCCAGAGCAGTTTGGATTGCTCAGAAATTCACTTTCTGCAACAGCAGAATATTAGCATTTTCTTTTAGGTGTAACTCATTTTATTATTTTTTTCTTTAATTTCCTATTTGCTTTTGGGTTTTGTTTCTCTATTTGTGATTCTATAAAAGCCATAAGAAATACATCAATAGACTCTCACTCTTCTGTAGGATATGAAAAGATAAAGTCCATTTCAAAATATATCAACAGAAATTTTTTGTTGTTGTTTGCAGATTTTTTTTGCACAGCATTTTAGCATTAATTACAGAACGTTAGCACATTAGGCCTTTCTGAAGGGAAGCGCAATCCTACTGAAGTTCAAATTGGATGCTAACCCAACAGCATGGTGAATCCTAATATTAAAAGTTGAATTACTCCCTGTGCCAGGACATGGGATCCCAGAGCACAGTGATCTTCTGACTTAGCAGGCACAAGCACAATGATGTTTCTGTCATTATACAGCATCACTGAATTGGAACTTACATGAGTTTGGTTTCAGAAATTCAACTGATAAAGGAGGTTTCAGACGCCTACCTGAACCTTTTGTTCAGCCTTTTTGTGTGGATTCAAAAGGGATCTTCAAAAAAATTACTGTAGCTACACCATCTGGTGCTCTGACCACATTTGCATTTTTGACAGAGCATCCTTTAATATTAATGTCGGTTTAGTCTGTTCTTTTCCAGCTGCAAACAGTATTTGGGAATTTCTTAAAGTGGTCCATGAACATTTTGTATTCAGTTTCCAGGCAGGTTAAAGAACCAAGGAGAATCAGTTAGGTAATGGCTATGTTTATTCGTGACCAGAGTGTCCTTGTGGCCAAGGGCATTGCCAACAGGTTGAGGGAGGTGATCCTGCCCCTCTACTCATCCTGGAGAAGCCACATCTGGAGCACTTTGTCCAGGTCTGAGCTCCAGACTGGAGCTCCTGGAGCAGGTCCAGCAGAGGCTGACAACGTTGATCAAGAGGCTGGAGCATCTCTCTTACAGGGAAAGGCTGGGGAAGCTATGCCTGTTGAACCTTGAGAAGAGACAGCTTAGAGGGGACCTCATCAGTGCCCGTAAGTATATGAAGGGAGAGTGTCAAGAGGATGGATCCAGGCTCTTCTTGGTGATGCCGTGCAAGAGATTTAGAAGCAAGTGGGAGAAATGGTTGCACAGGAAGTTCCACTTGGATATGAGGAAGCATTTCTTTACTGTGTGGGTGACCAAGCACTGGAACAGGTTGCCCAGAGAGGGTACGGAGTCTTCCTCACTGGAGATATTCAAGAACTATCTGCACAACCTGTGCAACGTGCTCTAGGACAACCCTGCATGAGGGGAGTTGGACTAGGTGACCCAATATGGTCCCTTGCCTACCTTACCCATTCTGTGATTCCATGATCATCTAATACTTAAACACAAAAAAGATGAAGTAATTTTTTTGTTCTACTTTTTTATGTTTTCTCTAGTATGAATAGAAGTTTTGCTTTTAAGTTAATAAATGCCATGGGACAGGCAGCTCAGCAATCCAAAAGGAACAGAAAGACAGAAAACTAGATATTCTTGGACAATAACAACATCAAAGTGGTAGTAGCTACTTTTATGGATTTTTTCTGTAGGCTAGCATTGAAACCCAAGTTACAAGGCTAAAGGAACCTATTTGGAGTCAAACCTCTAAACTCTTCCAGGCTTAGCTGCAAGCATGGGCTGTGTGCTGTATGTGCCCACAGGGTATGGGTCTGTAAGGCAAGCATGGCAGCAGCCAGAAAATTTGCAGAAATATTCTTACAGTGTCACTGTTTTCCACAGCTCCCTCACAGACACAGAGCTGGGAGCAGGCAGCGTCTTCCCCAGGACCATCCCTGCCCTGCAAGCCCTGCAGGCTGGCCTCAAGTGAGCCAGAAGTTTAGCCTCTAGTCAGTGGACTGTTTGGGGGCAGGCATGGGTTTCCCTTTTTTTACAATTCATAGATCTTAAAATTACTATTTTTGTGTGTGTGGTGGAGAGGCAAACCTTTATAGCAAGAATGGAATCCTGGCTGTTTTCAGATGAGATTTGTGGAATTTCAGTTCTAGGTATTTGCAGACTACAAGCTGAGAATAAATAGCCTCTTGCTTCTCTCCCAGCTGTGCTAACTCTTAGAAGATTTATTTATATACAACACCAGTTTTGTCACCTAGTTAGAATACTATCTTCCATGTAGAAGCATTTCTTTTATGTCTGCAGACATTTCTTTATTTAGTAGGGGGTTGGTTAGTTTGTTTGTTTTTACAGAAACACAAACCATTGCGGGAATGAAACTTAGTTAAGTTTTAAACACAGTTAAGTATAAAGGACCAAGAATAAGATACCCAAGAGGGGGAAATACTGCCTAAGTTTAAAGGGAGTTAGGCAAGAAAGGAAATGGTATGGAAAATCCCCTTTGAGACTTAACTGATGTGGGCAGCACTTAGGTATTGAGCCCTGAACATCACAAGACTGTAATTAGTGTCCAGGAACTGTTTTTCCTGTAGAAATACACAGAAATTATAAACAGTTGTGTTCTGGCATTGATGGAAGAACCTTTGCATGAAATTGAGGGTACCATTTTTCTCCTTGTGAGTGCTCTGGAGTTTTGTACCCTGCTGCTTCGGGCATATTAATCCATACTTGTTGGATGAGCTCCTCTAGCCAGTTCTCCTCTTCTGCGATGATTTATTGTAACATTGTGCTACCCATATTTCAGAGGAACATAAAGTATAGTTGTCTTGTCTGGCTGGATGCCAATGCACTTTTTAAATACCTCTTCTGTAAAACAAACTGTATTTTACATTATTTCCAGCCAAATTAAAAACAGCTGCTTCCATAGGCAAACAGGGCACCCATTTTGAAGTAGCAACAACACTGTGCTTCACAAAACAAAAGTAGAAAGCATTTAAGTTCAGAAGATGATGTAGGTGGAGTGAAAATAGCCCCAATGGAATTTTACTAGAAAGGAAAAGAGATTAATATGTCAGTTGTTGCTGAGGCTGTTGTGTTATTCTTAGCAAATAAGCAGTCATATCCCGGGATCTCTTGTATTTCACAACTGAAATACAGTCAGGCCTCAGACATGCTGTGGTGATTCATATTTGATTGGCGTAACTGAAAGTGATTTTTGATGTCCTGAGTGATGAGAGAAGTGACTAACATAACAAATAAGACTACCAGCTGGTGACACCCAGCTTCCTGGAAAATGTTCGGATTAAATGCAGGACAACAGGAACTCATTGCAGGATTCAGATGTTCCTGTAGTAGTTTAATATTGACAAAAGTAAAGTCTGTTGATTGGGATCAGGGTGGGTTTCATGCAGTGAGACAGACACAAAAGCAGACAAAACGGGTTATGCAGGCCAAGTGAAACAAATAATTGAACCATTGTGCTCCTTTAGTGACACCTGATAACAAAAATCTACTTTAGAACGTCTAGAGAAACTAAGAACAGGAATTACATTTTTATATTAGTTTAACTGCTGCATCTAGAATGTTAATTGGAAAAGATGTAACTAGAGGATGAAGGTGTGCTGGCTTACAGTGCAGTTAGGTAGCTCTCCTGTAAGTGCTGTCATTGCAAGCCAGCCCACCAGCCACTGTTTTGAAATGTGAAACTATCCCTCTTCTGTTAGGGATTAATCTGGTAAAACCATGCTTAGAGGTAATACTTATGAACCTGTCCTTTAGCATGCCCCTGCCTCACTCCCCTTTTCCATTCTCATGGCCTGTGCCTACATCCTTCTCATGTGTTTATTTGAGTAATATCACGTCTCTTGAAAATGGCAGGTGATCTTACACACTTAAAAAGAAGGGACAGCCATTTGATCAGAGAGATATATCTTCCCTACTCACTGAACAAAATGGCCCATGAAAAATTTTCTTTTTTTTTTCAACTGGAGAAGTTGTCATTTATCTCTTTCTTCAATTAAGTTGATTTAAACTCCTTATCAAAGTCCAGTGTGCTGGCTTTGGCTGGGATAGAGTTAATTTTCTGGGAAGTAGCTAGTATGGGGCTGTGTTTTGGATTTGTGCTGGAAACTGTTAACAACATAAAGATGTTTTACCTACTGCTCAACAGTGCTCACACAGCATCAAAGCCTTTTCTGCTCCTCACCCCACCCCGCAAGCAAGCAGCCTGGCAGTGCACAAGAAGCTGGGAAGGGATACAGCCAGGACAACTGATCCCTGCTGACCAAAGGGGTATTCCATATCATATAGCATCAAGCTCAGTATATAAAGCTGGGGGAAGAAGTAGGAAGGGGAGATATTTGAAGTGATGGTTTTTGTCCTCCCAAGTAATCATTATGCATGATGGAGCCTGGCTTTCTGGAAATGGCTGAACACCTGCCTGGTCATGGGAAGCGGTGAATTAATTCCTTGTTTTGCTTTGCTTGAGTGCACAGCTTTTCCTTTCCCTATTGAACTATCTTTATCTCAACTCATGAGTTTTCTCACTTTTACTTTCTAATTCTCCCATTTGTTTGAGGGGGACTGAGTGGCTATATGGTGCTTAGTTGACAGCTGAGGTTAAACCATGGCATCCAGGTATCAATGACATTGTAGCTGTAGACTATTACCAAGTGAAAATACAAAGCAAAGTCACAGTCTTAAATGCGTAAGTTCATACAAATGTAAATAAAACTTTTCTTTACCAGTGGTAAAGAATTTACCAGAGAGTAAAATTACAACAGTGATTAAAATTGTATCAAGAATGCGTAAATGAGTAACTGATGACAGCTGATGACTCATTCTTAGTGTGGTTGCCATCACTGTTGTATTCATCTCGCAGCTTCTTGATGACAGCTGTCACAAGCTTACATATAGAAACATGCATCTACTGAAATATCACTGGTCCTTATTTATTCTCATACAAAAATTTTTCACTGAAAAACACAAAAGAGAGGACAAATTGTTATTGGTCTTCTTGGATAGGTCCTGAGAAATTCCTCAGATGTCCATCTAGAGTCCCCATTACTTCCTTATATTGTGTGCCAATTCATGTAACTGATGAATATTTAATTGATCTTCATTTAATTATGCTTTTCCCCTCTTTTTTTTTCCTATTAAGATTAACCAATCTAGATATCTGTAGCTTTGCAATGAATTTGTCAACCAAGCTAAGCTTCACCATTTTCAGCTGCAGAAACTTGTTGTCAAGCAAATCTAACAGCGTGTGGGCTATGGCCTCCTCCCTTCAGCCAAATTTTTTGTCCCCTGGCAGGGGGCTTGCAAAGCTCACTCCAGTAGCAATGCCTCAAGGCAATTAATAGAGTCCAGTTCCTCACACTGAGGTCTACAAACCTGTTTAAAACTAAATTGTTTCGATGCTGAGTGCTTGCTTCCTAGTAACTGGCATCTTTAGAAAAAGCTTCCAACTACTCCAGAACAGAGAGTTCCTTGCAGTCATAGTCATAATAGTCTGGAGATTTAGAGCCAGCAAATCTAGGGTTTTTATTTTTAAAAACAAACCTATTGAAATTCAGAGGGCTGCCTCATAAGGGTTAGGCTTATGACAGCAATATATAAATGTACTAAGAATAATATACAAGTTCATTACAGGCGATTTTTAGCATACAATGGAAAGAATGGTCTTGGAAGAACTGAGGAACAAACTTTTAAATAGATTTGTCCTAAGTATCCTACCTGATACTTGGGGAATGGTAGGAAGAACTGACTTTTATTTTAATACAATGTTTTAGTGAGTCCCAAACAGTGATTAAGGTCTTATTGGAAAACAAAGAGGTTTTGACTGGTGAATGAGAATTTTGAGTTATTGACCAGGTATAATATCAAGATTCTTGTTGGGCTCATGTTTTATGTTAGAATCATCTAAACCATAATGCAGTTCTTTTACTGCAGAGACTACTCTGAATATTGGGGGGGTAAATTGCTTCAGGAGTTAATTTGAATTTTTCTTTCCTATGAGAAGGTGTTTAACTGTACTTTTACTGTGTAGTTCTTTTTACAGTATGTTTTTTTAAATATAGAAAGAGCCTCTCAGTTAGAGTGATTGCAAAAAGTATTTTCTAGAATGTTTCTAAACCATATTTGCATTGTAGCAAAAGAGATGTGCAGCGTTACAGGGAAAGATATGCTAGAAATCACACATTTTCATTATTTTGGCTTCTTGTTTAATGTTTTTTATCATGTGTTTGCTTCATCTGGAAAGTCTCATCACATAGTATTTTTACTTGTCAGGAGATTTCTGTGTTACAGATTTTCTGCCAGAAAGGTGATATTGTAATTTAGATGTTGTTCTTGAATTTGTTCAGCTTTTCTTTGTCCTACCCAGTTCCTGTATTCTTGAATTCTAATTTCTTTTAAAGTTGTTTAGGTTTTTATGAAACTTCAATAAAAGTCAACCTTATGTGGGGCACAAGCCATTTTTGAATAGGAGTATTGTGAATTCTCATACTGCTTTAATGTCACTTGCTTTATCCCTGCAGGTTTTAACGCATTTGCTTTAGAGAGAAAGCACATAGAAACTTATCTCGCAGTGTCAGCTAAAAGTACTTCTTTTGTTTTGTATCCTGCTGTCTTTGTATTCAGATAAGCCTTATTAGTTTAGAGACATTTAGTTTATGTGCATTAATAAAATTCAGGAAAGGAATTTTCAAATTAATCTTGAAAGCAAGTCAGAGTATGACTCAGGCTTACTTCGATGCAGAGAATGTTCTGAGAAGAAACATTACCTTATGTTGATGATAATCAGATGTATGTTGTCTTCCAGCTTATTACAGAGTGAATCTCAGCATTTTGCAGTTAGTGTTCTATAAAAAGAATATTATAAAACTTGATTATCTTGTTTTTACAAACAAAGTAATAAGAACACACTATTGTCTTGATGTTTTCCAGTGAGATGTTGCTTTGTTAGTGGGGTAAAAGGTTATTGGGCAGCTGTGGCAATACAGAATCAACTAAGCTTCCAGTACAACTCTGCATATAAATTTGTGTAGATTGAGTTGCAGGAGGAATTTTAAAAACAAATAGAAATACGTGAAAATTTGCCCACAGCCTATTTAGACTCCTTGATGGTAAATAACAAGGAAATATATCTCTTCAGTCTTGTTTTATTTTATAGTTTGAGTCAGCTAATGTAATTAATTGTAATTTGAATAAATTCTTACACAAAAAAAATAGGTAATTCTGTTTCTTACAAAATGCCAACAAAAATAAGCTTTTTGCAACACAAGCCAGAAGTGGGTTTCATGGAACCTAAATAGTCTCAGATGCGTTCATGGGATGAGTGCAGAAAGCCACAAGATGTCAGATCTGTCTCATGAGGTGTTTTGCTTCAGGTCAACTCCCCTTCATGGTTTTGTGCTATGTCTTTGCATAGACATACTAGCACAGGGACATGGCAAAGCATCCAGTTCAGGGGTTGTGCAAAACAAGCTGTGAGATGGGGCAGGCCCCTAAACATGCACATGCAAGACCTGACCCTAAAATTTAGGTAGGAATTGCTAGGTGACTAAGCAGTATGATAACAGATTAAAATTCAGATGCCTTTTAAATGCAAAGTTAAATACATCAGAAGGAATAATTTGAACCATTCTTGCACACTAGCAGGTCTTGATCTAACAGGGAAAAACCCACATACCAATGTGAGCAGCTGAAAGAAGATTTCTGTTCAACATCCAACATTAATCAAAACCAACGTGAAGAATATGCATAAAGAATATAAAGGAAAATGTGATGTTCAACAGACAGAAGACTCTATCTTACAGGGTCAACAGGAAACCAGGGCACTTTCTTCTACTACTCTCTAGTGTTTCCTCAACACTGTAATGAAGATAGTGTATGTTTACCACTACTTTTCCATGTTTTAAGATTGAGAAATTAGACCAGCTAACCTTAAAAGTTGTGTAGAATACAGATTCTTTGTTTTGTTTTTCTTTTTAGATCTCACTATTAGGAATATCCTTCACTCAAAACATGAGGAAATTAATGTCTGGTTATTTTCTACTGCACAGAACCTGAAGCGTGTGGCAGAGACATGGATGGATGAGTTTGCAGAGTACATTTACCAGCGACGGCCTGAGTACAGACATCTCTCAACTGGTGATATCTCTGCCCAGAAGGAGCTGCGCAAGCACCTAAAGTGTAAAGATTTCAAGTGGTTCATGGCTGCAGTGGCTTGGGATGTCCCAAAATATTACCCTCCTGTGGAGCCTCCGCCTGCTGCCTGGGGGGAGGTGAGGAATACAGAAATTAAATCAAATTTAAATGAGTCTAACATTTTAGATTGTGGGAAATGAAAATTATTAATTCAGACTTAACCCAGTGATAAGTAGTGTTATTAAGGGAGTTCACAGTGGTTGGAACAATCCCTGAACGATCCATTAAAATGAGAAACTCTCATGTCTTAGAACTATCACTGTCAATTTTATCAGTCATTACAATTTTGTGTGTACAGAGTGTAAGGTGCGTGCCCAGTGAGGACAAGAATGAGGAAAAGAGTATGTAGCACTCAGTATTGCATGTCAGAAGATTTCAGGCTCAGAGAATCACCTTAGTAAAAAAGAGGTTTGAAGTCAATGCTTATCTTTTTTTTGATATCTACCCATATACCTCCTCCTATCCTTAAAAGGGCAATTGTATCCAGGCTTGATCTTTTTTGCTCACATATGGAAGTGTAATAAGTGAGACCTGGATACATCCCTTTTAAAAAGACTGATTTTGCTCAGCTGTTATCTGCATTCTGTTGGTCCTGTCATGACTGGGTGCCATTAGCAAACAAATGCAATTTCTCTATTGACGGATGAGGGGAGGGAGAGACCACTAAAGAGAGACCAGTTTCTGAGCATCACTCCAGAGCAGGGTATGAGCAAACAGCTGGATGGAACTCTGTGATTCTGCATTCAGGCCTGTATTCAGCTGTAGCACACCTTGCTGTGACAGTTTGTTTTGTGCAGGAGAAATGAGAACACAAAGAGTACAGGGACAGGAAATTACTTCCTCAGCTGCACTAAAAAATTGCTGTGGCCTTTACCCCCAGGAACTACAGTGGTTTCACTCGATGGAGAGGTGACATGCAGAGGACTTTTTCCTCTCAGATCATTAAGATCTATAAAGAAGGCTTCACTTTCTCAGTGTATTGTGCCACCTTTTCAAAAACCATAGTAATATCTGTACTGTGAATTCTAGCCTTCTCTGATTTTACTGGAGATGTTCTTGGGGCTCTCGGACAACTGTCTTTCATATTGCAAACCAAAGGATGAAGTTGAAGTTTTACTAAAACATTTGGTAATATCAGACACGCCCCTGCAATATTCCCAGGGGTCAAGGCTGGACCATAGACTTCTAAATGTTGGTGCCTCTGCTATTCTCCATAACTGCCTTTTAAAAAAGTAAATTACCTCATTGTGAGATTTTAAAAATAACTTTCTTGGGTAGTAGCAATCCTTAATTCTTCTTTATAAGCTATCAGTCACAGACATTCAAAAGAACTTCAATTTATATGTGTCTTACTCTTTACTGCTTGGCATCACACATCTTGGCAGTAATGAATTCCTTTGTTGTTAAAGTTTCTTCTATCCTTGATGCTGCTGCCCACCCTTTATGAGATTAATGTGTACCAGGAGGTAAGGAGTTTATCAGCAGAAGTCAGGCTGAATCAGATCGATGTGACTGCTACCGTGATCTTCCTTTACCATCTTCCACATGTATACATGTGTGTTCTTGGACGACTGTAATCATGAAATGTGTAATTTCTCTGGCCAGCTGGACAATCCTTAATCAAGAAGAGTCTAAGTGGAGAAGATTGTGATTCAGGTATTTATTTTTTCACAGCAATATTAATATAATCTTTGCATAAAACCAAGTATTTTTAAAACTAAATCAAAGTTCGTAGCAGTGGTATCAAATCTGTACTTTAAAAGCCCTTATTAAGTACTTAGGAAGGATGAGAAAACCAAATACTTACTTTTTCCTTTAAAACATGCTTTCTCTAAAATAACGAGAAGTTTCAGCCCTACTACTGAGTCTGTCACATTCCTGTGCAGTTTTAATTATTTTGTTGGCACTTGCAAGGAACTTGAAAAAACTTGAAGATTAATTGCTGTCAGAAGCTGAAAGAGGGAAACAAAGTGTAATGTTACTGCTTTGTAAGAGTCAAGCAGCTCTAGAAACCTTGCTGAGTATACACGCCAAAAGTGTGTGCCAAGACTGACTGTCATTTAGTACCCTCGCTGCTTCCATTTGGAAATACTTTACATCTGCTTTCCATGCCACTCTGTGAAAGAGTAAACAATGAGGTACTCAGACAATTTTGGCTCCAGTATTTTGATATTTAGCTAGTAAAAGCATGTAGTGTGAAAGTAGACATCTCAGAAACAGCCCCTTCTCAACTATTCTTTTTTTGCAAGCCCATTTATTTAAAATCTGACTTTTACATTTCTTGACAAAATGTGTTTATGATGGAAAAGAAGGACATTTGGAAAACAAAAAGCAATCTTTTTTTTTTTTGCTACACTTGTCATGGCCTTATCTCTACTGTGTGTTTGTGCCTTTTGTCCTTTGTAGCTGGCAAGATGTATGTTCCCTTGATACTATGCTCTGCCTTGTAACATCTGAAATATATGCAGTAAAGCAATGTAACAGTGAATCCAGACAGATTAAGGTTAGTGAAACTGACAGTTCTGTGTTTGAATGAGGTAATTGTACTCTTTCCCACTGTGGAAAAGTCAAATATGGTTTGTTCTCATGCTTTTGAATATATTGGGAAGTATGCTATCAGTTGCAAAACAATAATATCCATCCCATTCTCTTTCTAAGAATATTTTATTTGTAATGTGTATTTGAAATCCTAATGAAGGAAGTTAAAACAATGGGTGAGAATTAAACACCAAGTGTTTTTTAGGAAGTACTAATGCATCTACAAGCTGTGATCCAGCATGAATATATTGTGCAGGTATTACAGCTTCCAATATCTTTGAAAACACATTTTACAGTAAATCAATCATACCATGTCACACATTGTCATTTATTTTAGATTTCATGAGTCCTATAATCAAAGTGATAGGAATTTTATATTTTTTTAACTAGGTCAAAAGGGAGTTATTTAAGCTTGGTTTCATTTGCTGTTACACAAACTTGTTATTCAATGATTTAACAAGGAAGTGTGTCAGTCACTGCAGCAGTGCTAAGCTGTAGGACCTGAAAGTGCTCCTTTCTTATGGATTTTACAGAACTGTTTTACAGCACTGACGTGAAAATGTCACCCATGAAGTTAAGTAGTACACTTGAAAAGAGATGAAAGCCTAAGAACTCACTAACTTTTCTTTCTATTACTTTCTTTTTTTAAAGTGTGTCATCCTCATACCCTTAATGAGTCAATTTCAGCTCACTAAGTATCATACATCTGTTTTACAAAAGTGATATAACCCCACCCTGCACAGACGGAGTGCTGCACAGCTGGAGTATTCGAATTTTTTCATCAGGATCAGTGTTGCACTGAATAAGAGTCCCCTGTTTCTTCAGTGAGGTCTTTGGCAGTGCTTGACTTCCTTTACCTTTGACTTTTCCTCTTTTATGGCTCATACAAAGGCTAAATACTTCTAAAATTACAATGTATCAGTTGACAGGAGAGGTGGCTCATTTTTCTATATTTGATCCATTGATGTTAATGGCCCTAGGGTTATCTGAGAATGTAGTCAGTGCACTAAAACTGGCTCTAAGTGCTGCTCAAACAAAAAGAGCAACATAAATGAACATTGATAATATCTTCTTAGAGCTACAGCCACTTTCTTATTTAAGGGATTAAATCAGATAGATGGAAAGTATTATGTAAACTGATAGCACCAAGGTGCCTCTCTTATTGCTGTATTGGGGCACCTCAGGGATTGTCCTAACATCATCTCCACACTCATCATTCACAAATGACCATATTGAACATAGAGTTGTCTTTAGATTACTACACTTTCCCACCCTTTGCTTATGGCAAAGACAGTTTCATGTATGATGAGCATGCAGGATAGCTCCCAGAACACCTGAGAGTGTCCCTCCCTCTCTAGTTCACCCCTCTCTGCTCCCAGAAAGGCTGAAGTGTTCCTGAACCTGGCTCCAGTACAGCTAGGGCAAGGCTGGAGCAACCAGGACATCACCCACTATCTCAACAGCAAGTCTTATAGGAACTCATTTACCTGTGAACAAAGCTGTAGAGTTTTGGAATTATCAAAGAATATTGGCCAATATAACTGCTGGACTCTTGGAAGCTGTATTGTCTCTGCTTCTATGCCTCTTTAAGAAGTAGAGTGCCCATGATCTTAATGTCTATGTCCCAAAGTGAGTTAGGATAGCATTTGAAGAACAAAATATATATAAGACTTACAGAGACTATCCTGTTTTTTTCCAAAACAGTTTTTAATATGACCACTAACCACCCCTGTTAGTCCAGTCAGGGTCCTCGCAAGCATGTTTTCTGTATGCTTGTCTGCATGTACAAATGATGCTATTTAAGGCTGAGCAAATAAGTTTTGTATGTAGCAACTCATTGCTCTGCCTACATGGCTGATCAAATCTGTCTCCTGTTCATGCCCAGCCTCTACAGTTGCACAAATATGAAAATTGGAAATGTGAGTATTAGGATCACTAGCTATTGGTTTTCTAGTTCTAACTCATAACCTCAAAATCTGTTGTGCTTTGTGGATGGAAACAAGGCAGTTCTAATGCATATTGGTGTATAAATGAGAAAAAAGCTTCTGTGCTTCTACTTTCCTTCATTTGTCCATGGAAGCATCTTAGGGGATTTGCAGGCTGTGTGGTATTGATGCTTGGCAGAACGTTGCCCATGGCTCTGGCATGATGACTCAGTTCAGTTTCCAGCAACTGCCAAGGCCACACAGAAGCACCAGAGAACAAAAGCACAGACTTGACTGAAATGCCTGTATTACAAAAAGAAAACAAAAACCAGTGACCCCTCTGCAGCTGAAAGGATGAAACAAAAGAAAAAAAAACAATAAGCTAACACGTAAGCTGCAACAAACCAGAAGAAAAACTAACTCAAGCAAACCTTTTGGGAGCAGAGGGAAGAGGAGAGGAAATAAAAACCATGAGACAGATTCCAGCAGTGAAGGAACTAAATGTAGCTTCAGCTCAAGTCTTTTCCAGAAATGGGCTGCACACATTTACTGCACAGTCCAAATTACTGAGAATGGGATGAAGCATGCTATCAAGACAAAATTATGAAAGCCCTTTAATCCAATAAGTATTCATTGGACATTCAGTGTATTCACTGTCACTTTACAATTCTCAATCACATAAATATACCCTAATTACTAAAGGGGGTTGTTAGCAGCTCCATTTTAATTAACTTACATGTCCTAAGAACAGATCTGATGTATCGCTTTATTTTCAATTGGACCAGAAATCTTTATCAATACAATGGAAATTAGGTGCATAGAGAAATGATTGAACATTCTCAAAAAAAAAATATTTGAAGTAGGTACTTCACATGAAACTTTAATAATATTATATTAAAATCTATGCCCCTCATTATTCTTTCCTGCCTCTTTTGCTGGGTGATATGAAAAGGAAGGCAGGGTTGTTGAGAACTAATTACCTTTCATCATTTTTACTGTGGGGCTTCTCAGTGCTGGGTTTCTACATCTGGTTGAACATCTGCATGAACTACCAGTGTTTTACCTCATCTTTAGCAATTTTTATTGTATTCAAAAAAGAAAAAATATCCTAGAAATGACTTTGTCCAAGTCTTAGAAGAATGTTTCTCTGAGCTCTGATGAAGGATCAAAGTTCTTTGGATCCAGTCGCTCAAAGTGATGCTCCTCCACCTTTCCCCAGTCTGCTCTTTTCTAGGCTAAACAAATGCAGCTTCTAAGACCTTTCCTGAAGGTGATGGTTTTTACATTTTTTCCACTACTTGTTGCTTTCCCATCTGTCAAAATCTTTCTTGATCATGGTGAATAAACTCTATCTGACTCCTTCAGAATCAGAAAAAGAGCAGAGTAACTCTGGCATGTGTTTTACATGCATGAGGATGTTCTCTTCTTGCAATGTTTTGTGCTGTGCTGACAAGTTTTCCATTCGTTGGATGTGTATGAGGTATGCAGTGACAATATTTACATTTGTCTAGTATATTATGGCAAAAATAGGGTGGTCCTGTGGTGTAATGGAGAACACTCTGGACTCTGAATCCCAAGGACCTGCGTTCGAGTCTCAGCACGGACCGTCCCCGGCAGTTCAATGCCTCCCTGCCATCTGACCCCGTCAGATCTCGGATGCTGAGCAGGGTCAGCCCCAGTTAGTACCTGGTGCTGTGACAGTCCCAAGGACTTCACTGTAACTGTCCAAGCTCACTCAGCCGTGGCAGATGGACCTTATGACTTAAACGGTGGGCCCAGTTCTGCGCACGCTGTGCCTCACCTAAAAAATCCACTGTGCAGGCTGGAAGGGCACACCCACGTGGGGAGAGCCCTTCCCAAATCTTCGTTCAGGAAGTCTGGCCATACATACACAGTGACTTCTAAAGTGTTTTTTGTGAAAAAAACTGTAAGTGCTAACTCAACTGTATCTCTACTCAAAATCTAACTTTTTCTTAAATAACAGTCAAAGTAGCATCCAGAATGTCAAAATATGCACCTGCTTTCAATATATTATACATATGGAATTTGTGCATGTTTCCATGCATGTACGTGCACTTTGATTACTCAGTTTCTGTTTATCTCATTGATAAACATTGATTTCATTATGGAGGTGTGTAAAGGATTTTTAACCAAGGTACTCAAGGAGAAATGTCCACGTGTTTGCAAAATAAATCCAGGATTTTGCTCCTTTCGGTGGCAGTGGCCAAGCTACTGCTTTTCAACCCAGTGTTTCAAAGAAAATAGATATGGCAGTGATACATAACTGGTATGATTGATAGTCACAGATTAGTTATTACTCAGTTACTTCAGACTCAAGAATGAGGTTTTCCTTTTAAGGATAAGTTACATAGAAGCGTTTGCAGCAGGCATGCAAAAGAAACAAAAGTCCATGGGTAAGCATAAGTTCCAGTACAGAATTGTTAAGTACTTTTTCATTTTATGCACTTCAGGCAGTAATATGTGACCTTATCTACAATGGCGTTATTGTGTCAAAGTAAGAGCAAGGTTTGGAACAAGGCATGCCTGAGTTTTTAATACCTACTGCTCCAAAGCCTGTGAGAGACTTATACAGAAATCAATCACTTCTAATACAATTGACCTCTCTTGCTCTTGCAGGGTGGAAGAAGCAGTCAGACCAAGTTTTGAACTTCTCAGCCTTTCTTTCTCTTAGTTTCTTTGCATGAAAATATTTCTTAAGACCTACCCTTTTTTTAAGCAGAATGTTTCAAATTTTGATGCTTCTGAAGCTCCTCCTAAAAGAGTAGCTCATTCCAGAACATGGCTCGCTACCCTGTAAAAAGTAACTCTTGCCAGTTTTACATAACTAACAATCAGTCTCAAGCCCTTCAGGGTTAAACTCCTAACCCCGTATTGCTGGAAGCCCACTTTAATGTGAAATGTTGCTGCTTGGTTTTGCAGATTCGAAACGTGGCAGCCAACCTCTGTGTGGACAGTAAACATGGAGCCACGGGGACTGAGCTTAGGCTAGACATCTGTGTGAAGGATGGCTCAGAACGAACGTGGTCACATGAACAGGTATTTTAACGGCAGATAGAGAAAATCAGGGTAAAATTGTTGCTTCTCTTTTCCAGTTTTTAAACATTTCTTGAGGGCTCCTCCTTTTCCCAAAGTGAACCAGTGTACACATAGTTTGTGAATTGTTACTGACCTTAATGTCTTTAGCGACTTTTACAAAGTACTCCTTAACATAACCTCAGAAACTCCAGCTGCTACCTGGACTGTATCTTAGTTTTCATTTCCAAAAGGAATTACAATGCCCAAAGTCCTTTTTAGTGCCCCATTTTTCCCCACTATGTCATGAAAACACGTAGATTTTGGTTCAGTTACCGAAAAATATTTTAAATATAGTACCTGGGCTTGCAAAGCTCTAGTCATTGTCTGCTTTTATACTTTCATCTCAATAAGCTCAATAAGCCGTTCTATTTTAAATAAATATGAGGTATAAGAAAGGTCAATGGGGAAAAGCAAGGGGGGAAAGCATTTCAAAAAGACAAGGAATTATAAAGAAAAGGAAAAGCTTTTGTCTAGGTTAGTTAGGTAGAAAAATATTAGCCCTTAGGAGTACAGAGGAAGAGAGCTCCAATTTGTACTCACTGTGAGTGCCATAGGGAGGGGATCATGACCCACAGGCTATGGGTCCGGCCAGTGTGAGCAATGAGAACCTAGATGGAAAGTACAACCATCAATTTATTAGGAATTTCAGTGAGCATGCCTTTCACAGCCCAAGGACCCAGGTTAGAGAAAAATTCCCAGTGCTGAAGAGAAAAATCGACCTAGCAGTCACACATGGCACTTTGTAAAAACTTAAAAGCTCAGGAGAGGGGAAGTCTGAGGGGTATTTGAAGTTCTGAGGTCAAGAAATGGTTCTCTGAGGATAGTGGAAATGCAGGGGGAGAGGTGCATGAAATGGAGAAGCTGAAGGATGATCGCAAGTTAGGTAAGTGCCAACATGGCAAAAGAAGGAAGTTGCTGAAAGGAGACTTCTTCAGATAGCTACCAAAGATACTGCACAGGGATAGAGTGCCAAGACTAGATAAATATAATCCTGGGGTTTTTATGAAAGACATCCAATCATTGAAACAGTTAATTGAAGGAAGTTGTATGGTGCAGACTAGACCATCGCAGTGTTCTCTGGCTAAAATCTGCAAACCTGAAAAGCTCCAAAAACCCTCAAGGAGAAGGGGAGGGAGTCCTGAAGCTGCTAGAGATAAGAAAGGAGGGAAGAAAATTGGATGAAAAGATGAGAGAGGAAAAAAAGGCAGAGAAAAGGGACACTTCAAATATCCTTTGAAAGAGTAAAGGCTTGGGTGAAGGGGAAGGGACACAAAGGGACAAGTATGTTAGGGAGGAATAGGTGTTTCAGTGTGCTGCAGTGCCTTACGAGGTTTGGGATCAGACTCGGTATAAAAGTCTCATTCTATATTAAGGACGAAGGGAACTCAACCAGTCAGCTCCTCAGATCCCAGAACCTGAGCTAGGAAGCCTCAAGCACTTCAGTGCTCAACGTGTGCCCGAGGGACAGCACAAATTGTTTCTAACGGGCTGGTGGGAGAAAGCGCATACCCTCGCACTGCCAGAGAGTATGAAAAGCACTGCCTGGGAGCAGTTGTCCAGACTTGCTATGGAATAGGTGGACAGGCACCATCTCTAATATGGCACAGCAAGTGGCCATGCAGCCTGCCCAGCTCTTTCTTCTCTGCTTGGAGGTATAGTTCAAAACAGAGCCCAGCTCTGAAACGTGATGTTTCATCTTTGCACGGGGTGCATGTTGTCTTCTCAAGTTTAATGCTGGAGACAAAGCACACCACCAGCTGATGGACCCCAGCCAGACAGCAAGTAATTGAGCAACGTTGTCAGGCTGAAAAGCATTAATGGTATCAAAAGGGCCTTTGTCCTATAGACAGTCCCAGGCCAATGGCTGTATCAGGCAATCATTCTTCAGGCCCTGTGCCAATTATAAATGAAGCTGGAAAGCTGTATTTTCCCCAGTTACACTGTGACAGAGCTAGGCTACATGAAAAGGCAAAGTGTGAGGGCTGAAGGGTTGTTTGACTGCAAATGCAGAGGATAGGACTGTGTTTTACAGATTCTGTGTTATGAGAGAAGGCAGAGGAGGAGAATGAGCATCCACTGAGCCAAGACAGTGGGTTTCTTGAGTCTAGCAGGGAGCAGTGAACAGCAGCCCCATGTGTTGTAGGTGAAGAATCAAACTGCTGTTGGCTAATATTGTGTCCGAGAATTTAGATGCAGCCTTGTTTCAAATCAACAAGCAGTCAGAACTTAATGAAGTACAAAAAGGGTACAAAAGGGTTCAGCCATTTATTGTGAAATCTGACGCAGTTGGCTTCTAACAAAAGAACAACAAAATCCAAAGTGACAAGTGGTGCCAAAGCAGAGCATTATATACTCTGGGCTCCAGCTAATATTGTGTAGCATTGTTGCACATTATGCAGTGGAAAGACAATATTTATCTTGGCCAGATTCAGTGTTAACTAGAGAAAAATTGCTGTTTAAAGGAGGATAGCTTAGAATGATGGGATTGGAAGGACTGTTTTGTCTGTAATTGCAAGATCTTAATATTAACTTGGTATATAGAGAAGTATAACCTTTTTTCTCATCATTTTTTTCTCTTCTTTCTGTTAGTTCTAAAACTGAGTTCCTGTCCCTAACAAGGTTGGTTTTATAATAGTATCACTAAGGGGAAGGCATACTTGTTGATTTAAAAATAAAACTGTTTAAAAAAACAGGAGGCTAAATAAAAAGGAAGAAGAATCTGTGCTAGTCTAAACATTGAGATCTAGTGTTACACAGATCCTGCAGTGGAAGGGAATAAAATCCCCATTCTATTAACCATGTATTGAAGTGCAAACAGGACACAGCCCTCACGGTCTTCAGAAACCACATGGGAGTGGAAAGAGCAAAGGGATAATCTGGATCAGGATTATCTGATTTAAAGGCTAGCTTGAGCTCTTTCTTGTGTACTGATGCATTCAGTGGGATAGTAGTCCTCAGACCAAGGTCCAGAGAGCAGCAAGAATTGGTACCTGAGCTCACCAGTCATGCACAGAATGAGAAATTCAGAGAGCCATCCACTAGGAAGGATGAGGATGGTCCTGCAATAGGATCTCTCTCTAGAGTAGTGATGAGAGTGGGAATATCGCAGAACTACTGTTCCACACCATTCACCTAGGAATTTGTTATTCATCACTTTCAGCTCTACGTTTATTGCATGTCTGTAGAAAGGTAAAGATAAAGAAAATTACTTCTGTTGGTTTTTCTTTAAAGGAAAATTGTCTCAGGCTTCTCTTTCTCTAAAGAAACAGCAGCATAGGGGTTTTTTTTCCTGTACCTAATCTTAACTTCTGTCTTTGCTTGTGAAATGATAAGTTATTATTGTAGGGAGTCCATGATACTACTTCAAAGAAGCACAAAGAAAAGTGAAAATAGATTTAACCTTTTGAAAAGCAGAAATTGCTTTGAAAATGAAGTTAAAGCTGTCCACTGCATTTTACTGCAGATAAATATAAAATGCACTCTGGGAGAAAGAAGAAATAAGCAAGACACAGAGACAGATTACAAAACCACTCTCAAGGAAACCTATAGTACACAAGTAAACAGGGAGTAACAGCAGAGAACAAGGGCTTACAGCAAGAAACACAACAAAAAAGGAAAATATTCACATACATGCTTGTATTTTGGGCCTACAGGCCAAGAGAGACAGTAACACATCTCAAATGTGTTATTTAGAGGATGATACAGCATTGAAGATGCACAATCTTTAAAAGCTGTATGTTTTAGGAAGACCGTGGGAAGAAGATAACTATAGCAATGAAAGGGTTAAAACCCAGGAACCACCACAGAATTATTCAGGATCAGACCCACATGATATTAAGCATCAATTTATAGCTTGTTCTGTCAGGAAGATAAGGACAAAAAGGACTCTGAGATGAGGTTCTGGAGGCAGTCTGAGCTCAGTATAGGGAGTTGCTTCTCCAGAAAACAAGCTTTCATGCAGTTCTACATGAACCATCACAGCTAAACAGTTTCTACCAGAAAAGTTTGCTCATTTAAAGAGAGCTTCACTTTTTCAGTGGTTTTTTTTTCTATAGAGAATCAAAAGTCATGCAGAAAGGCAAAGAATAGCACTCACACAAAAGGAAAAGAAATTTTAAAAAAAAAAGAAAAGAACCTCACAGCTCTTGGCAGAGCTTCTAGGTAGTAATTTACAACCTGCAGCCTCTTTTCTGCAAGAATTCGTCCATGGGAAAGGAAAATTCACTCCACATCTTTAAATTTGATGCTGTCAAACCTGTCACCTTCATCTGATGATTGAAAGACTGCAATGTCACAGCATCACTTCAGACAGCTGGTGTCTAATTGAGAAGGATTCCTTTTATTAACTGTGACCCTCTATGACTCCTCTCAGGCAGCGAGAAAAAGGGCTTTTACAAGCTGCCTGCAGCTCACAGGTTTCACAACAGAAAGATGAAGATCATTTAACATGTGTTGCTTGGGGGGGAAAAGGCAGTTGAGAGGTTATGGTAACAGTGTCCCATATAAACAGAAGGAAACTATTCATTAAACATAGGAAACATGCTATGATGGGAAGATCTCTCTAGGCAGCTTCTTCAGACCCAAATGAAAGCTAAAGGAACATCACTGACAGAAGCTTTTTGAGTCCTAAGTAGCTGAAGTCCTAGTGCATACAAATGCTGCTTTAACTGGGGTAACTAAAGGCTTTAATACAGCATATCCCCTCTCCTCTCCACAATACTGTGTCACCAGAGATTTTTTCCTTCCAGGATGCAAGGATTGTGCCTTCCTGGGGTATATTCCCCATCACTGCTGATGCACTTTAATTGAGGCCATTGGTGTCACTGAATAGTACACAGACAGGATGTCATTTAACCAGTGTCTGGGGTGTGTGAAAAGGGAATCATGCATCAAGCTTTGTTTGTTGTTTTAAATGTTTTTCACTAGTAACATATCATTATTTTGCCTGATTGTTTTTCTAGCTCTTCACCTTCGGTTGGAGAGAAGACATCCGCCCTGGAGAGCCACTTCACACCAGGAAGTTCTGCTTTGATGCCATTTCACACAGTAGCCCTGTCACACTTTATGACTGTCATGGGATGAAGGGAAACCAGCACTGGAGCTATAGGAAGGTCAGAGTCAGAGTCGGCATCTCAGAGGCTCAGATGATCTTGAACCTATATTCAGTTTAACACAGGCTTGTGTTTTCTCATCAGAGAAGTTTTGTTTTAAAATCCACTGCATCCTATTCCAATTTAATTTTGTGGTAATCTCTCTAGATTATGTTCCTTTTGAGCATTCCACTATTTAGGTCAAATTTAAATGAAAGTGGATCTGATACAGCTCAGAGGGTGTCTGTGTTAGATCTGTTCCCTGAAAGGTGTTGTGCCATTCTGGTGCTTGTGTCATTTTAACAGAGGCACTGTTGGAAATATTTTCATCCAATGTGACAGTAGCAAGAGATGCTGCTTATGAGTTAAATGTTATTACTTTACTACATTTTAAAGATTACAAGTGTCAGAAAAGTCTCCCTCAAAAAAACCAAACCAAACGAAAAAGATCCCAAACACAACAAACCACCAAAAAAAAACCCCAACCCAACATTAAAATCACTGCTTTAAGCCCAAAGAAGGCAGGAGTTTATAAACTAAAGATAAGCAGCTTAGACACTACTTTGATCTGCTGAGTTTCAGCTCATTTTTATAAATCACTGAAAACAGAAGACCAAGCTAGAAACTGTCAGAGCCTCATTTATGGTAAAAAGTCCTGGTAATATTATTGAGTTGCTGTTGTTAAGTGTTTTTAATGTCTAATCATCAAGTTGCCTTGATTAAACATTTCACTAAAAAACTCTGCATTCCATTCAGGACAAGGACATACATTTCTCTGAAGCACTGAGGATTCCTCTCACACAACCTTCAGTTTTCTTTGACTATTGTGCCTTGCCCTCCACCTTGCTAAGCTGAGGCCAAAGTGCCAGGAATTGGTCTTTTCCAGACAAATCTCAATATTGCTTTCAGTTTGAGAATATAAATATTAGAAAACTAATCCAGAACCATTACAGATAGGTTTGCCCTGACCCTTTTTCTGAGTCCATACTTATTACAGACACTGTGCCTTTTTATCTTACTTTTGTTGCAAATGGAGGTCCACCACAAGATTTCCCAGAAACATAATCCTTTTGAAATGGAGGTATTGCCTGTAAGAAAGTTAGAATGTATGTGCCAGAAATTTAGGGGATATAACTTGTGACAGCTGTATTGCTGCCTTTCTGAATTTATAATGTCATAATATACCTTTTTGCTTCAAAACCCTTCCGATTTATCTTTTTGCCTACCCAAGCTGCAAGAAAGTAGCTTTCATACCTTTAGCACTTCGCTGTTGCTTAATGTAGCCAGTTCATAAGAAAAAATGTGAGTCTGGAGCTGCCCTCTGTAAGGCTCATCACCTTTGATGACAGAAGACAGCAGATAACTAAAAGGAAATGACATTTGAAAAAAAAATACACCATGGAGTTCTATTTAATTCTCTGCACAACTTCCTTCGTAATTTCCAGAAGGTTGACAGGGCTCATGTAAAAATTCTCAATGCAAGACACTCATTACCATCTCAGCAAGAAACACCACAAACTTTTTTCATGGTAATACTGACACAGTTTTAACTGTAATACAAACTTTTAGTTTGCATAAACCTTCAAATTAAGAAATTGCATTGTAATAATAGAATTATATATGCCCAGTTTTGTTTAAGCTCTAGTTTTTGTTTGGCTACACCATAAGCAGTTTTTTATTGTTTCCCATGGTCTATTTCCTCAGATAGAGGGCAGATTTTCATTAGATATTTTTGATAATATAGTTATATCTCCAAAATCCTAATGATATAATCCTTACCTAGTTTTGAAAGCATCTTGGCAATAGGGTTTTTAGTGTTTTCCCCCATGAACAAATAAAAAAGCATAAAAGTATGTTATATTGTTTAACTGCATCTGTACAAGAGCCCTTTACCTACAGGATAGTATGCTACTAAATCTGCATCCTAAATAAAAATAAAAGTATTGTCAAGCAAGAAGTGTCTGCTTTTAAAAAACAGAGAGCAGATCAGCAACTCTCTTTTGTCCTCTGCACCACTTACACACACTGAAGCTTCCTAATGGTGATATATCCATCCTGCCAGTAATTCTTCTCATGCTTTAGGAAAAAATGACCCTGCTTGTCAGTGTCTTACAAGATATTTAATATGAAGCATTTCTTACCATGTTGTCATATTAGTTCTATAAAACTAGAAGATAAAGAGGTTTTTATTCATTTAAAGATGAGTCTTTTCTCATGATCATTTGCATCATTGAGCCAATGCTAAGAAGAAGTTAGGGCTGTGAAATGATTACAAAGGGCTGTAAATGCAATTTGAAGCCAGGCACTGTTTTCAGATTCCATATTCTTCTAGCATAGAAACACTAACAGCCTGGGTTTGGGTACTGGCAAATAAAAACAGTTTAAATATTTTATTGGCAAATAGAATACCTTAATATTTTACTTTGGGTAAGGAGTGCTCTTCTGGAAAAAATGTAGAGCTTTACCTGCACTTTGCTTCTGATTGCAGCGCAGTCTCAAAGTGTGCGGACTGCATTCTTTTCAGAAAAATGAAACCAAAACTACCGGTAACAAACATGTGTCAAAAAAACTATTCTTATTCCCATACTGCTTAAACTACACCTGAGCAGCTATTTGAAAGTCTAGTAAGTCAGCAATATTAAGTAATCAATTTTCTTAGAACCAATACAAAATACTGGTCTATAGCCAAATATGCCTTTAAGAAAACCCTGTAAGAAGAATAAATCCAAGTAGTACTGTGGGTTGTAAATAGAAGAATGTGAATTTAGTACCAGGATAAATTATTTGACACCATATTGGAGCAATGTAAGAAATTAGGTAGATAAATAACCTGCAATTATTAGAGATTTGGGAGAATGGCTTTAGCTTTCCAAGCCTAATGCCATTTCTTTGAATCTATTTGAGATTCCTAAGCATTCCAGAGCCAATGGTCAGCAGTGCCTGCAAATTTCTGTTCTTCGCAATGAAGGAATACACCTCTGGTTTTCAGTGTAGCATCATTCTGATAAAGTATGATTCAATTTATGTGCCATAGGCCCGCTAGTGCTATTTGTAGAGCACAAGTATCCGAGAGAGGGCTGATTTAGTAGGTCTTTAAAAAGAAACAATTGTGCAAAATCAGTTTCATTATAAAATAATTCTACCCTGAGCCTAGTGCTTATGATAGATGACAGACTGACAATGTCAAAAACTGTGCCTAGAAGACAGTGGTTTGCTCATAGTCTCCTGACAGCTTCAGGGACAAATTGGGTGAGTAAATTCACTCTTCATACAGTAGGTGCATAGATTATTTCCTCAGACAACCAAAGATATGTCATTGTGATAGTGGCTTTTATCATATGGGCATCTCTCCTTGCTGAAACTACAGTGGGGCCACTAACTAATTTCAGATAAGCTACTGCAGCCACCAGCTGATAATGACTTCCAGTTGCTCTTGGCATTAGCCAAAGTTATAGCAGTGACCTAGAAGAAATTAGAGGCTCTGTGTCTCATTACCAACCCCCTGAACTGTCAAGACCCATTAGCTTGTGGAGGAATTCCTTCTTCTACAAATAATCTTCAGGCTTGCCATCATGCAGAAGGAAAAAAATCCCTTTGCTGTTTTCAGATGTTAGAAGTGTCTCCACAAGGGCACTTGTGGTTCCTCAATAGTGCTGTAAAGAGGGATTGATGTATTTCTTTTGTAAAGTTCTTTGCTGGGGTGCACACAACTGCTACCCCTTTAAGTCCTGAGCCTGTTTCCATAATAGCAGCAGGCTTTGACCTTAGGTCAGCATAAGCTTGAGTTTATAAATTAATAGGCCTTTATATATAGCTAAGTCAGCCAGAAGTTTTTCCAGAGTGATAACTGTCCCTATTCTTAAAAGACACTCTTCTTTCCTAATAACAAGACTCTCCAAAAGAAAGCACCAACAATGGTTCACTCAAAAATTGCATCCCCAGGATATTTCTGTGGGAAGAAAAACCACTAGCTTTCTGGAAATGCTGCAGTGTTTTTCATAGCAAGCTGTTTGTGCTGAAGCTGTTTCCTTTCTTCCCATACCAACTATCTTATTAAAGCTTCTAGTATTCCAGCTTTGGCCCCCTAATAGCTTGGCTGACCCTCATGACTGGCTATAGTACAACGAAAACCAGATGCCCTCTTCCTCTGAGGCCCCACATCAGGCTGGGTGACCACAGCTCGGTCACTGCATCCTGATTTCAGGCAGTGCTACTCCATCAGTCTCTTATTAGAAGGACAGGAGGAGCTGGCAAGATGTAGATGGGTGCCTGCACTACCCCATAAGGTACTTCGGAGTTCATGCGGACCCACTTCTTAGTAGACACACAATGGCTTTTTGTACACAGTACAGATACCTCCTTCTTGCAAGCTGAAGTATCCTCTCTGCATTCCTTGTAGAACATGAGGGAAAGGCCTCTACTCATTTGGTTTAGTCCTGTCAGCTGTGATGGCGTGTGGGTCTGTGTGTTCACCCACTGTTTTGGGGGAAGGGCAAATGCTGGAAGTAAAAAACAGTGTTTGCGAAAGGCAGATGTAACAACATCACTCACAGCAAGAGCACAAGATGCTTTTTCAATACAATAATTCTTTTTCAAAGTGGTTTTAAATAGCTGTTGTTTCTTTTTTATCTTCAAACTTTTCTTCTTAAATGTGGAGCATTTGTAGTTAAAGAGTTGTTTTTCAGCACCCACAGCAGTTGTGTGAGTTTTTAATCAACTACAATTTGACAAGTAGATTGTTTTGTCCCTCTCACAAACTGGGCAAGCAGGCACATCCTGGATTAGTATTAAAATACTGGCAGGGCATGTTTGGCATGCAGGGGAAAAGCCTGGATGTGGTTTACTAAGAGTAATCTGAAATTTATTTCAACAGATGCAGTATAGTCCCTGGAAACTTTCAAACCATCTAATCACTGCCACATCTGTCTCTCAGAATACTTGCTGTGTGAACTAAGTATGTTGAAACTACCCAACTCGCACGTACCAGCTGCTCAACTGAGTAGTTTCTGCTTTAACAAAGATTCACAGTCAGGTTACTTAATATTCGCTCTAGTTTTATGAAGTGAAATTAATAAAACCACTAATCCTAAATACACTTTTTAAAGCAACTTAATCCATCCTGACCCTCCCCAACTCTCCATATGGAGCTAAATCAGTATTAGGAGAGAGTGTATTTCATTGGCCAGTCTTATCAAGGCCACAGGCAAAGTCTGCATTGTGTGGGGTGAGAACTGAGAACATCAGTCCTGTGCCCATCTGTCCACTACTTCAGTTAGTAATTCATTTTTAACATCTTCACCAAGTTGAAGATTGTTACAGCTTCTCCTGCCCAGAAACACGAAACTGTCAAGAACAATTCTTAAACTAAAACCACTTCAGACATTTAAATGGGCTCCAGGCAAATACATGATATGCAAAGATGTTAAAAGACATTCTAGTTTTTCCTTATATTATATGGTTGCTAGTAAAAGACCATAGGATGTCTTCTCCTTCTTTCTTGAATCCTGTTTCATGAAGGATAATCACACAAGGGAAGAAAACACGCCATTCTCTACAGCTTCCTAGTAATTGCTGTAGTTATTACACAGGGTTTATGCACAGATACTACAAAACCATTTCAGATAAGTCTGTGTTAACCCGTGTTCTGTAAAATGAGAATACTTGCAATGATTTGGCATTTGCTATGTAATTCTATTTTTTTCATTCTTCTAGGATAAAACTTTGTTCCATCCAGTAAGCAGCAGCTGCATAGATTGCAACCCAGCTGAGAAGAAGATTTTCATGAACAGATGTGATCCTTTATCTGAAACTCAACAGTGGATTTTTGAACATATTAATATGACTATTTTAGAAAAATTTAACAGCAAGACCAGTTCCTAGAAATAAAGAAAAAAATAAAAAGGAGAAATGAACACAACAATTTACGTACAGACTGCAGACTACATTTTCGCCAGCATCTGGGTCAAAGGAGTCAGGAATTAAATATCCTAGATCCAGGAAATCTGTTCTGAGGATTAAGAAAATGCCACAGCAAGAGCCAGCAGGCTGTCCTTGTGGATGTACAGTATCTGGAGAACTTGGCCAAGAGCCTCACCGGATGCTGCTGAGAACTTCAGGCTGGAAATTCCCTTGCTGGGCGAGGGAAAAACTTTGTTTAAACCTGTTTAAAAGTACTCCAAGTTAATAAAGTAAAATAAAACTCTAGTTTCTCAGGTCAAATCCTGCTGTAGTGAGTAGCTCAGAACAGGCAGTATAATTTGGGATGGGTATATGGTGTGCATGACAACTACAGGAACCTGAAGAAATCCCAGGTTTTAGAACTAAACATGCTGGTAGAAGAATAATGATGTCCCAGCACTCCCTAACAAGATATATGCTCTGTTGATATCCTCATAATATTGGGTTAAGCAGGTTTAACCCTCAGAACTGCTGCAATTAATTTTAAATACCTCCCTTTTACATTCCATTCATTACCAAAATAGAAATGGTAGAAGTCTTAGGGTCTAGAATTACACTGTAGTGAAGCATGAAATAAACTGTAAGGTTTTGCCCTCATATTTTCCCCTTTTCCCTCTTTCAGGAAAAAAAGTAAAGCAATCAAATTTCTATACATGATATATTTATCCATTGTGATTCAAATCCCATTGTCACATAGGTGAGATTTTTTTAAAAGTGACAAATATAACAGCAGCAGCTGCAGCATAATGGAAGGCTTGTGGACTTGCTATCTTTTCTAAAGGTATAATTCTTACCAACATATAAATTAAATTGAAAATAGGCTGGGGAAAAAAATCAAGGTGGTAGGAAATAATTGCATACTGCATGCTGAACTAGGTTAGTCAAATTAACATTGGTACACTGCCATCACCTGAAAGCATGTTGACTCCCTGCAGTGCAGCTTGAAAGATCTTGCAGTGCTCTTGACAGATAGGAATGGAGAGAAAAATTGACATGAAATCATCTGGGTGGTTTCTGAGTTTTTAAAATCTGTGGTAGAAATCATGTGAACTTTGCAGACTTAGCAAGTGTATGGTATTGTAGATGTCATGAGGGAGGAAACAAGAAGTGCAAACAAGTTCAACATTACAATATTTTGGTACTTGAGGCACAGGCACAATTCACAGTAACACAGGCTTCCATCGCAAGATGGTCGTTACGGTGTCTCTCAGACCCATCAAGCTGTTGGAGTGAGAGGCTTCTAAAACTTCTTTGGGAGGGTGTCTGTGGTTCTCCTCAGTTAGTAGTGATGTGTGGAACATGACTGTTGGCTTTGAGATTGTTCAAGGTAAGAGTGTGTATAAATTTATATCAAGTGAATACGTGGCCTGCTTTTATTTGAAAGATGAATTCACAGATGAAAGCACCATAAATGCAAATAGATCACATCCTCTGCGCTGTAACTCCTTTTAGGTTCCAAAAATAACATTCGTAGTTAAATTGCTTATTCTGATTGCTGAAGAGGTGGCTGAGTAACCAAAATACTGATGTGCAATCTACACTGTTTTGAGGCAGTGGAGTGACTGTGTTTTGTTTATTTCTCTTTAAGGTGGGTTTATGCACAAAGAGCATTGATTGCACCCAGAGGATGGTTCTAGTACCAATAACTATTTGCTATATTATGGCAGCACCTTGTAGTTGCAGGTCACAGAAAATTTTTAGGAGGGGAATGAGATCCTGTAGCACTCAGGATGCATGCACTTTGGAAATTGTGAAATGCATCCATATATTTAGCAATTGCTTCAAGTTAGTGAAGAGATCTTTCAAATAATTTGAAATGTGTCTGTAGAGTTAGACTTCTCATTTTATGGTTTTAAAATAAGTGAGCTTGTTTAAGTATTGTTTAAATTTGAGTTGAAGATAGGGTGCACTCAGGAACAGAAGGAGTAAGGCTTCGATAGGAGGATACTTCAGATTTGTTTATCTGTCAGTAGACAGAACCAAACTAACCACTGCAAACTGTCAGCCTTTCCAGGTGCTGTGCTCACAGCAGCATTTATTTGTAGCTTGAACATAAGGAAAGAGGGCTTGGAAAAAGAAGAAAATGGCTTCTTCAAATGTAAATGCAGCCCTCAAGCTGCTGATTGTAACTGGCCCCAAACTGTCAAAGTCCTGGAAGCAACACTATATGCCCAAAATAGAGAGGCAAAGGAGGATTGCTAAACCAGAACAGATTGGTATTGGTAGGGTTATAGCATTCAGTTGTGTGACTGCATCTCAGTGGTCTGATTTTGAGATGTCTAATGAGAACTAGGCTGCTGTTGGGGCAAAGAACTTCTATTCTTTACAGCCCTCATTGAGTAGTACTGCACAGCGTCTTGCACTGCCAAAGGAAACCTTCCCCTTACTTGTAGCTGATCACTAGCTGTAAACTCTAGCAGTCTTTGTCAGAAAACAACTAATATTCAGATGTTCTGGGGAAAGAGAACAGTCCTTGCACAAGATTCCTTCTATAGAAGTTTTATTAATAATAAATGATCATCGCTACCTCTCAATTGAATTCTGTCTTGGGTGTTCTCCAAAGGTTTCCACTGTAAGAGTGTTTCATTACTAATTTATCATTCGGAATTTCTTTAATTATTCCTACAGCCATATCTTTTCTACCCAGCAAATTTATTAATAACTTGATAGGTTGTAGAGATGGATCTTCCTCTCATATTTCACCAGGAGAATTTAACTCTGTGTTTCTTCAAAAGACTGTGAAATTTCTTCCCAGATTTTTTTTTTGAATACCAGACAGTTCAGAACATGTTTTAAATGTAATGCATAGGTGACATTAACTGATGTGGGCTCATCATTTCAGTGAAGTTATATTGATATCCCAAACTAATGACTTCCTTCATTTTTTTCAATTAATTATTTTATGGCTGAGAGGGCTTTAATCAACATGCCTTAAAAGAAGATCTTTGTATCTACCCTAATTTTTTTCCAGTTAAGGCTATATGACTTTTTTTTATTTTTGTGGCCAGAAAACTACTACAACAGGAGAGAGCAACTGGAAAAGCTGGAATAAACTCCCAGGTGCGACTAAAACCCTAAAATCACAGGTTTCCCTGTGTATTTTCCAGAATCTAAACTAACTCCTGAAGGGAGAGCCTAAACAGGGCTGAAAGGAGAGAGGAGGAGTTGGGAAACAAAAGCATTTCATGTGTGGGAGAGCAGCTCCTTGCTGAAGAGGCAGGAAAAGGTTTCACTTTTCACTGTCAACAGTCTTATTTCAGAAAAATGGGACTGCTTTAGAACAAATGTTTCTGCAACAGTATGGATATTTTGATTATAATAATGGATATTTTAATTATAATAATGCATTATTCCTGGGTTTTATCTGTTTATAAATAAATGGTCTGTAGCTGCTGAACTAAGTCTGCCTCATGATAAAGATAGACTGAGTTTAAAAGGAAGCTGACAAGCACTTAACAACCTTTAGTTACTGGCAACTTACCAAGCATCAATGTCTCCATGACCTCAGTGAAATCGAATGCCACAGAAGATCATAGAATACCATATAAATAGCTTGACCAAATTGATTAGATAGGTTACACTTCTATAAGAGTGGATGTTACCTTTGTTAAAAAAAAAAGTCATAATCATAATTAATTTGCATTTTTACTGATAACTTCTGCAAGGAACTGATTGAGGGGGACCCTTTAAACCTACCCAGATGGATTGGGATGGAGCATTTTAGGAAGACAGTACTGAGAGGCTTTCAGTGTGGCTGACACCAGTGGTACATCCGTTTTCTATTTAAAGAGAATCTGTAATGTTGTTAACCAAGTGTTTTTCAAGAGAACACAGGAGGTACATTAAAAAAAGGAACAAGATAATGGTTTTATTTTTCTTTTTTTAATCCATCAAGTGATTTGTTAATGAAATAATTTCAAAACCCTTGAAAACAAAGCAAACTGATCAGAAGTAACCTTTTTTATAGCTAGTAATAGTATTATAATGTTCATTCATTCATTTGTTTAACCCCCTTCCAAAGCTGTTTCATATCCTCTTAGAAAGAGCACCAAGGTCCAAGAGTGCTATTACATACCATTTTCAGGATCTTGCCTTGTCAGAAAGAAAGTTTTGAAAGGCCTTTAAAAAAGTAGTAAATAGAAACCAAATGGCAACAAGAAAAAATACCTGGCTGTTATGTCTGGTGTGCCAAAAGATTTTGCTAAACTTGTGCAAAAATAGTATATTTTGATTGGAAAATTTTAGATGAATAATGAATATAGTTTAGTAAATATTTATGGTGTAGTGCTTTCTATTTAAGATTTTTAATTTAAAAAAAAAGTGAATTTGTGTGGTTAGTTGCTTGCTGACAGGTTTTTTTTTTAACCACATGTGAAACATAAATCTGTCCTAAGGTCTTCTGTAATCTCATGTTTCCTTGTTATAATTCCTAATGCATTGGATTTAAGAAAATGTGAATAGAGGAAAAAAAACCCTAAAAAGTAAGAAACCTGTGTAGAAACAAACAAATGAACAATTAGAAAGTTTAACTAGTGGTGTTCAGAAAAATGCATCACATTTCAAAAGCTTTAGCTGCATCCAGAAAGTATGTTTGCTCTGTGAAGGTGCTTTCTGTCCTTTCAGTGTATCATTAATATCAGTGATACTACTCCTGAGGCAAGACTTCTGAAAATGGTCTTGCTAGCATTTGGCACTGTGCATGGACAGCATGGTGCTAGAGGAAAAAAATCTAGGAACAGCTCCTGAAAAAATTTGCATTCAAACATTACAATCTGATATGCCTTTAGATCTTAGCTGTTTATAGGGTTCCTGTTATCTTAGTAATTTTTCCTTTTTTACAGGACCTGATAGTGCAGTAGGTGCTTCAGGGGCCCTTACAAAAACAATGCAGGCAACAGTGTAATAAAGAGGACATTGGTTAATACAACAATAATACGTGGTTCCCTAAAGGTGTGGTTACTGCAGCAATGTCAAGCAGGTTAATTATACACAAATTTGGTTTATTTTGTATGGCCACTGTAGTAGGTGCACAGAACAGATGAATGAGAAGGAGCCTTGTAAATTGGGCCAGTAAAAAAGCTTGTACTCAACAGATGTAGAAAAAGTCCCAGTGATCCATTTTAGAAAAGCAGATGAAGAGGATGTTGAGATGGGTATCGTGGACAATGTAAGGGATGTGAGGGGAGCTGCAGTGAAGCAAGTCTGGTAAGTGGCACTATCTAAAAGATATTAAGGCATAGGAAAGGAAAATTTGGTTCTAATTACCTTTGGTCCTCATTAACCTTAGCCCTCATTGACCTTGGCAGGATCCCTAACACTTTATTAAAGTATTAGTTGATTTAATTAAGTTGATCTTCATCTCTCCCAGTACATGACTCAACCTGGAAGGAACCACAGTCCAAGCAAATTTCTGTTGATCAATCTGAAGTATCTAATCAGCAAAAGATACCATTAAACACAGTTTAGTCAAAAACCCAAATGGCACCAGAAACAAAACAGTATTATCAGCCTGAAAGATCAGTAGGCCTTTGGCATCCCTCTGTGAAAAAAAGATTTCACTTGCCTAAAGGGGTGATTGATGGTAATGATCCTAGATTAAGAAGATCAGGAATTGTGAGCTTTCAAGGAGGTGAAAGGCCATGGTGAGATTAGGAGCTGGTAGTTTAATTGAGAGACAAAGGAGAAAATACGTGGTAAAAGGGAAGAAGCAGGAATCAGGTTTAATTCTGTATATGAAGGAAGTATGATTTACAAAGGTCAGTCACTGATAATTTTGGACACCTCTTTATAGTAGGGATTGCATGTTTATTTCCATCACAAATATTCAGGAAATGAGAGACAATCAAGTCCTCTTGCAAGGACTTAAATTTAGAATAGAAACTGGATAACCTGAAATGTGTTGATTGTGAAATACATGATCACAACTAGAGAAAAGCTTTGCTGGATCCCAAGCTTGTTCTGAGTTTTCCACCAAAGGTATGTGTGCTTTCCTGCGGATCTTTTGCAGACAATATGCAGAAGGAGAACATTATGGTAACTGTTTTACCTCAGATTAATATTTCTCTGTATCTCAGGCTTTTTTGAAAGAAGAAAAGTGTTTAGCTAAAATTTTCAGGAAATGTGAACTCTGATCAGTGCAAAGTAGCTCTGCCTGCTCCCTGTGTGGATCAAGATAATGGTTTCTTTTCAGACATCACAAACCACTCTGAAAGAGAAAGAACGGTATGGCTCTGACTTCATGGCTCCTTGCAGCATTCACCTCTTTTTATCCATTTCAGTTATATTATTACTCTTTTTTTCCTATTTGGCATTTCTTCCCTTCTGCTGGCTCCCTATCTGCAGGATTCTGCCAGAATGTTGGTCCTCTTTCTTGCCACCTTTCTAGTTTGTGCCAAAGGTATTTCTGCTGTTGCAGATCCCTTCCTTAAGATCAAAAGTGACTAAAGCTGCTTTGATCTTGACTTGGCAGAGCCACAAGTCCTTCTGCCTCAGGATATATGGTTTGCAGTGGGATGGGGAGGAGAAATGCACCTTAGGAGAAGTTCTGTACTTATGGACCACTCTCATAACAGATTTTGTCAATGGAAGAGTAATAGTTCATAGTACAGACAGACAAACATCTTTGAGGGAGAAAATTGCATTGGTGATCTACTTTCTCATCCATCTTCAAAATTCTGTGCTGCCCAGAGAAGGAAGTGTGTAATAACAGGAAGCATCTTAGTCAGTGGATATACTTTATAGTAATGTTTAGAAGCAGCCAAACTTAGTCTCGACATCAGGTTTTTAACTTTTGATTATCCATATTGAGCTAACATAGATACAAGAAACTGAGTAGAATTATACTAAAACATGGTTTGTGCAAGCCACCAAGGGGTTATAATAATTTTTCACTGAAGACATTATTCCAAATCTGAAATGGATATGTAATCTGTGATGAATGCATGATACAGCTTAACCTCTAATCAAGCTGCAAAGAGTCAGAGGGCCTTGTTTAACAAAAACACAAAAAGAGAGAGACTGTCCAGTGTTCAGCAGCTTTTGCTTACAGATGTATAGGGTTCCCATTTATTCTCCAGCATGTCAGCAAAGTTAAAATCTATAATGATTCCCATTATCCAAGCAACATTTGCAGAGATGGCAGTAAACATCACCTTTTCTTTCCTACTAGTAAGGAATCCTTTTGCCAGTTTCATATTTGTTTCTAAGCACCTCCAGGGTCATTTATTTGTAACCAGAACACATGGATAGAAGTTGTATCCTGTCCCATCACTAAACAAGTTCATAGGAAATCAGAGTACCAGTGTAAAGGCTGTACAAATGCACTGTTAAAAGAATTGTCAGCCAAGGAATGGGGATTTCATACAAAAGAAAAATAAGCCCTTCTAAATGGACATGAGCTGGCAATGTGAGCTCACAGCCCAAAAAGCCAATTGTATCCTCGGCTGCATCAATACAACTTGACCAGCAGGTTGAGAAAGGTGATTCTCCCCATCTCCTCTACTCTGGTGAGACCCCACCTAGAGTTCTGCATCCAGCTCTGGGGTCCCCAGCATAGGGAGGACGTGGACCTGTTGGACCAAGCTCAGAGGAGGGCCACCAAGTTGATAAGATGCATGGAGCACCTCTCCAGTGAGGAAAGGCTAAGACAATTTGATCTGTGCAGCCTGGAAAAGAGAAGGTTAAATTCTTTTCTGTAAGACTGGTGAGGCATTGAAAAAGGCTGCCCAGAGAAGTTGTGGATGCTCCATCCTTGGAAGTGTTTATGGTGAGATTGGATGGAGTTCTATGCTACCTGGTCTAGTGCAAGGTGTCCCTGCTCATGGCAGAGGAGTTGGAACTGGGTGATCTTTAAGGTCCCTTCCAACCCAAATGTTTCTATGATTCTAAAGTTTGTTTTTCTTTATTCCTGTCGTATCAGCCTCCGTATTATAGCTACTGCTCTACATCAAGACATATCATGGCAATCAACACCTAGAAAGATAATTATGCTTCATCAGGGCTTTGCTGCCAGTTTTTCATACAAATCTGCACCATAGTTATATAAACCCATTCTTTGGGGTTGGGAGTGGTTCTCCACAGTTGTTATCCTGGCAAGGGGTAAATTCCTTCCACTGTTGGCCTGATCTGCAGTTTTCCACCTCAGACTCTTTTGGCTGAAGTAGCTTGATATTGCCCAGCTCTCCAGGTGATGTGGTTCATCACCTGCACATCTCTCAACACTTCACAGCAGTCCAGTCCACATAAACACACAGAGACACAGTTTACTAATTATTAGGTGGCAAAATAGAAATATGGGGTCCCTTCTGAGTCTCTGAGATGCTTCTATTTATTAGCTACCCTTTCTGATGGTCAGTGTTTTCCAGGCATCTCTGTGAATAAAGACCCTTTCCTGCAGGTATCCTGCAAAATATCCATTTCTCTCACTTTTCTGAGAGTCTGGAATTACAGCCTTCACTTGCTGTTAACCACTATTCAGGACAAAATATTCCATGGAATTCAACTAATGTAAACTATATATAAAGGGCCAAGAAGAGCTGGAGAAAACTTTGTGTAATCCCTGTCCAATGTCCCAGTAGGCAAGACAGCCAGTAATGAGCTGGGCTGATAAGCAGCCGGCAGAGCTCAATCAACAAGTAAGAAGGAGTTGTCTAATTTTCTGTGAATCAAGGTCAAATTCTTTGGTTATTGTAATTTTAGGAAACATATCTCTCTGAAAAAATGGGGACAATATTTTCAGGTGTGTGCATTTGAAGTATTATACAATAGAATACAATTAGTAATATATACCTTATAATAAGTAAAATGAAAATATACACTTCTGTGCTGACTAGCCTAAGATAGTTGGCTGAGATGTTATTAAACAATGGCCTTAGAAGCTTTGACCTCTTGATAGATTAAAATAAAATTTTCAAGACATGCTTAAAGGGTTTACAGAGAGCACATGCCTGTAACTTTCTGGACTGTAATTAAGATGCTGAATTATGGAATAAAAGTTGTACACTTGTCCTAGTTTTAATTTGGATGCATTACATTACAGAATAAAAGGTAAAAGATTGCAGAAGAGCGGTTTCAAAAAAAATACCACGATGTGAATGAATAAATACCTGTCAGAAGATATAGCACTAATTTTTCAGTTTGTGGTAGATCTACTGCTGCTAAAAGATCCTGCTGTGGGTGGGTGAGTGAAGAACTGGACAAGCCCAGCCAGCTGCAGAGCTGCCCAGGGCCATATGGCTGTTCACATTTCCACAGCCCCGGCCATGACAGCTGTGAAGTATCAACAGAAGGGGAAACCAAAGTCCTCTTCTTTAACAAAGGGTACTGTTAGCTCTGGCAATATGGTAAATGATATCTTGAATGGCCACTTAAATAAGACGCAAATACAGAAGTGAGGACTGAACAGCTGTACACACATAATAGTCCTCAACTGACAAGTAACAAACCTTTGGAAAGGTTTGTGAGGACTTGATTCCAGTAAAAAGTCATGAAAGTCAAGATTGATCTGTTCCACTTCCACACCAAATTAAAAAACAAACAAACAAACCCCCAAAACAGCAACAATAAGTTGTCCCCCATCGTTCCCCATCCCCTCCCCGCGCTCCCCACCTAGAAATGTCCAGCACCACTGGTTCTTTTTCTACCTATAACAGATAAGAAATAAAACACATCAACTTCCTAAAGAGGTTTAACTGCAGAAGTTTAAAAGTTATACAGAAGAACAGTATTAGTCAATTAATAATCTTCAAAGATGAAGGAAGAAAGAGTTGCTTATTGCCTATTACTTATCTTTAAAAGGAATTATTTTTCTTTTTTTTTTAATTTGTGTTTCATTACCTTAAGCCCTAGAACTTAATTAATGTATATCCATACACTTAAGTTCTTCAGTGCTGTACCTCTATCCTAAAACCTTCTAATCTAAAATAGTTGGTTAAACTCATCCCTGACATCCACTACACATGGCAGAGTTGTAGTAGCATTTAACAGGACATAATCTAATTTTTGTTTATTCAAGCAACTTTCTGAGGGAGCAGTTAGACTGAACGTTGCTTCCAAAGACCTGTGAACATCAAAACCAGCAACACTAAGAAAACTATAAGCATGCATTGAAAATACGTGAGTGTTCCTCATCTATAGAACTTAAAAGGGTAGTGTAGTCAAATACAAACTGAAGACATCCCCAACTGGGGAAAAAAAATTATTATTTTCTACCTAACCTTTCTATTTAAACTGTTTGAGTCTAATTTCTTACAGGCAGTTCTACTGAACAAACCTTGGTAAATATCTTCCAATAGTGATGATGGACTGAAATGGTGATTATAACAACAAAGCAAATGACAAGTGAGGAGGATTTAATATATAACAAAAATTTCTATCAAGTCCCTAATGAGACTGGAGTCATTAACATTACAGGCACTACCCACTGCAAGGGAACAACTAGCAACAAAGGAAAATTATTATTAAAAGAACAATGCAGTGTTTTAGATACAACACAATCAATTAGGCATTAGTTTTAACGTAGCCTAAAGTTAAAATTTCTAAAACAACAGAGAATTTTCCCATTTGTACTATTTAAAGTTTGCAGCTTGAGGAAAACACCATGTATAAAGAAATTAGAGAGCCTTATGTGAATTGTGTGTCAATTATCTAATTACCTTTGATAACATCAGATGCAAACCTTCAAGTAAAGAGCTTTGAAGAGCTCTTGCAGGTAGGGGTGCATCTGGAGAGTTATAAGACTAAACTGAAAGAAGAGAAAGTAAAAGAAACTGCATCTTGCTTTGAAATGAGTGTCCTGACCCTAGTTGCAAGGATCAGTGATGGAACAGAGGTACTCATTGGTTACTGGAGCATGTTCATTAACTCCAAACTCTCAACATGGGAAGAAGGACAAGGAGACTGGGCAGGTTTCTGCTTTGGCTTTTCTTTTACTTCAAGGCTGAGATGCTGCCACACATACTCCTGCTAGTCAAGAAGGGGAGAATCCAAGTCTGGCTCCTACCTCCTGGCTTCCCTCTCTCCTCTGCAATGCCTGTAGACGGGAAGGGGTGAGGGCAGTTTGTGATACTCCCAGATGGGCAGCTCCTTGCAGAGGTGGGAGTATTCTCTGATCGAGGAGGTCAGCAGCAGCTGCAAGATCTCAGCCTACAGACAGAGCTCTACCATAGCAGCAGCAATTTGTAAGTGCTTCCATAGGGCAGCTGCCCTTGAATTTCCATCGTGAAAAGTCAGTAGTTTGTGAAGTAGCGGGGCACATTAGCTATATAGTAGCTCAGTCATGGTGCTCACATCCCTGCTTCTCTGACTGGTAATTCCCTGCACCAGCTGGAGATGTGTTGTCTTTCTGCACAACAGATAATGCTATGAGCTCTGAACAAAAAGCTGCCCCAGCTGGGTGGGAAGGAGATGTGTCTGCACACTCGTGGTAAGAAGCAGTATCTCCTCTTTGGTATTAAAGGGGAGTTGTAGTGTTGTCTTCCACTGGAGGCCTTAGTAAATGGATTCAGAAGATGGGGTGTGGGGCTCTGGAAGACAACAGATGGCTTCTTTCTGGTCTGTGCTGAGTCATTGATGTCCACAGAAGATCTTGAGCCCAGATAGACCACTGTTTCCTTGTGACTTTTCTTTTGAGACTCTATACCCTGTTAGTCCCAAAAAGTTTAACACACTTACAGTGAGCTGGATGCACTCATCTTGATCTTCGTCGCCAATTAGTATATCATCCACATATTACAAAACAGCTCCTTCTGGCTGCTGTCTTCTCCAGTCCTCCAATTCTTTCACCAGCTGATTTCCAAATATAGATGGACTATTCTTGAAACCCTGGGGTAGATCGTCCCAGGTGAGTTGAGTTCTTCTCCCTAGGGTGAAGGGTGGAGTGTTTGTATGTGCATAATTACTCTGACTAGGGTTTTGGGGGTTTTTTTGTCTTTCAAGATAGGGGAGAGGGGAAACACATGGGGGGTTTTAATACTATTTTTTCTTCTGCCTGACTAAGTGATTCTCAAGTGACATTCATCTCTGTCTTAATTAAACATGTCTCCTGATATAGAACTAATGAGCTTCTACTTCAAAGAAATGCCAGGGCAAACTTTTATTTTGGCAGGGGGAAGCAAAACTGGCAAGTAGAAGGACAGTGTCTCCCAATACACACAAAAGTGGAAAGAGTTGAGAAAGTGCAGCCAAGGGGACTAACCCCAGTAACAGCACTTGCAAGCCAATTACTTGCAGCCCTTTGCAAAAGAAGTTAGCTCTGCAGCTACTGCCTGAACTAGAGGAGAAAATGTACCCTATATTTGGATTACTTGGTTATTCTTATCTCCTCAGTGCTTTCTAGAACCCAAATTGAGAGCAGGAAAACATCATTGGACATCCCCCTGAAGTGCCTCCTTAGGCCACCCTGCATGCTTCAGGTGACCCAGGAGGGTCCATGCTGACATCACCAGGACCAGAGACTGCAGTTAGAAGGGGAACTGCCAGCTCCCCATCATCCCACACAGCAAAAAACCATACCAAAGATTGCATAAAGACCTTTTGCAGGTTCATGCTCAGGATTTGGTTTGCTTTTTTTTTTTTCAGCTGTTTCACTCGGGAGTTCCTGTTTGTACCTCCTGCTTAGTGAGTAGCTCTGGCTTCACCATTTTCATGTCAAGAAACCTGCATTTGCAGCACTCTAAGAAGATATGACCCTGACTCTCCAAGGACCAGGACACACAACTGAAAGAAGACCACATCAACTCAAAATCAGGTCAGTGATTAAACTTCTTGATCTTGGAAAGTCAAGTGTCAGTATCATAAGGTTGCTCATGAAGTTATTTGCAGTTGTAGACCTGAGAGCAAGAACTGTCTGATTATCTGTTTCTGAAATAGCAGCGTGGGGAGGGGAAGGCAGGGAGACATTGCTTTTCTGTTAAGAAATATAAAATACTACAAGTGTGCGCGTTGTTTTTGGAGCTGCCACATTCTAATATCCAGTAAATGAAAATCAACAACCATAAATTTCATACCTTTTATGTTAGCTACTTTTTGTAGGGAATGTCGCTGAACTTCTGTTCCATGCAAAAAATCTTTCTCTTGCATTAAACTTTCACCTGACTCATTACTGAGTTACTCTTCAGTGAGCTTCCACCTAAAAAGGCTGAATCTGTGGTGATTCTCAGAGCAGTCTTGTCAATGCATGTGTGATGAAATTAAGCAAAGTCCAGCCATGAATAAGGTCTATAACATTTTCAGTTCCCCTGAGACCTTCCATCAAAGTAAACCTAAAGTAAAATATTTCCTTTCTTAAAGCACATGTTTGAAGCTAGGTGAACTAGATATTTTTCTATTATTTGCCTGCCACAATATTCTTTACTTGGTGTCTGAGCACAGTGGTTGGCTTATACAAATACAGCAGCTCATTTTTTAAAAAAGCATTGTCTGTATCATTAATAAAGAAAACAGTTTGCATTTCAGATGAAGAGACAACCACATATCACAAAATATTTACTGTGCCCAGAAGAGCAGCAATTTACAGACCATTTAACAGCAGTTTGTGTATGCATTTAAAGATTGCTTTTTTTTTAACTAAAGTTTCTATTTGTGTGTTAAGTAGTTTTCTGTAAGTAAGAGGGTTAGGTTTTTGTCTGACATCTTTGAATTTATATTCTGTGAAAAGCAGTAGTGATTTAGATCTGAGTTTTTATAGCATGTGGTATGCCAGGCATGTTTAGCTTCTTGTGGAGGCTTTTTAGATTTTTTTCTTTAACAGATCATAGTCTTTATTTGCTTCTCTAGGGAGGGTCAACATAAGCTCATAAGTGTTCCGCTTTTAAGCAACATAGAAAACCTAACCTCTTTGCCTTTTAGTTTAGTGGTCTTACTGTATTCACCAAACAAGAACATTTTCACTGGGGATGGATCTTAGTCTCTCTTTTCTCTGGCTTACCCAAACCAACCAACCAACTAACTTAAAAAACCAAACACATGAACTTCTAGGTTCACCAGAGGGGAAAAAAACCCTCCACACAGCACCTATTCTTCCAAAATTATGGAGAAGTAAGGAGAGAAATCAGAAGGGAGCAAGAAGGGGTAGGAAGAGCCTAGTTAGTGCATAGCCCTGAGACAGACTCTTGCAGTCTCTTGCTCCATGTCCAGTGAGCTGAGTGAACTGACACAAGGGAATTTGTACTGCTGTCATTTGAGTGCATCTAGACACAAAACTGTATTGCAGGCCTCTCTTTAAGCTTTATTGACTGCAGTGGTGACAGTTGCATGCAAGGACCAAATATGAGCTTACTTGAATGGAGATGTTCCCATCTACAAAGCCAAACCCCAATGATGGTTCTTGGGTTCCACAGTGCTGGATGGCTTGTGAATCTGACTGGGAACAGAAGCTGCTCATGTGCTGGGGGCAATAAATCTGATAGTTCTTAATGAAATACAGTTTATAAGGAGAATATCTATTGGTACTTTGGTCATGCCCAACAAGATTGAGCTGCTGTACCTTCCCTTACAGAATACACCACTATACGAGGTTAGGAAGGAAGGAGACGGTTCCCATAGGTCCCTCCAAGCCAGGGAGCACAGGAGAAATATCTGTTCATTCAGAGAGACTGGAGGGGAAAACCCATTTATTGCAAAATCATGAGGCTTTTATAGGATTCTGAGGGGAACTTGGACAAGATTGGGTAAAGACTCCGGAAGAAGGAAGTGACTTGGGCACTCAGCTAGCCAATAGGAAAAAAGAAAGGATCAAACACAGTAGGAACCCAGGGACTGGTGATAGATGGGCGAGGTAACCAATGGGGTTAGGACAGAGACGGAAAGTGATAGGAGGGGCGGGCGCGGCAAGACGGGGCTGTCCCGGCCCAGACTGGCAGGGAAAGCCCTGGCAAGTCCCGGCTGCTGCCGCTTGGCAGCAATGGCAGCCGCAGAGGCGGCTGCATTGGCAATGTAGGGTGGGGATGCCCACCCGGCGGGGCAGTCCTGGCCTGGGAGACAATCCCTGCACCTAATGGGTGCAATGACTCATTGGGAATAAAGCCTCAGGGGGAACAGACAGGAGGGGTGGCAACTATGCACGGAGGGGGCTGGTGGTAGGGTGGTGGGGCAGTGGAGTGACAATAAAACCTTCTGAACTCAAACCTGCACGGTAAAACGCATAACTTTTAAACTCCCACCACCAAAATCTTTCACATATATGCATTAGTACAGTCCAGGCTATTTGCCGGCACTGTCTTCCATGTGGGTCTGTATCAGAACTTGTTCTTTCCGTATTTCGTAGTCCATTTTGTTTCACACATACCACCACTCACCATTCTGAAACATACTCTCTCAGGCCAAGGTGAAGTTGATTAAGTGTAGAAGAGCTCTCAAAATGAACCTTTTTCCTGACCAAATTGACAAAAAAGTAATTTGCTCCTTAAATGATGTCACTACCTATCTGTAGCAAGATATGCCATGTCAGATAACATAGGCAACATCTATATATCCCTACCTAATTGCTGTACTACTTGTGGTAACGATGCCTCAGAAAAAAGTCCTCAAGCCTTTTGACTGGAGCTGGGGCCCTGGCTCCCACTACCATGGCAACAGAAATGCTGCCTGCTGGAAAAGCCAGCTGAGTCCAGAAAAGGTCACTGGAGTCCTGTAGAAGCCATGGGAAGCTTTATCCTCAAAGGAAAAGGAAGAGGCAGAAGTCTGAAGCTGGAAAGACTAAATAGTTTGTCAATGGCAAGCATACAAAATTTCTGCTTTATCTCATAAATTATATTTTTAATGTGCTTGTATTGACTTTAGGGCTAGTTGAGCTCTCAGCACGTTTTGGGGGGAGTTGAGGGTGACAGGGCATGGGGAACAAGGATGGGAAGATTGTGTTTTTCTTTAGTTGTCATGGCTAGAATTTATTCATAAGGCTGTAAGGACTGAGGCCTTAAAGAAAAGGTCCCAGAATTGCAAGAACTGCTGTCAAAAAGGAGAAAATATCTTTCCTATGGCTTCTTTCCTGGGCTGTCCTGCTCCAGCACTTGATAGACCACATGTAAAACATGGCATACTGCTTTTGAGGATGCTTCTTACAGTACCAGATCTGTGGATGTCGGAGGCAGCTTAGTCCCACCACTTACAACATCCTGAAGTTGTGGAAACTGTTGGGTCCATTTACCAGATCCAGGCAGGATCATCCTTTAATTGGAAAGCTTCTTAAAGAATTACAATTCTTGAAGCATCCTTTCATGTTTAAGGCTGTATATGATTGCAGGAGTTCTCTCTTGCATGATTAAAGCATTTGTGTAATGCTTCCTTAAACCTGTATAAACTATATCTGATAATAACTAGGTTGGAAAGAAAAAACAACAGCCTGACTCTGGTCTCCTTTCCTATGCCTGCCCTAAAACATCCATGGGCATCACTGGGCAGCAAAATGAAGCAAAAAGATGCCACCACTACCCCCCTCCCCAAACTCTCTGTATTTAAAGAGGATAAACTAAATGGTGCTGTATGGGCACATGCATTGAGGATTCAGACACATCCTCAGTACCGCAATCTCCTCTACTCCCTGTGTGTGCTAAGCAAGTAGGCGATTCTGAATGCAGGAAACTTTTGTCCTTCAAAATGATAACACTTTAAGATACCTACAACATACTTGGTGTTACAGTTGTATTACTAAGAAGTGAAGGTAAAAGTAAGTACAAAATCATAGTTTCAAGGAATAGATAAGAGTGAAGCCTCCTAAACACCTTAATATGTGGAAATACTCAACAATCTTGACTTTTTAAACATTACCTTTTTACCTGTCTTTCAGCTTTTCATGTCTATGCATGCGGTACTTGTAACCTTAACACTTTCCAGGGTCTTTAAGAAGTCTGCAGCAAAATGGTTTTGGGGTTTTTGTTCCTTCAATGAACAGTTAAATCCATCAGTGGGTACTGCTGTCTCAATTATAGAAAAGTCAATAAACTTCTACAGCTTTGGGCAGTGTGACAGACACAGCACAAGCCCCAGTACCTTGATTATCAAATGACTTAGGTATACCTGTAACATCATAACAGGGTATCATGAGGTGACTATCCCACAATCCCTGAGGAAAGCAGAAGGCAAATGAGGCTGTGTGTGAAAAACCTATATATGTGCTAGACAGCTTTTTTCATCCCCTCCATTCCAGCAGACTTGGATAGCATTCTTATTCTCCAATTATTTGTAATTATGTTTCTCATAGCTCATTATTGACAGAATCAGCTGGCTAAACAAAAAGCTGCTGCCAAGGCAAAACTTGGAACTCAAAATGTGGTATACAGAGGAAACAGTTGAATAACATGCACTTTTGGGATGCAAAGGGCTTCAGCACATGCTTTGACTAACTCCGAAGAAAACAGCAGGATGATGTGTGGTTTCACTGTGCTGGGAAAGGTAGGTGAAGGAAGGAAAAAAGCAATAATACGTGGCTGTATCCTGGATTGCATCAGGAAGCTGGATTTCAGATTGATGACTGTCCCACAGCATCCAGAGCACACACAGCAGCAGGTGTGGATGGAGGAGTGCCGGGCTGACCTCAGACAATGCAAATACTTCACTGATGCAATCAGTGAAGCCAACTTACCTTGTTTGGCACACTGGCATACCTGTGATACCGCAGCAGTGCAAGAGCAAACAATGGCATGCAAGGTTAGACTCGAGAAACCCAGCCCAAATCACAAGGTCAAGCATACTGCAGGCAGTAGTTACATGCAAGGTAGGCTTACTTGTCATGAAACTTGATGTGAAATAATAATATAAAGTATAACAGACTATGAAATGTCAGAACAATTGTAGCATCCAAGCCGGTCTGCAAAACCCGGTAATTTTATATTAACATTTTCAGCATTCCTAACTTGAAAAATGTGGCACATGAGTCTACCATTTTCAACTGGACTGAAACTTTACTTAAGATATATATAAGTTATTCCACTTATCAATGGAAATGTGGTCAGGCAAAGAAAGAGAATGAGCTGCCCATTAAAGAAATGTGTAGTGCAAATATTTTATGTACACAAATGCTAAGTGCAGAGTGGAGGCAAGTTGGACAAAAACTGCAGCATATCAGCTGCTGCTAAGGATGACGCATCCTCGGGTTATAAAGTTGCATGTTAAGGGTGGATGTTCACAAGCTCCTCAGGCACTATAAGTAACTTGAAAAAGAAAAGGGTAACTGTGCTGTAAAGGATGTGAGCTTTGAACACAGTGTTTACAAGCCAGCAGCACAAAGAAACTGATTTTTTGAAAATCTTTTAACTCTAAAGAATAAATCTTTATAGCAGCACAAGGGAGTCATGCCCACAAATCTCATTATTCTGAAAGCTGCTTAGAAACTTTAGCCTTTAGAGTCAACATATCACAATGCATTAAAAGTACAATTTCAAAGAGTTACAAATGCTTTTAACAATTAACTAATTTAATTAAAAAAGTAAAATAAAATTAGGATTTAAAAAGATTTACAAGGAAATAGTTGGGGGGGCAAGTGTTATACTTTAAGAAGAAGGTAACTGAAAGGGTTTGAGAGGAGTACAGTAGGAAGTGGATGTGGTTAAGGCATTTGCAAGATTAGTTAAAGAAAAGCCTGGTAAAACTCGAAGTATGAAGCCAAATCCTGGGACAAATGAACATACTTTCTTTTATATATTTGGAGCTGCATAATTTATACATACTCAGCATCTAGCCTGTGCACCTTAAGAATAAATGGGTAAAAATTGTGATGAAATCTTATTAAAATACTACCCAAAAAAGCAATATATAGTATTTGATGCATAAAAGGTACTTATATTTTCAGAGATTAAATACCCAGTCATTGGTACTGAACAGCTGCAGGTATTTCAGTGTCAGAGGTTTTAGAGAATCAAGCAACTTAACAGTGATAAAAGCTGTGACTTGCTGTGCAAGCTGGTTTATTGAAAACAAAAATTGTCACAGGATCCATTACTGCTTTAGAGATGGACTGTGAATTTGAATTTTCAAATGTGTCTCAAAGAAGCAAGGTGATACGATGTAAATTTGGAGTGGTTAAGGGATGTTTGAGGTGATAAGTAAAGCTCTGGCATGCAAATGATACAGATTCTAATTAGTGCAGGTACACCATTTGAAATTCTCATGGGGTTTTTGTATCTATTGAAACATATTAAAATTCACAGGTAAGTTGTGTGTGCGTGCTTGAGGTCTCAACTTCTTCCAGGATTAAGAGACTGCAAATATCATGCACTATCCTTAGGTGCTCTAACAGCCTGGACTGGTCTGTGCTAGGTACTGAGTAAACACAGGACAAGGATACTCAATAGACTTTGTACTACACAAAAAGACAACAGAGAAAGATAAAGAGCAAGCTGAACCACGACAGCATAACAGTGCCCAAACTTTGTACTCCTTGCTGAGCCTGGAGACCACCTAGGATCTTTTTCCATTTTGCATACTGAAATTTCAGAACCAGAAGACAACGGAATCTCTGTCTTGATGTTAAGCAGAACTGTTTCTAAGATGGCTCCTATTTCATTTTCCTTGACTCACAGAGCAAGTGCCATGATCAGAGCAGTGTCAGCATTCTGGAAGAACAGAAGAGCACTGAGAGTTTCATGCTCTTAAACACTGCCAGCAGGATACATAAAGTAATGTATTGAATTTGAAATACAACATCACAGGAGAATGAAGAAAACCAGATGCATCTGCGAAGGATTTCTGGAAAGATCAATTTACATAATGATGTTCTTTAACTTTGCAACTTTATTTTAGAAGTTAGATGTGACAGTGGTAAGAAAGCACTGTCTCTTGTTACCTTGGTTGAAGGATCATCAGGATGCTTATCCTCAGAACTCCTGAGCTTATACTTGGTGGAAAATTGGGTGTGTTCAGACAAACTGTGTGAAGATTTGTTGGCTTGATTTCTGCTACTTCTTTAGAGCTCAGATGTTGGCACACTCAATACAAGGATTATTGCAATGAAGGTATGACCTGTTGTGCAGAGCTCAGGAACCAGAGAGTCATAAATTTAGGCAGGATGCAGGTATTTCTTAAGGATCGTAACCATCAGGAGCTCTTGAACCACAACAGCCATTTACTGAATAATTCTGCCAATTGTTTGCTTTTTATACCAAGTCACTGGTTTCATCAGCAACAGACTGGTATTACCCTGAAGTGCTGGATGCTTGTCTAATCACTGTGAGAATCTTCTCCTACACCTCCAAGTAGCAGGGAGAAGCTGAGGCACAAGCAGCTTTAAAAAGGTCTAGCTTTTTCTTAGTCTATGTAGTGAGTGTAGATGCTGATGCTATTGCTGGTCCTTTCCATGCACCATGGTGCAGAGTAAAACACTTCCCTTCCTAATGATGATTATTGTGGATAATTGAATGGAGAGAGTCATTTAACTCTACCCGGGTAACTGACCAGGAAGCTGGAAATCCTGGTATCAGGAGCATGATAAGGAATTTATAATGTATAAAACAATCTTTTTTTTTTTTGTTTGGTTTTGTGAGAGCAAAAAGGATGACCGACTAACAAAAGGACAGTAGAAGGAAAGGAATAATTACATGCAAGCTTTAAATGATCAGAGAGGATCATTCCTCTTATCAGATGAAGCAATTTCTGGCATTCAAGGTATACAATGAACTATTTTAATTTTTCAACAACAGTGCAAGTTGTGCAGGAACTTCTAAAAACTTAAAAGCTCTTTTCAAGATAATTGCATTTGTTTTTCATAAACTACATTCTCTCACTCTTTCAGACAGTACAAGTTGTTTCTCCCTCTTGCCTAAGTTAATAGTGCATCTCTTTCTAGATGGCAAAGCAGTAACTACTATTTTAATTAACTTTTGTAAGTGTTACAAGGAAAATTATTCCTTATGGAGTCTCAAATCCATACTCTTGAATGTATGGCATTTTTAAATTAACATGACTGATACATTTTTAATAAAAACTTTGGGGGTTTTGCTGATACAAGGCAATAACGCTCCAAGTTTAGAACCTATAGAATCCACACAAATAGCCCACCTTTCTTTCTCCTCTCTCTTTCTCTCATCATGAAGACTATAGGTAACTCCAAGAACTGTAGCTTTTGCTCAGCTGCTTGAGACTGATGAGTTTGAGAGGCTGGTCACAGAAAACATGGTGAAAACTTAGAATCCTAGTAGGCATTGTACATGATGGGAAATGGCAAGATTAGAGACCCCTTACGTGTCTTCATCTTGCTACCACCACCAAACCACAGTTTGTACAGTGTTTGGACTGAGCGATGAAGCACAACAAGGGGTAAGATCTCTAAAGCAAAAGGACAAATATGCTATAATCTCTCAGTAATGGTACTCTGTCCCACATTATTATGCTTATTTTGGTATTTTACTTCATAACATCAGAAAGCCCATCACTCTTAAAAACACTTGTAGAAACCTAGTTCATCTTTCAGCTCAGAATTAAACTGCATGGCCAAAATCCAGGTAGAACCTACCTGCCACATATGGTTAGCGGACTTTCAGATACAGCCAGAAACATGGGCCACAACAAAAAATAAGAGTCCCTCTCCTACAGTGATGTCCAATGCTGTGGTAGGGGACCTCAGTGGAAGAGCAGTGTGAATTGTGAGGGCTTATACTAACTTGGAATGTTTTTAATAGCACATCACCAGCCTGCATGCATTTTTCACCTGTCAAAATGACATTTTTTTTTACCTATCTGTGGGTTCATCCTAAGACATTAAGTGCAAGACAGTGGGATTTGTAATTTTCATAGCATTGGCTATGGAATGAAATACACCTATATATACTTTTGCTGCAGGTACACTCATCCTGCTTCTAATATGAGCTAAAACATAAGATGACTTAAACACAGATGTGAAGCATGTTAATGCAGGTATCTGCTGACCCATGACTGCACATTTGAAGGGCAGGTAAATCTTAACAAGGCCAAATTCACGATTGATACTGATTTGACTATTTCACAAGTGGTGTTAAAATAAAAAAAAAATCTTTTAATAAGTTTGGGGGAGGGTTTAGTGTGTTGGTACTGAGCGTTTATGAATAGCATTTCCTACTTTAGTAATCAACTCACATAGGACAGGAAAACAAGTATGTGAAAAATCTGCATCTTATTTACATTTGTAATATTACATAAATCTGAAGATATTAATACAAACATTTAATGAAGGTTTGACAACCAAATGCAGGGAAAATCCTTTTGATGTTTAACTAAAGGAGATTGTAAGGGTACAGGGTGGAGTTAAAAAACGTACCTCACCCACTGCAAAAATGTCTAGGCTGTTCTTGGCCTAGGTTTTAAAGTGCATATTAATAGATCTTCAATAACAGGTGTTTCTTGTTCTGCAAGTAGTAAGTTATCTTGTCATCTAGTGCTTTTTAATCAAGTATAAAAAAGTCAACTGGCTTTTTGCATACTAGATGAATGCGTGTTCATAAAGCATTTATTTCAAAAGGTATGATACTTTGCCCCCAAGATGTAAATGTGGTACTGCTTGAGATACCCAGCACCTTGCCTAATTACATATAAATTTAGCATTGCTAATTAATGCTTTATTTTCTACTGTGATTCTGTACTTCACTATTGTGATACCCAGAAAACAGATGCAGTATGTCCTTAGTTCAGTAAGTGCACTGGGTTATTTTTTAGTGGTCACCAGTTGCGTGTCTGCTGCTACACAGTGTTGGCTTATCTTGATTTATGTATCTCCTGGAGCTGCTGAGTGTCTTTGCAAATTGTTTATGTAATTTCAGCAATGCCCATGACAGACTGTAGCTTAAGATGGACAAAAACAATTTAGTTCCTTAAATTTTCTGATCTCAAATAGGCATATAGATGGTATTGTTGTTTTATTTTTCAGATCTTCTCCATTTTCTGATCTTAGTTTGATTAAACACTTTGCATTTGGCTTAGAAAAAGAAAAAATACATGATTCTTTTGAATAGCAACATCAAACTTAGAGTTGAGAAGGCTGGTAAATTTTATTCTGAAACAGTCGGGTGTGAAATCTTGGCTCTGTTTAAATCTGTGACAACATTCCAGTAATTTCAAGTGAAGGTATTCACCTCTACTAAATACTTTACATCCTAAGGGCTCTGCAAGTTGTTGCATAAACATTATGTAGTTAGATGATGAAAGAAACCACTCTCATTTGCCTTTAGAAAAGGGAAATTCCTCACCTAAGGTAAAAAAATTTTTGCTGCCAGGTTTCTGAGGGAGAAGAGGTAATCCAACAATGAAGAAATATTCTGGGATTAATTTGGTGTGGCCTGGATACATGCTAGAGTGTATCAGAGCTGACCCAAATGTTTTGAGGAACAGTGCCTCTGTCTCCTGCTTTCTGCTAATCAGCCCTGACACCAAAGAGTTAGCAGGGCAATTTTGGAGAAACTGTTTGGATATAAACCTGAAAGAGAAGCAAATTGTTACATTAATTTTCACTCATAATATAAGTCTACTTATTTAAATCTAAAATGTTTTGAAGATGTGCTTGCTTCTGATATCTTGTAGGTTAGTAAGAAGTCAACCATGTTTTTCAAGCAGTTAGCCAAGAGTCTACAGAAGTCTGGCTGTGGATTACCATGCTTTAACAGAATATGAAGTTTTCCTGTCACTTCTGTTTTGTCCCAAAGCATCATTTGAGTGGGAAAAGAAAAATCTATTAATTACACAGATGCTCTGTTCATTTTATTGTATATATAAATATGTCAGAATTGTTGATAGTAAATCATGAATTGAATAAACTTCACTTTGGCCTAAGGTTTACAGTAACAGCTTTCATTACTCAAAGGGTCAGTGAATAAAAATAAGCATAAAACAGTGATTTTTTCAGTTTAATTTGAAATAATGTTAATTGAACTAGTCTTCTGCTCTTTAAGTATGATTTTCAAGTTGGGACTAGGGGATTTTTTTTTTAAGGACAAAAGCTTAAATCAATTTTTTCCTGCTTGCTCTCTAAACTCCAGCTAACATCTAAAGGTTGTCTCTGAGTTGAGCAAACTACTCAGAATCATGATTTAGTTAAGCCAGACTTGAAAGTACAGTCTAGAGATCTGCTTCCTGGTAATTGCACACAGCTGGGAATTTAGAGAAGTTTTGGTTTAATTGGAATACTTGGCCAACTACTTTTTAAATCATTGCAGTTTGCTATGGTTTAACCCCAGCCAACAGCCAAGCTCCACTCAGTCCCTTGCTCACTACCCCACCAGTAGGATTGGAGAGAGAGTCAGAAGGGTTAAAACTAGAAAAGTCATGTTTTGAGATAAATACAGTTTAATAGGAAAAGCAAAAGCCACACACACAAGCAATGCAAAACAAAGAATTAATTCACTACTTCCCAAGGGCAGGCAGGTTTTCAGTCATCTCCAGGAGATCAGAGTCCCATCACATGTAATGGTTACTTGGAAGACAAACACCATCACTCAGAACATTCCCCCCTTCCTCCTTCTTCTCCCCACTTTATGTACTGAACAAGATGCCATATGGTCTGAAATAGCCATTTGGTCAGTTTGGGTCACTTGTCCTGGCTTCATCTCCTTCCAAGTTTCCATACACCTCCAGTTTCCTCTCCAGCATGGCAGTACATGGCTCTGTTTTAACCCTGCTCAGCAGTAATGAAAACACCTCTGTATTATCAGCCCTGTGTTTAGCATAATTCCTAAACACAGCCCCATTCTGGCCACTGCAAAGAAAATTAACTCTACCCCAGGCAAAACCAGCACAGCATTATACATTATAAAAAGAAAGCTGAATGGCAGTAAGCTGAGATCTGGAAACTTACAAGTATTTGAAGATGGATGAGATTGTGCCAATGTCACTCTTACTTGTCACAGGTGACTTAAAAGCAGTGGAGTTCAGCTTGCCAAGATGATGAATTTATTATAGTTCTTCACCTTTATTTCAATGTTGTCTTGACAGGTCTAATTATTTTTTCTCTTGAGTTAAGGTTTGGGTGTTTTGGGGGGTTGGTTGGTTTTGGTTTTGTGGGGGGTTTTGTGGTTTAGGTTTGGGGGGTTTTTTGTGTGTGTTTTGGTTTGTTTGTTTGTTTTTATTTAGCTTTCAGTTTGGGCAAAAAGTAGAAAACACAATTTAAAAATTGAAAGAAATATCTATATTGATACCACAGCTACAACTGCACAAACTGGAAATCATTTATTTCATATCAAGTAGGGGTATCTGTGTGTAACTTTGGACCTAAGGAAAGAGAGAAACTTGCACAAAGCAATACATCCACATGGTGTACTAAAGCCTTATGAAATCTATTTCATTGTGATTATATTTAGTAAAAGACTTGAATGTGTGCAGCATTATGATACAACAGCTGCTGTTGCCTGCAATTCCCACAAAACATGCCTTTTATAACAGAATCATTTCATTGAATTACTAATCAATACAATTTGGTGTCAGACACTACATAATAGAAATAATCTACTGTTCAAGAATTTTCCTCCAAATGGCAGCTCACTAAGGAAAGAGGCTACACAACATTGTGGTGTTTCTTTCCAACCACCTATAAGATCAAACTTACAGCTTATGAAATCTACAGAGAATTAAGAAAGCTCAGAACTGCCTAGCAGTTGTTTTATGATTCATTGCCACTAAGACTCTTAGCTTCCAGTTATCAATCTGTGATACATACCACAAACTTCATACGACTAATGGCAGTAGTCTTGCTGTCATTCTCTGTTGCAGACACCATTGCCATTCCCCAGGCATCCAGGGACCCCAGATTGAAAATCTGAGTCCGAGATTTCTGTGATGTTAATTCAGTTTCTATTATTTCAGTGTTAATGAATAAATCTATCTACTGGACTGGTCTTTTCCAGTAATTATTAATTGACCTTTTATGTGTTGATGTAAAATGAGGCAGGCCACATTTTCTGAAATGGTATTTTGCTCACTTACCCTCCTGTTTACTAAGCTAAGGAACCAAAGAAAATACTGGTTTTAGCATCTATTAACTGTTGTGCCTCCACACTTGTGCTTATTTGTTACATTAAGTAACAAATTTGGAGTGCCTCATTTTATTTGTCTTTGAAATGTCATAGGGCTCTATCTAGTGCAGATTTGACATGTTGGATTTATTCAACTCTAGCCAATGCTTTACAAATGTTTCTTATCTCCAGTAGTAAGGTTTTGTTTAATTTTAAACAACATAGCCAAATGTATCCTGAAGAGAAATCTGTCAAACTTATTGAAGATTTATTGCTGATAAATGATACTGAATTGTTAATACCCAAGTTGACAGTTATTTGCTAAACTATCAACAGTTCATTACTAAATAACAAAATTCCAAAGAAATACAAAAATCTAATTAATTTCCAGTTGTAAAATTTCCAATTTTTGCCTCAAAGGCACTGTGGATCTTGTTCAGCCCAACAATTTCATCAAATTAACTCCACTTATTTACTATATTTGAGAAGTCTTTTAGAAAAGTAAATCAGCATCTGAAATGTGGGTGTTTACAGCAACCATTTTTTCAGCATAACAGAAATTGCAGCAACCTATTTCAATTTGCTCTGCCCTAGATTCAGGAAATGATGCAAGTTAATTTCTGTTTGAAGTGCTTGGAAATATAGTACCTTGAAAAAGGAAATTTTCTGGACCTGAGATATATGACTATTCACACTTACATCTGGCTCAAAATACAGGTGAGAGTTGTTTTGAAAAGTAATTTAAATATATATTTAACCTTTTAAATGGCATAACTATTCTTAGAATCATTCCAATTCTTTTCAAACTTAAATGAAACACCCACATAACAGACTATCCCATCCACTCTTTAAATGAGATCTAAATCTGTCAAGGATTGTCAACACTCATCAGTATTTGGATATTTTGAGGACTTGTAAGTGCAAAAGAAGTTAAATTTATTTAGACAAAAGCAGTATTAATAATACAATATAGTTCATAAATATTGATTGGTACTCATTAACAGAAATGGCAGCTGGAAAAAAAATATTTTACATTACAGTCTTCAGGACTTTGGTAGCATCCAGATCAGTACAAAATAATGAGCTTGCTTACTGTTGCTGTGTGGGAAAAGAGAAGAGGAGCTGGAGGTGATACTGTAGGAGAAAAACAGACTAAGTAGGCATGACAGGAATATGGGGGCTAAATGTAATGACAGGAACTTCATAACATGTTCTTCATAAAAGTGACAGGGAAAGCAAAGGAGGCAAACAGCACTCTGCCAGAAGCATCCGTTCAAATCCTGACATACTGAAGAATAATATTTGGTAGGACACACATGGTTAAACCTCTGGCTTTTTTTTTTTTTTTTAAAAAAAGGATAATTGAGAATTACAAGAAGAATGGTACTAAAGATTGGAAATCATGAACAGAAAAGCATGAAGATTAAGCACATCCTAGTCTAAATTGCAAAAGCATGTATTAAGTACTACTGGGAGACACTTCATTACAGTACTCTTAAAACAATCTCAGAAATAAGGAAGAATTTAAAATCCTGTACTTCAGTCCCTTTTTATCAACTCTGAGGTTAAATATACCCATGTTGAAAATATTTAGGGCATAGCTTTATCTTCATCATAACATATGCCAAACTCTGCCCTTCTGGATTATTCCAAGCAGCAACCACCTCATTAATCCAGAATCTCACTGCAAATCCTTCAGTGCTGGGGATTGTGTCAGAAGGGAGTATGAGCCTGTTTAATATAAATTAAGGTAGATCTGACAAGGCTTCTCCAGACACACACTGAGTGTGTGCCATCCCTCAGATGTAAACTAGAGAAGGTGTGTCTTGGATTCCACCTGGATAGCCCAGGACTTCAATATGCAGCACTAATAGGTTGGCTATTGGGGTAATACACAACACAAGTTTTCCATAAATATCAACACCCAGCTTGCCTTAGATCCAAAGTAACAATATGGAAAACAGCATAGGCTTTGTTCAGAGATGACCTCCTAAATGCAAATGGTCTTAAAAGTCAAGAAAGTGAAGTAGAAAAGGTCAGAAAGGATGCGAAAAGGGATTGCATGGAGCTGGAAGGTTTCACTAGAGCAGAGGTGTTGCTTGTGTTGAGAGTATTGTTTAGAAAAGCAAGTTACTGTCTGCCACCTGGCATTTTCCAGCACTTTCTTTAATCGAAGCATGATCAAGTTTGCTGTTATAGGAAGCCCAGTGAAATACTGCAATAAATGAAGTGTGGGTACTTATATCTGGAAACATCTACAGAAAGTGAAATTGCTTGAGGTCTACGATCCATTTGTCATGGTTTGACCCCAGCTGTCAACTAAGCACCAAATCTTACCTCTCACTCACTCAGGCCCAGCAGGATGGGGGCGGGGGGGAGGGGGGGAGACCTGGAAGGGCAAAAGTGAGAAACCCTTTGGGTTGAGATAAAGACAGTTAAATAAGTAAAGGAAAAACCATGCACACAAGCAAAGCAAAACAAGGCATTCATTCACCACTTCCCATGGGCAGCAATCCCCATAAAAGCCAGGCTCCATCACGTGTAACAGTGACTTGGGAAGAAAAATGTCATCACTCCAAACATCCCCCCTTCATCCTCCTTCCCCCAGCTTTATATGCTGAGACATCATATGTTATGGAGTATCCCTTTAGTCAGCTGGAATCAGCTGTCCCAACTGTTCCCCATACCAACTCCTTGTGCATACTCACTCTCCTCTCTGGCTGGGTGGGGTGAGGAGCAGAAAAGGCCTTGACTCTGTGCAAACACTTCTCAGCAACTACCTGATCATCAACATTGTTTCCAGCACAAATCCAGAATGTATCCCCATACCAGCTACTATGAAGAGAAACTCTTTCGTAGCCCAAACCAACACATTGTTGATAATTTCAATGAACCTGTTTACATGGAAAAAACCCCACTTGTGTTTTGTGCTCACTGAACTCAGCAGAAAGAAAATTTGGTCTCTGACTTGCAGATTTTACAAAGACCACCTATGTTTTGACAGAAAAAAAGCCCTCAGATGAGCGAAATGGGAGGTTTATGTACAGTTAAGCCTTTACAGCAGTTTGTTGTATTATGAATTTTGTAATACGTGACTTTTTTCTTGATAGGTACAAAAGTCTATAGGAATTTCCTTTCAGACATTGTATTGAAGCAGGTTGTTTTATTGGGACCAGATATGCAGGACAAGAGTTAAGAAGCACATCCAAATCCAGATGTGTCTCCCATGTGAGCAACTGCATAAGATCTTGACATTTGTTAATGACCTTGCTCCATACACCATCCCCCAAATCCCCAGCAATGTGTGGCTTAGGGGATTGGTAATCGGATACCTCACCTCCAGGTCATCATAGGTCTCTGATTCAAGAGCAGCAAGACTTTGTAGTCACTTATATGCCTTTGGATATTTATTTGGAGGCATAGCAGGCATATTTGGAGAAGTGAACATGATTTTTGTGCAACAAGCGGTAGATGTCCACATATGGATACAAATATTATGACAGTTGCCAGTCTGCTTGAAACATTTGAATGACTATCAGTTTAAAAGAGGTTGATTAACTCTATAATAACAGTTAGGATTGTGTCTTTTTTTACTGCTGCCTGCACAGTAGAAGCATCATGGCGCTTTTATATATATATATATATGCACTTACATTCTGTACCTGAGACAGGCAAAAATTTGTGTTTAACCCTCCCTCTTTTCCCCTCCAGGTCATAAAATACTTTGAAAAATGGTTTTGAATGTTACTGCAGGCAATCCAAAGCCAACTTTAATTTGCATATTCTGCCTTAGCAGGCATGAATTGAACAAGAGTGAAAATATGTTCTGTCGGTCTTCTTAGGCACTTTCCTACATAGGAGAAACTGTAAGTGCAGAATTTAAAACTTCAGCACATCCTTAATGAGGATACAACTGAAATAGAACTACTTCCAAGGTCAGTATTATCTAATAGTTCTGAAGTCAGACTGCCTGGCCTGTGCATGAGGAAAAAAACAACAAAACAGGTAGATGATGCTCCCTGTTGTGGAGGCACCAGGGCAGGCAGGTGTAACAGTCAACCAGAAATGTGATGCCTTCTCCAGTTTCCTGTCATTGGCCGTTCTGGAAGAGAGAGGGGCTGGCTGGCATGAACATCCTGTCCATTGGCCCGTACTGCCTCCCAGTGGACTTCAGCTACTTCTCTTTCAGGGTACAAAGCAGGGGTTTTTTTAAAAATGCCAGGAGCAGAAGCCATTGTCCTCAGACAACTAATAGGAGAATTCACTGACAGCAAGACTTTGGGTATCTAAAACCAAAAGATCAAAACTTTTTGTCATCTTCCAGTGTGTAGCTCTCTGTGATCATCACGGATGCATGCTTTGCCTGTGGGTTTCTGCAGAACATACACCTCCACATAAAAAAACCCTCAAAACCAGTTCTGGCAGACAGCCTTACAAATGTGAGTTCTCATCACATCCACTTGGCACGCAGAGGTCTCTTTCCCTGTCACTCTCAGCTCTGGGAAGCAGCAGCAGCAGAGTAGTATCACATCCAATGGCTGTAGCCAGTTTTACTGTACTTTCAATGGATTAGATCTGTTGCCGATGCCTTAAACACTACATTTGTCTATGTCTTGTACCTTGGTCTTACAGAATGGCGAAGAAAAAAAAAGCACACAGTGCTACAGCACAAGTTATACAAATAAACAAAGACTTATGTGTTTAGGTGTGTCCAGCTACAAAGGTCACTTAGGTGTGGGGATTTTTTTTCCTCCAAAGTGATCCTGTTCAGAGTGTAATATCCTGTTTCATTTCTACGCTCCTTATCATTGAAAGTTAATGTTCAGAATCCTTGGATCTGATATCCTCCCACTGCGCAAAAGAAATAGAACTAGAAACATCAAGGCAAGTGGATAGAATCAAATACACAGAAAAGGCAAAAGTATTAAATTGGAAGTATTGTTCTTGTATCACTCTGAATTGTGGAGAGCTTACATTATCAGGCTTGTGTGTGTGTGTGTACATGCACGTGTCAGACTCCTTCAAAGGAGGAAATAGGATGCCTAACTTTTAGTGCAGAAAATTAGCAACAAAATACACACCAGCTATGGGGCTGATAGCATCTCTGTAATCTTGTACTTAATCTACTATCCACAAGAAAACATCTGTTGACTTTCCAGAGCTACTCTGCCCTGGCTGCACACAATTAATGGGCCTGTGACAACCCCTAAAATTAAGCATTTGCACCTGCATTTTTAATAGTCGGTGCCCGAGCAGTGCTGCCCATCCAGCTGGGAAAGCCCAAACCCCTCTGGAGCTCTCCCACTCCTCCCCCTTTGCTGGAGCGGTGCAGGCGCGTCTGCCCCAGCCGCGCTCCGGGCGGGAGCAGGTGAACGGGAGCGCAAGGCCGGCGGAGCGGCGGGGCGGGGGCAGGAGCAGGAGCGAGTGGCGGTCCGGGGCGAGGCGCCCCCGCCCCGGTGCGGGGCGGCCACGTGGAACCGCGGCTCCCGCGGTGGCCACTTCCTGCTCCGCATCACCCCGTCCGCTGCGCCCGGCGGGGAGGCAGGCGCGCAGCCCGCAGCGGGGAGCGGGAGAGGG
>VWZD01012433.1:251913-296674 GCA_013396695.1 Sakesphorus luctuosus
GGCCGGGCTCGGCGACGCCGTGTTCTTAGGGGCCCCGGCGGCAGAGCCCGGCCGGGGTCCGATCCGTGCCGCCGCACCCGGCGAGGGGCCGCCACGACCCTCCCTCCCGCCCGGTGCCCGCTACCGGCGCGGCGGTGCGGGCAGTGTCCCGCCGGGGCCCCTTCCCTCCCTCCACGGGACATCCCCGCCGGCGGTGCCCCGGGCACCCGAAACCCGTGGGCTCGTCTCCTCTTTGGGGATTTTCCATCCCCTAAATACCCGCGCCGGTGTCCACTGCGTGTGTCCTACAAAGGTCTCCCCAGAGGTTCAACGAAGGTTGCAGGTGTTTCCTCGCCAACTCACCTAGCCGCCGCGGATCGGCTTCCCGATGCTTTACTAACCAAAGGGCAGGGAGAAGCAGCAGATCAGTTAATTTAAAAACAGAGCACGGAAAGCCTAAAGGCGCTGGATTTATCCAGCTGGTGGTGCAGATCTCCCAACCCGAAATAGTGGGACCCCAGGTGAGGTGTAGAGGGGGTCAGCACGCTGACTAACCTCCAGAAATGCTTCAGGGGGTCAGACGAACAAATCTGCAGAGTGAGTCTTACCGTGGCCTTGTATTAGTCAAGTGCAAATAATCTGACCCTTTGACACCAGGGTCTCAGAAGGAGTCAAAGTGCTTCTTCCGTTTTCACCAGATGCTGTAGAGCTCAGGAACATAACTGGACTTAAGGAGATCTGCTTGAAGTAAGATTAGCCAAGATTAAAATAATCTTGGTAAAGTCATAAAATTTTCCAGTGATTATCTTAAAAAGGAATCTGTTATGATGTGTTCGCTAATGATCTTGGCCCTCTCTAGTGGGCTGCTTTGGATAATCGGGGAAGGCAAGTGAGCAGTCAGAACTCTTGCATTCAAAAACTGGGAATGACTTTTGACTCCTTCAGCAGATGTTCTGTCTTCTGAAGCTGTTGCAGTTTGCTGTATTTTGGCAGTTATTGCTGAGATAATAGGCCATAGCGGTTCTTTTGGAGATAAGCAGTTTATTAAGTGGTGAAATTTCTGAAATCTGTTCTTCTAGACACAACATGGACTTTTCTGTGTGCAGAAAATCTTCAGGAATTTATTTGCATACCTCACAAGAAAATGTCAGGCAGCAGACATTTTGCATCAAAAGCAGTTCAAATTATGTTTCCTGCTCAGGAAGGGGCTGTAAACAGACCTGCAAAGTGACAATGTCTGGAAAAAAAGTAGTTGTGATTGCATTGCTGCATAGGACAGTGACTATGTTCAGATGCTTACTCTGGGGTGACTGCTGAAGTATTACAGCCCTATAGTACATATGCTGTATCAACTTACTCAGGTACTGTAATGAATCATGCTCTCCTTTCTCAAGAGCCTAAAGTCTTTTGCTCAGAGACTTTTGAGCTCAACCCTTGTATCCGCTTCCATTCATACATGAGGTATAATTCAGAAATCTTCTCTAGCTGGTGTGCATGCCAGTAAAGGAATTGGAAGAGTTCTTATAGTCCTGCCCCTGATAAAGCAGCATTCTGTCTTGATTGCCCTCTCTTGACAGAGGAGGAAATATCCATGACAGCCATCTCAGGAAATAATTCAGTCTGTCTTGAGAACAAATATAATCCTATTAAGTAAACACTGACAAAGCTGAAATCTAAACAGAAAATCTGGTTCATTAGGTAGATCATCTGTTTATTTGCTGTTGTGATATATATGAGAGTGAGTAACACATGCTGCTTCATCATATTTTGAGAAACAGTATTGTTATTACTAAATTCATGTTTTGGTTTGGAGTGTTTTCCACCTCAGAAGCTGCTCAAGTAAGGAATAGCAGTTAAACAGTAATGACTGTGTTAACTACTAGCAGTGCTCCAGCATATTTCTAGGGAGCTGTCAGAGCCCAAGAATATGTCCAGAGGTTAGTACCTGCACACCCTGAATGATGCTAGGAGAGGTAGGACTGACACCAAGAAGTGGGCTTGTATCTTGTGGTGTGCTTCCTGCAACACCTGCAGACAGACTGTGCATTGGTAGAGCTTCAGCATGCGTGAAGTAGGAGTTTAATCTTAACTGCTTCTCTGAGATGCAGTGGTGTGCACTTTGTTCAGTTATACAAATGTGTATGTTTGCTTTGTTGTTAGTTGTCCAAAAGTTTGTTAAGCTAAAGATGACAGATTAATTCTTCTTCCTATACAACACCCTCCTCCCTTTGCTTGAGCTGAAACCTCTAGCCAACAAATACAAAATTCCTCCTCAGACTGTACCAGCTTAAAATAGAATTAAGCTTTTTTAGCTAACCTCAGGCAGTACCCTTTCCCTCTCTGCACTGTAACCCTGGGTATTTTTTAGCAACACCGAAGCATTAAAGATCAAAGAAAAAGATGTGCTATGTTGTTCTTTTTTATGTTTATAACCTCGAATCTTTTCCTGATTGTAGCAGGAGACAATAAGTAATGCTGAAGATCTTGTAGTGTAGTGTTATAACTATGTACCTCTTAAAAAAACATTCTTTCAAATACTGTGTTCATTTTTTCTACAGATTTGAAAACGTTTCAGAGATCTTTCAGAGAGCCAAAAAGATTAATGTACAGAGAGTTTTCAAAACAAAAATGAAAGTGGAGAAGTGGCTGTTTAGGAAGGAAATGAGAGAACAAAGAGGTAATAACAGTAATACAGACAGTTACAGATAAGACCTTTCTGATAGAAAACTCACAGAGATGCTGTGTTCACTGAAAGCTTATGTAGAAGTTGCGGGGACAAAACTCTTCTCCAGAAAACCCAGCTGTGGAACTTTCTCCAAGAATCTACTGGAGGAATAAGTGCTTGTGGGATTTGGAGGGAGAGGTGAAGTATTTATTTGCATTTTCAGAAATATCCAAAGAAAATAAAATAACTCTTATCCTTAAGAGCTTTCAGTTTTCTATCTAAACCAAATATAAACAATAAAATATATCAAGGTCTGCCCTCAGAGTCTTTAAATGCATATCTGCTTTTGTGTAAGTAAGGATACCTGCTATCTTATAGACAGGACTGCAAGGTTACCGAACACTTAGGCAGAGACTCTCTTGTTTATGGCTGTGAGAAAAGATTAGGTAGAATAATTGATTTGATTAGCATGTTGTGGTGTCTTTTGGATGTTTTCTGATAACTTCTGCGCTTCTGGTTCAAGGGGTCATGGTTTTGGGGCCAGCAGGAAGTGATTGAGAATCATAGATTGATAGAATATGCTGAATTGGAAGGGACCCATTAGGATCAAGTCCAACTTCTAGCCTGGCCCAGGACACCAGAAGACCCACACAATGTGCCAATCACACAACTGAGGCCATTCATCATAAGAAGATTGCTGTAGAGATCCCATCTGTAGTACTTGGTCTCCAGCAAGATATGTCACGAATGATCAACCTCAGAGGTACAGCCTTAAAAGCTGGTGTGGTCAAGGAGTAGGTGGTACAGCAGGCAGAACCAATGGACTGAAATAGTAAAGAAAGATTCATTGCTGAAAAGTTGAAAGCATATTTGGAGGAGAAAATATACTATAGGTCAACTTTAACTCTCCAAATCTGACCAAATTACCCCATTCATTTTTCTGTATGAAGGACAGTAAGGAAGGGTGTCCAGTGTGCTCCTAGACTCCAGAAGGGGATTTTTAAGGTAGTAAAATATTTACTGAAGGTGTGTGACTGACCTTGCACAAGTCAGAAATGTGGTGGTAAGGTTGCTAAACCCATAAAATAAATTCCATGTTCTGTCCTGTTCACATGTGCAATGAGGAGAACTTCCTGAAAACTTGGCATGGGCTGCTTGGCCTCATATCTAGGAATCTAGTGCTTCAGATTTGAAGCATTTGAGTATTTTCAGTATTTCCCATAGTCACTGCACCTGAGTCACTGGTGGGCTTGTCATATATTGAAAGTATTTAATTTTCTGTGTCTGTAGGTGGCATGTTTTTAATGGGCTTTTGTTTGCATCACGTTTGTTTGTCAGCAGTTCTCAGACTTTCTGGACTGTGTTCCCAGGGCTGTTTTTGTGTGCTTAAGTAGTTGGACAATTGTTCCCTTCCTCCTACCACCCCTAAAAGTGTGCACATCTCCTATACCAGATGTGTTTTCAGCACCCTATGACTTAACAGGAGCTTTTGAGGTCAGTTTCCCACCCTTCGATATTTAAACGCTCATCTCTCCACCAGGACAGTTAGCTGTCCTTGCTGCCAGATGTCACAGCAGCCATGCCAGAGTGAGAGAAGAGTGGTTACCCTCAGAATGCGAGAGGAGACTGCTGAGTGCCATAGTGCAGGTGGTGATTCTAGCATGTCCTGGTTAAGGAAACCAGCTGATGGGCTTGCAGCTGGGGCTATGGACCTTCACCAACTGCCAAGTTTAAACATTACAATTCCCATATGGACAATAGAAAGTGGAGAATTTATAATGTGGAAGCAGAAGCATTAGAAAATAAAGAAAAAAGAGCTGAATGGACATTTTTGAGCTTTCTGGTGACACCTCTTTTCCCCCACTTTAAGAACTGTTAATATCCTGTGTACCTTGGCTGGATTGTCACTGAGATCTTAATGACAAGTTGCAGACTGAACTTGAAGTGTTATTGTGTTTTAAATTAGATTCTTTGTGGTGGAAATCCCAGAAAAAATTCTTCACTTTCCCTTACGGGGTAAGGGCAAGTGTGCTTAGAAGAGAAACTCAGATGCAGGAATTTGAAGTTGATACCATTACTGGAGGAAAGGCAGGAATTAAAATAAAATGATAAATCTGATGTAGCAGGGAGAGTGGTGTTCAGTAGTAAAGATATTCAAGTTGTCTGAACTTGGTAAAAATGTGGTGGTACATGGGTGATGAAATAACAAAATAATCTCTCTTCAATTGCTTTATATAGTTATCTAGATGTTGGCCATTTTTTCAGCTGGTTTGCCTTTCTGTAATTGCATGAGACCTAACACAATGGGCACTGCATCAGTTCTGCCACTCTGGCATTATGTGAAAGCTCAACACAATCATTCATCACCAGGTGCAGGGCTAGATGTAGCCACGCTGCCTTCGACAATCAAAGCTGTAATAAGTCACTGCTTCTCATAGGGCATTCAGCAGAAATTAACACTTTGGCAGATTTTTCATGCTCAACAAGTTGGGTTTGAAATCTGTGTGCAGTGAGATAGTGAGCTTGCTATAGCCAAAGTATTGCTGTTGTAGAAAGTGAGCATCACTTATTACAGTAATCTTTAGTGTTACGAGCAACAGTAATAGGCAAAATGTTTTGAGATATTAAATGCTAATTTTTTTATGTGTGCTTTCATCTAAATTGGCTTTGAAAAAGCTTGTAAAAATCTATCACCCTTGGGAGAATGTAAAAACCCCAATCCCTATCATATTAAAAGGGAAATAATTTGACAAATGCTTCCAGTTATGTTGCAGAATCAATGACCAGGAAGCGAATAATGTGGAGAAATGGAAAAAAAAAGAAAACTGACGTAATACCTACAATTTAAGTATACATATATAGACTGCATTAAAAAGTTCTTGAACTCTCTTGTCATTAAGATGCCTTGTATTAAATTAGGTAAAGAACTCATTATTATATCAAGACTATTAATTATGTAAATATCTACTCCTCTATAAAGAGCATGTTTGCACTATTTTTTATGTATGTGACAAGACTCCTTTTGTCCTATTTTTGCTCCCCAAAAGTCTTAAACTAGGGCTAGCAATGGCTTTTCATGAATCTCATTGCAGAAGAAAAGAGATCTAGAGTATCCAGGGGACCTCTGGCAGGATCTTCAGCGTAGGATGAAAAGTGGCTCTGTACACTCAGGTAGCATAATGTAACAAAAACTTTAATAATTGTGTCTGTTTTGGGGATCATAGAGATAAAACTATTCATCTGTAGCAGTACTTAATGAAGATACTGTTAGTGAGACCACAGAAATTGAGATGAACGGCTGTGGACTGGGTAGGTGTAATTGTTTTTTTGAGGAAAAGAAAAAAGTCCAAAACAGAAGTGGTAATTCGTGCTGCTTAGCAGCCAAACACTGGGGCATTAAAAATAGCATGTAATAAATTCCTCTTTTAAATCAAAATCTGGGTAATACTTAACCCTCAGTTTTAAATGTGGTGGAGTAAGAAATGGGTGGCTAAGCTGAAGTACTAGAAATTCTGGTGCTAGTAAATTTAGTCATTGGAAAAGGCTCAGTGGGTCATCAGGACGACAGCCTAAGAGAAAGGCGTATCTTATCCAGAAGTAGATATGTGAGGTTTTTGCCACATGGCCAAGCAGCATTCACCTTCCCTAACCCAAGCTCAGCAGAGTTAAAATTGCTTGTATTGAGCTGACGTTCTCTAATGAAAAATGACAGCGTCTTTGTCCTATTTTTGTCAGATATTAAATCAGCATTACAGGAGACTGCCAAGTGGAAATAGGGCAGGCTAAGCTGTTACATTAATAGGTTTGACTTCTACCTTGGTGGGTGGGATGCTTTTTGCAGTAACTAGGCCATAAAATCTGAGAGAAGGACGCCAAGTCTGGTAACAGTTGCATTTAATTACTAGATTTCCTCCATAACTATGGAAAACAAATGTCTGCTGTGGATGATTAGTTTAAAAATAGCAACATAGAGTCAAAGAGTATTCTGAATTGGAAGGGACCCACAAGTGTCCTCAAAGTCCAGCTCCTGGCCCTGCACAGGACAGGCCCAAGAGTCACACCATGTGCCTGAGAGCATTGTCCAAATGCCTGAACCTCTGTCAGGCTTGGTGCTGTGACCACTTCCCTGGGGACCCTGTTCCAGTGCTCAACTACCCTCTGGGTGAAGAACCTTTTTCTAGTAATCAGCCTAAACCTCCCCTGACACAACTTCAGGCCATTCCCTCAGGTCCTGTCACTCATCACCGCAGAGAAGAGATCAGTGCCTGCCCCTCCATTTCTGCCCTTCCTCATGAGGAAACTGTAGACTGCAATGAGGTCTCCCCTCAATCTCATCTTCTAAACAGACCAAGTGTTCTCAGCCACTCACACGGCTTCCCCTTAAGGCCTTTCACCAACTTGATTGCCCTCCCTTTGACTCTCTCTAACAAACAGCTTAATATCTTTCCTGTATCGCAGTGCCCAAAACTGCACACAATATTCAAGGTAAGGCTGCCCCAGTGCAGAGCAGAGCAGGACAATCATGTCCCTTGACCGGCTAGTGATGCTTTGCCTGATGCATCCCTGGAGATCGTGTTAAGGAAAACATTCAGTACAGGAGACTATATTTGAGAAACAGGAGCGGAGCAGCCCAGATTGACCCAATCTTAGAGCTTAGACTGTGCATCTATAAAAGCCAGGGTTTACTTTGCTCATCGTCCCTCCCTCGGAGGCATCCAAGTTGAGCTGTTATTTTGTTATTTAGTTTTTTCACCAAGATTAAACTATTTGAAGGATCTGGATGTCTGAGACTCTGTTATGGGGAACCTAGGATTGAGCCAGTAAGGAAACCTGCTCTGGATGTGTGAGTGTGGGGTGTGTAGGGAGTCAAGCAGGGAACCTGTTGGCTCAATGGAGCTGCCCCCTGCAAAGGGGACCCTGTTTGCAGGTAATGTGAGTGTGACTGCCAGAGTGGCTCCTGAATATTTGGACAGGGAAGTTTCCTTAACAACAGTTAAACTTCCTGGCTGCCAGGGCACTGCTGACTCATATGCAGCTTGCCATTGACCAGGATCCCAGGGCCCTTTCCATGGCACACTTTCTAACATCTCATTCCCAGTCTGTACCTATATCCAGGGTTGCCTCATCCCAGGTGTAGAATCCGGCACTTCCCCTTGCTCAGCTTCATATGGTTGGTGATTTCCTGGCACTCTGTCAAGGTTTCTCTGCCTTCCAGGGAATCAACAGCTCCTTACAATTTTGTATCGTCTGCAAACTTACTTAGTATCTCTTCAAGTCCTGTGTCCAAGTCCTTGATGTTGAAGACCACAGAGCCTAAGATGGAGCCCTGTGGAACCCCACTAGGGACAGGTGGCCAGTCTGATGTTACCCCATTCACAATTACCCTCTTTGTTCAACCCACGAGCCAATTGCTCACCCACCACATGATGTGTTCATCCAGCTCTGTGCTGGACATTTTGTCCAGATGGATCCTGTGAGAGACAGTATGGAAAGCTTTACTAAAATCCCTGAACTACATCCACTGGCTTCCCTTGATCAACTACTTGGATTACCTTGTCCTGAAAGGAAATCAGATTTGACAAGCAGGATTTTCCCCTCATGAACTGTGGCTTTGACCAATGACTGTCTTGCCCTTCAGATGTTTTTCACTACGTCCCAGAATAATCTTAACTTTACCCGGCTCTGAAGTGAGACTAACAGGCCTGTAGTTTCCAGGATCATCCTTCTTGCCCATTTTGAAAGTTGGAACAATGTTAGCTAGCTTGCAGTCAATTGAGACCTCTCCAGATTCTCAAGACCTTTCAAAAATCACTGAGAGAGGCCTTGTGATGACTTCAGACAGCTCTTTAAGTATTTTCAGATTAATTCTGTCAGGCCCATGGAGATTTAAGGATATCCATCAGAGCAGCAGATCTCTCACAGCTTCAGGGTCAACTGGGAGTTTATCATTATCACAGTCATGGTCCCTCAGCTCAGGCTGCTGGAACCCCCTTAGTCCATAATTGATGTTGAAGGCAGAGACAAAGAAACTGTTAAGCATCTCCACCTTGTCAATGCCCCTGCTTGTGAGGTTCTAATCCTCATCCTGTAACGTGTCAGTGTAATTCCTGCATTACCTTTTGCCCTTGTATGTATTTTTGAAAAAAAAAATCTTTTTATTGCTTCCCCCAGTTCTGGCCAGCTTCAGCTCCAGTTGAACTTTGACCACAAAGCCATGCTGCTCAAAAGACCACCTCCACTGTCAGTTTTCTTTATTATTTTTGTGAATTAAAGGGAATTTATCTTGCTTGAATCTGCCTTTAGCCATCCATCTCTGTCCCACAGTGTGCTGGGTTTAGACACTGTTTTGGTAAGTGAGGTTTTCCCCTCCATGACTAATTGCAAGGTAACATTCAGGAAGGAAGATGTTGCCAAAATGGCCCAACAAAGGGGAGCAGTTTGCAGCCAGCAACATGCATGTACTCACAACCTGTGATACTGTTTAGGCTTGGATTTGGGGGTTTTCTGGGCTTTCACCCAATATATGTTATAGGAGAAAAAATTAAACTTGGTGGATTTCTGTAAACTTAACAAAAAGTTAAAGTTGTGCCTTACAGCAGATTAGAATTTATCAGTTTAATTATAGCCTCCTCCTCATCTTTGAAGGAACCTGTGGGGAAAGTATGTGCTTTTGTGGAAAAGGAGTATTTTGTTGTTAATAACTGTGAAAAGGTACACAAAAGAGAGCTACCACTTGTATTCTACCTTTGTTTTTTTCAAATAAGTATGCTTATTGTCTTCCCCTTTCATGGATCGAACAGTTTTGAAATGTTGGCTTACTCATTGGAGCATCATTTGAATTGGTAAGTCTGAAATTTGGAAAAAAAATTCTTTGCTTAGTGTAAGCTTGTTTTGAAAGCACTTGTTGGTGCTTTCCTACAAGTACATTTTATAAAACAAAATTCCTATTTTCTGAAAACCCATGGGCCTCCCATGGGGGAATAAATTTTTTTTTTCTTACCACGCTGCATATATATTAGTGAAACAAAAATGGCTACCTTTCATCATGAAGAACTGAGACTTTAAAAAGAATTGTATTAATCAGGAATTAAGCATGCTTCTTATGCATAAGTATGCTTCCTTGCACAACAATAAATTGGGGTTTTTTTATTTTTTCTCTCTGCTATAATAAACTAATTGTTAGCCGCTCTATGGTGGTCTGTATTTCTTTAAAGTTTCTCTCTGACCATGTCTTCTTGAATCCCTCATTCTAATCCTTGACTACAGTAACATTTTTTAGCATTGCTCTTGCTTTCCTAAGCTACAATGTATTTTCCTTGTATTTCCTTGTGGAACTTTTGGTTGCAAATAGCAGCAGGAGAGAACTGGAGGAAGGTAGACGGTAAAAGCCATGTACTAGTTTTCATGCTGTTTACATTTGGAAATCTTGCTTTACAGTTGACGGTCTCAGAATATAACTGTTAATGAAATAAAGCATAAGCAGATGGTGCTCAGCCCACAAAGTTTCTTACTTATTTTGCTGCATTTTAAAAATTGGCAATGAAAACGGCTCAGCAAGAACTGTTCTGACTTGAGTGAATACAGTTGATTTTTTTCAATAAGGCAAAAAGTTATTATGTAAATACCATGTTTTAGGAAAAAATACAATATTTTTAATTAAATACAGGGTTTTTTCGTATTCAGACATTTTTGTCACAACTTGGGTATTAAAATTTATTTTAGTTTTAACCTGTACTAAAAGATTTTCCTTCTGAGCATGACTAAATGACCAAAGGGCCAAAGCATAGCAACACCCCATTTAATTTCTCAGTTCCTGCCTTTATGGATTTGAGATATTTGAGCAATGTCATTGTTTTGAGCTATTTAGTAAGAGTTCTAGAAATGTCAGAGAAAGAGACATTTAGCTTTTTAAGCTGAGTGTAGAAAATGCCTCATCTGTAATAATGTTTTGAAACAAAACTGAAAAAAGTAACCAGGCTACCTCATAAAAGAAATTTCTGTTTTCCCTGCTGAGGAAGGAAGGTCAAGAAAGACATTATTAAGATAACGTGTTCTTCAGAGAAAATTAATTGTTCTCTGCATTGTTCTCTCTGAAACAAGATTTGCTACACTCACTTAAATGAGGCCTTGAAGTCAGCTGTTCAAGACTTGTAATATATGGCTTTTATAAGACTGCTTCACCTACTCTGGCTCAGTTAATCCATCTCCTGCAGTGTTATTCTAACATTTCAAAGTCTCTAGAAGCTTTAAACCACAGCTATGAAATGCACTGGGTTTTTTCTTACTTCTTCCATTTCCCTCCCCTCTATGAAATATGTTGCTCCTGCAACAGAGGCAAGACCTTCACTAGTGATAGCATAAAAACAGTATCTCAGTAACCTGCAGAGATAGAAAAGTGTGGTAGGTGGGTTTTTGTTGCTTGTTTCTTTTGATGAAATATGAGATTTTAGTGGTTGTAAATTGATTGATTACCTCTGATCAGATCAGAGTCCTTAGGCAAGAGAACTCATGGCCAGAAGGATGCTGCATGTGTTTCCTTGTTTCTCAACTCCTGTTGGTAAGGGAGAAGAATCTCTTGCCATTTTTTGTCTGGAGTTTTGGAGGTCCTTAACAGCATGCTCCTACAGCATGAGATTTACCAAATTAGTAAAGTGGTCTTGAGTACTCTCTGTAGAGGTATTACAACCCTGAGTGTCTAAAATAAGACTGCAAATTAGTTCCTCTGATGCATTTATGTGATCTTGGCGAATCTTCTGTCCCTCTTTGTGTTTACCAGTCTAAAATACTCATCTTGAACACTTCCAATAGGATGAAGTTCAATAAGGCCAAGTGCCGGGTCCTGCACTTTGGCCACAACAACCCCATACAGTGCTACAGGCTGGGCACAGAGTGGCTGGAGAGCAGCCAGGCAGAAAGGGACCTGGGGTACTAATTGACAGGAAGCTCAACAGGAGCCAACAGTGTGCCCAGGTGGCCAAGAAGACCAATGGGATCCTGGCCTGTATCAAAAATAGCGTGGCCAGCAGGCCCAGGGAAGTGATCCTTCCCCTGTACTCTGCATTGGTGAGGCCACCCCTTGAGTATTGTGTTCAGTTCTGGGCCCCTCAGTTCAGGAAGGATATTGAGGTGCTGGAGCGGGTCCAGAGAAGAGCAACAAGGCTGGTGAAGGGACTGGAGCATAAGTGCTATGGGGAGAGGCTGAGGGAGCTGGGGTTGTTTAGCCTGGAGAAGAGGAGGCTCAGAGGTGACCTCAGCACTGTCTAGAACTACCTGAAGGGAAGTTCTGGCCAGGTGGGGGTTGGTCTCTTCTCCCAGGCACTCAGCAATAGGACAAGGGGGCACGGGCTCAAGCTCTGCCAGGGGAAATTGAAGTTGGAGAGCAGAAAAAAATTCTTTACGGAGAGAGTCATCAGGAATTGGAATGGGCTGCCCAGAGAGGTGGTGGATTCACCATCCCTGGAGATTTTTAAATGCAGATTGGACGTGGCACTGGGTGCCATGATCTAGTAAATGGACTGGAGTTGGACCCAGGGTTGGACTTGATGATCTTGGAGGTCTTTTCCAACCCAATCGATTCTGATTCTATGATTCTAAATAGGGCAGGAAAGTTTAGTCTAAGTAACACCAAGAAGTGTTGACTTGACAGTGAGGTTGTGGAGCTCTGTGCAGGTCCGGGCATAATGTCTTCCTTCAGGGCCATCTGCAGAAAAGAAAAAAAAAACCATCCTCAAGGAGAGCAGCTATTGCATAATGCTGGAATCAAGACTGGGAGAAGACTTAGAGGTCACATTTGGGGCAAATGGTTACTCTGGCCCAGCTACAGCAGTAAATTAGGAGACCCTTGAGCGCTTGTTGACAAAGCAGAGAGTGTAGGTGTCCAGAGTGTCAAAGCCATCACCATTATTTCATGTAGAGAAACAGGGTCAAATCTCTGCAAGATGCAGAGTGGCTGTAGTAGAGAGCAGGCTTACCCTTTCCATGAATAGTCACGTCAGTCACCTCTTGGGAAGTTAACGAGTTTTGCTCCCATTATTATCTTCTACCAAGGCTGGTGATGACAGGGGAGTTGTCAAGCTGTTGTGATAAAAGGCAGCAGACTGCCAGGATAGTTCATGTAGCTTTTAATCTTTGTGTATGCCTGAGGGGCCTTGGGAAAAGAGGATGGCAGGGAGCAGGCTGGATTAATTTTTCTGGATGAAATGGATATGTCCTGGGGGTTGGCCTACTTTAAAAATAATTAGAATTCTTTGAAATCTGCTGTCCTTGAGCACACTTCATCTGTCCTATGTCCCCTTTCTTTGATTCCCATATGCCTAGATCTTGTGGTTGAGAGATGCCTTGTGCCTCTTTGGGAGACATTTGTTTTGGTAATATTTCCTAGGGGTGCATAATTTCAAATCAAAGCTGACTTGCTTGTATTTCTGTGGTGAAATTCACACAGGGATTGCAGGTAATCAGAGGTACCTAGTTGTGGTTTTGCTCCTAAGCTGAGAACAGAGAGGCTGCTGCACTTACAGTAAGGCATGTGAGATACTGATTCTCAGTTCTTAACATAACTTTTATATTTACTATAAACAGTGGTGGGTTTTTGTCCCTTTAAAATGAACTTTTAAAAATAATGCTGTATATTTGAATTGTATGACAAAGGTATGATTGGATTGTTACAATGGGGCTTGATGGTGATCACAGATTGACTGCAAACAGCACAAATCCATGTGATTACACAATTAGTATAATGAGATGCATTGATCTTAGTTATTCCAAGTTCTTATTCAAATCTTATCCTCAGCTGAAGAGTGAATAACTCGCTTAATCTAGTCATTTTTTTCCTGGTCAGTATTTTTTGGTTGTTCACTCTTTGTGGGAGACTGGGGAGTTAATTAGGCATATTCTTACAGCTCACTGTTCAACAGTTTAAGAGTTTTCTTGCACTGCTGTAAGGTATCAAGTGAAAAGGGTATCTAGAAGTAAAGAAGAAAGATAAATGGCCAGCCTGCTTCTCTTCATTTTATCCCCTCTAATAGCTTGGGCAATCTATCTTCCAACAGGTTTCTCACAGGATATAAAATACTAANTACAATTCATGTCTATGATCAAAGAAATCTTCACAGTCTTATACACTAAGCACCAAGTGATAGACTTGACCAGTTAGCATTGCTGCAAAGGAGAGTCAGATTAAACAGATTTTAGACCAGGTTTTATCTTGTACAATATTTGAAAGAATTTATTCTGTACTGATAATTTGTCAAAATACTGTTTGCAGTCCCAGCAATCATAATTTTCAGGAATGGCTTTGCAGCTGTTAATTTCTAAGAAATGGAAAGAATTTTATCTATAATTTGGCTTATCTAACAACCATAATGTATAACGTAATGTTACCAAAGGCATAATGTTGCAAACAGAATTCATTATACTTTTTAGGTATTAGCTTCAGTGAATAATCTTGACTCTGATGCCTTAAAATGTTCATTGGTGAGAATGCTTTTGCATATCAAAAATACTTTTATGTTTTTAAATTCTCCAGTCTGAGATTTCCTTATTGCAGAGCATTGTATTTTTACATGTTTAATAAAATAAATGGGCATTTATCTTCAAGCCCAGTTTTACTGATGAGGAAATTAAAGTTTCAGGTAGAGGATCACTGTCTTATAACTGAACCCACCAAATATCCCTGTATGTAATTGTATGTAGCGGGTGTTCTGTTAAGTCACTTCCGCTTCAGAAATGGAAACCTTTCAGCAGTGTATATTTAGGAGATCTATTCATAGTCTTAACACCAAATCCCAACAACTTTACTGTAGGAAGTCTGTTTTCTGCCCTGTATGCATTTGTTAATTTTGTCAGACCGTAACGTTCCTTATCTGGTTTTATGCTGCATTGGCTATAGCACTGAAAGAAACTTTAAACTGCATGAAAAATACCAGTTATGGCAACTCAAATGTTTTATAACCAGTGCTGGTTTTATCCCAATGAATGTTAACATCTATGTTCTTCCTTTACCTTACTGCTTTTAAAGTTTTCGTTTCTTAACCAATTTGGTTTTGTCTTTAGACTGAAGACATGCCAGTACTAGACTGACACATTCTCTAATAATCTTTTTCATCTAGCTGTGGTGGCATAAAAGATTGGATACAGGATTGAGAAAATACTTATGTGGAAGGGAGTTCTGTCTGATATTTGAGTGCACATTCTAAGGAAAGGAGACTTGGAAATACGTGTTCAAATCATCATGCTGTGAAAAGTCACCAATGCTATATATTTTTTTAATGGGAACACTATTGAGACTTGGAGTTCTGAAAAGGGAGAAGTGCCCTCACCTAGCAAAGGGGAACTGCTGGTTAATTCAAGAACATGCATCTGTCTCCTTAATCCTTTAGTAAGAGGGGAAATAATCTTAGTTTTGTAACTTTGGTTTGAGAGAAGAAAGGGAGATTGATATTGCTAAGAATATTTAACAGAAATATACTTCTGTTTAGAGCATAACTGGTTCCTGCATTACCCTCAATACCACAGGAATCCCTGGGGAGAGCAGTCAGGGACTCCTGGAGAAGAGGAACAGCTGGTATTGCCCAGGCCACTCAAAATAATCTATATTACTGTTATGGGCTTTTCCTGCTTGGATTGTTTCCACTTGGATTATTTCTGATACAGGATCTGGATGTGGAGACTCAGTAAACCACCTGACTGGGCAAGCCTGCTTTTTTTTTCTGGTCCTCTTTACGACACCACCAGTGTCTGGTGCTAAATTTCTCAGCACAGCAAAACAGGAGAAATGTTTAGAGAGTTGAACTCTGGGTGGATGTTTTTGGTGGTGTTTATTTTGTTTAATTTATAGAATCATGGAATAGTTTGGATTGGAAGCAACTTAAAAAATCATCTACTTCCAACCCACCTGCATGAGGAGGGGCGGCTTCCACTAGTTCAGGTTGCTCAAAACCCCATTCAACCTGGCCTTAAACAATTCCTGGGCTGGTGCACCCACAACTTCTCTAGGCAACCTGTTCCAGTACCTCACCAGCCTCACAGTAGAGGATTTTTAGCAATATCAAATCTAAACTGATCCTCTTTCAGTTTAAAGCCATTCTCCTTTGTCCTGTCACTACATACCCTTATAAAAAGTCCCTTCCCACTTCTCTTTTAGGCTCCCTTTACGTACTGGACAATGCTCTAAGGCTACCCCGAAGCCTTCCCTTTTCCAGGCTGGACTCTCTCAGCCTGTCTTCATAGGAGACGTGCTCCAGCCCTCCGACCCTCCTCCCAGTGTTGTGTTGTAGTTGGATTGTGTTGTTTTATTTTAAAGGTACAAAAGAAGCAAACCCTATCAAGTCAAGCATCTTCAGGTTCTTGCTCTTCCTAGTGTCCCACAGAGATGCTGAGGAGGACTCTGAGGATGGCTTGGCATTGCTGAGGGGAGTGGGGCTGTGCAGCCCTTGTATCTCTACTGGATGCCTGTGCACAAGTAATGGTTGTAAACAACCCAGGGAGTCAGCTGTGTTCTGTGTGTTTTGCTACTAGGCTCTCTGTGTTTTCCAGCTACCCTTCACTTCCAGCAACTTCCCCCCTGTCCTGTTCCTGTTTTGAACTACCTTAGCACTTGTGTTCACCCTGCTTATGGATGCCAAATTCATTTGGCTTGCTAATCCAGCTGGCTGTGGGAAGTCCTTGATCCAGCTCAGCATGTGGATGTAAAGGTGCTTGTGTTGGCACACAGACAGGACAAAAATGTGTGGCACAGAAGTAAAGTGACTGTGGAAATTTATTCATCCCACTCTGTAGCATCATCTTGAAAAATCCAGCACTTACCAGACAGAGGTTTGAATCCAAACCAAATTAGCAAAAGCAAAAATTTAAAGGCAGCTCATCTGCAGCAGCTAATACAGTTTTCATGAATCTTCTGGAAGAATTAGGTGCCTTTTGTAATTCATATTTCTTCTCTTCCACAGTTCTTCTTACAGCAGAGCTGGAAAATATCCCCTTCAGGTTTTGCTGTATATCTGAAATCATGGGAAGATAAATGTCCATGTAATGCATCATAGTACTGACATTCAGAAGTCTTACAAACTTTGCTTTTTGAATAGAATTGGGAAGTTAGCTTTGAGTCTCTTCACTCAGTAGGAAAAGTGGGCAAGTGATTTTTTTTTTGTGCCACATCTCATATAAATTTGACATCCTTTACAAATGTACAGCTGTCATACTGTCAAGAATTGTAGAATTGGAAGTGCTATACTAAACAAAAGGAACATATGCTGTTTCCAGGTCAAGTACTATGTCTGAAGTAACAGCTAAAGGGATCCATAGAGTTATGCTGTCCATGTTCTGTTGAAATTATTAAAAATGGAAAGATGAGTAGTAGTTTATTTTTAAGATGTTGTATTTTTTAATGGAAGTGAGTTGAAATGTCAAAAGTTCCAGCTTTTGGTGGAATTTTTGCGCTTTTTTTGTTTATTTTTTTAATCATTTATTGAAACTGTTTAGCAGGACAGGGAATCAAGCTGCTTTTCTGTCTTAATTTACAAGATTTGTCCAAGTCTACACTGATTGATAATGTGTTGAAAAAATAACGATTTGTGTAACTCACATATGACAGTTTTAAATAGAGCACATACCACTTATGTTGTGCTGTTGTCTTGTGTGCAAGAACTTTTGAAAAGAAAGCACCTCATGACAAAAGGCAACTGATTAATAACATCAATAATATTGGCTTGGTTGACAACCATGAGAATGTGTTGTCTCTTACAGAAAAGGCTCTTTCATATGGCTTTTCCTTATAGTTTTCAATCGAATAGTTTTCCAGGTTATTGAACAGTAGCAAAACACAGTGGACATTATTTCTTTCTTATTTTGATTAAAGTATCATCCTTGTGGATTTTGGTTTCTTTTACTGATATTGTTTGATGTACAGTAAACAATTCTGTATTGTTTACTGTCCTGTCCTGGTACATCTGACAGTTTATGCTTCTGTGGTATTTGATGGCTCATGTATGTAGTGTCTCTTTCATACTGGAGATTGAAATACTGACAACATTCTTCTTTTGCAGCTCTTCCTCTTGGGAGGCACTATCTCTTCTCACTCAGACTAAACTGTGAACTGCCTTGCTGACTCTTTCTTCTCCAGCTCATGACCAGAATTTGGTGTGCGAGAGACAATAGACTCTTTCTCAGGGACTGCAGAGGGCTTTTGAAGTGAGTTTTCTGACAGGCTTTAACAAAATTGTCTTTGTTAGAAGTTGAAGTCCAAGGCTAGCACATAAAGGTCTTGATTCAGCAAACTGTGTTCTGACTTAAATACCCATTTAATGAACTGAATAGATCGTAAGTAGACTTGGCTAATGTCTCTCCTGTGTTAAATGCAGTAAGTAAAAAGCATAGTTTTCATAAATTCAGTTATTAGCAGACCCATTTGAAGCCTATCAGGAGTGGGCTAAGGGCTGATGGAAATCATTCCAGCTGGAAATAGCATTCCCAGGGCAAGTCTAACCCAAGGAAAGGCTCTCTGTCATTTTAAGGTCAATTTTTAACCAATATTCTATTCTCAGTATGTACATGGAGAGTCTGAATTGGTAAGACTTTTGATTTCATAACAAAACATATTTACAAGGAGTGAACATTTGTTGAAAAGATTACAATGATTCAGAGAAATGCCTCTTGTTATGCTGTTTGGATGATGAAGGTATCCTGCAGATAGAGACCCAGTGCTGAGAACACTGACTTCCATGTGTTCTGAGCAAGAAGCCTCACACATCTTTCATTGTGTTGTACACCTATTAATTTAAACAGTAGAAGGTATAGTCCCATTGCTAAGGAATCAGTGCACATGGGAGGAAGATGTTCATTTGCATCTTCTCTAGACATGTGACCAGAAATGCCAGCCATAGTGTATCTGAGCTGGAAACACAAGGGTCATGTTAAAACTCTCTTTGGGATCTGACAGATGTAGGAAGGTCCCTCAAAAGATGTTCAGTGCTAGAAGTTGATCCTTGGCTCCTTGATAAGAGAAGGCAGTAGGATGTCAATTCCCAAAGTTAGTTTTGAGAGTAGTGTTTTGATCATTAGTCTCAACTGCTTCAAGTTTATATTGAGGCACCACTATGGATCACCTGCACTAACAAAGCAAATGTCAAGGCAGTCCATTACTCGAGGGTCAGGTGCAGCATGTTTGCCTCTCTCATTAGTCCTGTGGTCTCAAGGTGACCATGTTGGCTTCCATACTCGAAATAAAAGATATTGCATGGTGAGTGCAGAGCAGAGTGCAAAGCTGGAAGCACTTTGGAGAACAGGCTATTTAGTGGAGTCCATCTGACGAAGTTTGTGGATTGTATTACAGTATTCTTGCTGGCTGTCTAAAAGTTGCAGATAACCTGGCTATGCTCATACATTATTTGGCTTCTAAATTAAAGGTGTAAATTAGGTTTTGATATTTGTTGCAAAACAAGTAATATCATTAGCTGCATTTGTCACAGAGTAATAAACTTACCAAAATTGATTTATCTGTTCAATGAATTGGTTCTTACTAGAATTATTTCAGAATTTTTTTATGCTTCAAATGCATGTATTGTGTTGATTTTTATTTAAAGTATTTAATACAGATAAGAACTTTTCTTATCTCAATAGTTCAACAGAATATAACTCACTTATTGGGAAACACTACACATCTTCTCCTATGCAGAAAAGACCAGGAATGAAGGGTCAAGGAAAGACGAGACAGAAAACAAAATTTATCACAATAAATTCTTTCACTTTTCTTATCTAGTCAAGCAGTATACAAGGTAATTACATAGATACTCTGAATTTCTGAAATCTTTTGGGAGTTCAGATGAAACTTGCAGAAACAGGTTTTAGACTATGTATAATTTGCATACAATGCAGCTTTTGGCTTCAGCTGTTTCATTGAAAAAGCTTTCAAAATGGTAGGGTTGATCAAATTCTAAAATGAAATTCAAAAAAAGACAAAAGTAGATTATTGTAAAGCTTGTGAATCATGACAATATTTCAAGATAAATGAAAATCTAATCATGCAGTTTGCTTCTTAATAGCAAGTAATATGAAATAAGACTGACGTATCTGTCTTTAAAAATTGAGGGAAACAAGGTATAGCATACAAACCTGCATCCCTTGATGAAGTATGTATATCAGTGATGGATTTATTGTATTGTAAATATCATTTACTCACTGAACTATTTAGAAGCAATGCATGATTTTTAAATATCCATCTGTCTTAGATGATTGAGAAACAAGGATAAAGTTCCTGTGCAGGCTTGAACCAGTGCAGCGCTCATAGCTGATGCCTGGAGGGCCAGAAAAGCTGTCCTCAGTCACTTGCAACATGAATATTGATGATAGTTTTTCTTTCTTTCTAAGACTTTTTCTGAAAAATAATAGAAGTTGGATATTTTCAATAGCGAAAATATGGATTATAAATTGTAAGTCTGGTCTCTTTTTTAATTCAAAGTATATATTTGTTTTTACCTGTTTATCTCTACAGCTTAAAACACAATTACTTAAATTTTGATAGTTTAAGTCCAAAAGAAACAGCTTCATCTTTTTTCTTCAGTCTATAGAGAACATTATTAAAATGGGTTTGGTCTCAGTAAAATGAAAAGCCTTTCCCCTCATAGTCCACTGTGTAACACTACTACACAGGAGAAGGAAAATAATTCTTCCTTTGTGGAAGGAAATTAAGCTGGGCAGAGGACATCTTAGAAGTTCTTAAAAATCTGCTTTCCATATGAATAAACATGAGTTCTATTTTAAGATCTCATTCAAACATATGCATAGAATCAAGGATATTCCTAGAATGAAACAAAATGTGAAAGGAACAATGACTCAACTAGAAAGGTCACAAGCTTCATTTAATGTTGAAACGTAGTGACAAGAACCAGTCTTGTACTGAAGCTCTTGAGTGATGCTGTGATTTAAGCCTTTCACCTTGGAGGGCACAGCTTCCCAGAAAAATGATGAAAGATATCTGGGATGCAAAAGAGATAGCTATTATTGCACTATTAAGGGCTGTGGAATAAAGTTTTTAGCATTTGTAGCAATACCTTAGGTATGAGTATAGGACTGGGTGAGAACAGCTACTGGGCACAGAAGACAAGGTGATGCAGCTGAAGATCACAGAGTGCAGGAGTGAAATGCAAAACTACCAGAGAGAAGGTCTGAGTGAAAGTGGTGTTAGTGTTCTGGATTATGGCAATATTGCAATGGAATAATTAATTCTCTTATATTTTTTATCTCTTTTCCTTCCATTTGATTGCAAAAACTATTGGATTTTTTTTGCTAAGCTCTTGAAAGCATGTGCGTGTGGCAGTAGTAGAAAACTACTGTAGAAATAGTTCAACTGCATGGATCAGCATATACTAAATGGGTAAGAAATCAATGCAACACCATTATCATGTATTCAGGCTAATTTTCTCCTAATTTTTAGTAATTGTTAGAGTTGCATAGTCTTAGGGATCTCTAAAGGGAGGAGGCCATTTAAGTTTTTAAGAAATGGGACCTGCTTTCCTGTGTGAACACCATTTTACTAATCTACTTCATTAACAGAATTATCTGCTCTTCTGCTAGCCTCTAATTGGCAATGCAGAGAAAGATAGTAAAGGTCAGGTAAAAAGTCAGTGCATTTTTTAATGAAGGGGGAAAGAAATACTCCAAGAGTCATGACCTGAAATCCTGAGGTCCTTTTGCATCTTGCAGTCAGCTCTGATAGAGATGATGTCTTAAGAAATTGCGTATTTTGTTCTTAATACTCACAATTTTTCCAGTTAAGCATTTATAAAGTCACTCTAGAGAGAAAAGTTGTGGACAATTTTCTAATTATGATACATTTCTTGTATCATAGGCGAGCAAGGTGTTAGTTCTTCAAAGTATTATGAAGCAATTTGTTATAGCCCAAGTATGCTTCTGATTAAGCATTGTTTTCAAAATCTGACTGAATTGCTTTAAGCTACATGGCCATGTGCAAACATGGCACTCCTAATCACTTGGAGGATGGAGACAGGAAATTCTGCATTTGGTACCATCCATTTCTGCAATCCATTTTTTGAAAGAGATTTCCTGATACTCAGCTTTTTGCCTGGAAAAGAGAATTGGAAAAATTTCTTGCCTCTACCTTCTGCTGTTCTAAAATAGGATAAGCAATGGCATCATCTTCATCAGAACTGTAAACAAACACAGAAATTTGAGAGAAATTAAAAAGAGAACAGAAGGTTGCATTTGAACAAAATACATAGTAGTAAATATTGACAGAAATAAGAATTGTTGATATTGGTTACAGCCACCAGAATTCTGAGCATTTGGAGACTTCCCACGGCCTTCATCTGCTTAAATATTGTTCTGGGGCTGGCCGTGGCCCTAGAAGCCAGTTTCATGCACTTTTTGTTTAGAAAAGCATCCTTTTATCTTTGCTCCTCCTGTGGTATCTACAGCTGCTGGCACATTAGCTTAAGGAACAAGTCACCTTGCTGAACCTCTTGCTCAGCAAGGCATCCTTCAAGTTGTGAAGTTGAAAAATAATTACTTTTATTACGTTTCTTAAGGGAAAACAAGATTTAACTTTCTGGGCAATATGTCTTGGCTTTTCTATGAGTAGATGCCACTTGACATCTCTGAAGACTTGAGGTGGAGAGTTACTTCAGGACAAGAAGGAAAACTGAGAGTGATCAGGTCCTTAGCGTCTACTCTCAAAACTAAACTAGAAACTAAACTTTATTTTGGTAAGTCAGGGATCAGGATCTAATGGGCTTTGCTTATGTGGGACAGATTTTCTCCCTGGTGCCACAGAGCTTGGTGCTTTCCTTGCTCTGTGGCCTCTTCATGGGACTTCGCTGTTACCATAACAGCATTCTGAACAACTAAATTACAATAAAATATGTTAAATGGCTGAATTTAGCAAGAAATGAGTCAACTGGCATACAAATTAGATTGTTTTTTTTAATTTATATGGTGTCTCATCTGCGGTATAGTAACCCATATGGTGTATTGAGAGTTAAGTATAATGAACAGGTGATTTTTTGTTGGCTTGGAGAACTGAGTCACTGCAGTCTCTGTTTAAGAATGAATGAATGTGGATGGTACTCCACAGAAGTTTGTAGTTGCAATACCATGCTAATGACAATATAGGCTGCAGTATGTAGAAATTTTTCTATTGTGCAGAGAAAGAAGGAAGATTATGGGCAGATGTATGAGTGTGACCACTGCATTTATAGAAAATCCAGACTCCAGGAGAGACACACACAGCAGGAAGTTATGGGGGATCAATGTCATTGGAAAAGGAATTGAGGAGCAAGGAGAGGGGTTAAAGCAGTGCAAGTCGAAAGAGCACTTGTGGCAAAATTGCATTACCCTGCAGGAATTTTAAGTGATACGTGCACAGCAAGGCCAAAGAGGATGACAGAAGTATCATTAGCTGAGATAAATTCTCCTTGCAAGTGAAACATAATATCACAACAGAACAATTTCATCTAAGTGGGATGCTTAGATGGGTATCATATTGACATCCAAACGTGAATACGTATTTTTAAACAAGGTACTCTGCAGTAAACAGGTGGAACTTGGAATTGATTATGTTCCCTTCTGTTAGGCAAATAAGTTATTTCTGCTGAAAGTAAGTATTCTTCCTTCTTTCATAAGATTTGTTACCTGAGGGTTTCCTTAGTTTAGTACAACTTTGTATGCAATGACCTTGTGAAATGTTGGCTGCAGACCATGTCAGTATGCAGCATTAGCCTAAAGTCACTGTCCTAGATGAATGCTTCTGCTGTGACAAAGTAGATGGTATCCAAGAAGACAGGAAGAGCTAGTTCGTCTTTTTGCCCAGGGAACTCTTATAGCAACCATTTAAAAAATAAAATAAAGTCGAAGAACTGAGCCTTATTTTCCTCAGTGTCTTTCTTGAACTCAAGGGTTCAAACACCAGCAGAAATTACCTCAGATGTTAGTAAATATTACTGAATAACAAGAAGTTGATTTACCCGTTATTTGGAATCAGTGTTAGAGTTTCAAGTGGATTATTGCAAGTCACTCAGAACTTGAATGCTAAATTCTGTCAAACTCCTTCATTATAGTTGAACATTGAGCTGTTGCCAAATTCACATCTTTACAAACAGTTCCTCTCCTTTATTACATGTCCTTATTTTTGAACATGCCACTTACTTTTCCATAAGCAATGCTCTTAAATCTCAGATATAAGGCAGAATAAAATTTTTGATCTTCCTCCCCTAACTTGTTTTGCCTTGGCCCCTTTTTATTTTTTCTGAGTCATGAGTCAATATTGATGACTGTGGTCTGCTGGTATCTATTGAAAACTCAGTAACTTCTGTATTGTAGAAGTTTATGTACTAGTGATTGTCCTGTTCTGCCTTAACAGATAAGACATAAGGAATGAGGGGAAAAGGTATTTTACCCAATGTTGATGACTAGCAGTTTATCACAGGTATCTATCCCTGGCAAAACTATTTTCTCTCAGGGAGCTACTTGGGACCTGAGAGAAAACAGGCAAGAAACAGCAAGCTGGGTAAATTCTCATGATCCCACTCCTAATTTGAGTCAACATGATTGTCTTGTGATGAAGTTGTTTGATGAAAGCTTTTGTGAAATAGGACTTAGAGGCAGTGCTGCATGTGGTGCTTAAAACGGACTACAAATAGTTGTAGAGATTGAAGGCTTTAACTTTATTTATTGATTTTCTGAAATGGTGGCAGTTGTGCCATGGATCTTTATCCTCCTTTGAGAAACTGAGTTTTTTGCCTTTCAGTACGCTTTTGGTTTTGTTTTTCCCGTCTGCAGCTGGTCTTGCAGTAGGTAGAATTTCTAATTTCTTGGGTGGAGGTTACCGCGTTGGGGATGAAAGTGGAAGGTATGCAACCTTACAGGATGGATCCCTTTGATGGTCAGACCACTGTGTTGTGGGAATTATAGCTTATTTTATTTATTCAGGAGTTAGTGGGTATGTAGAGTGAAATCTGTTTAGAAATATTTCACTGGATGTGTTGATATTCTCTTTTGTCTATGTTTCATCCTGTATACTGAAAACTTACTGTTTTTTGGTCATAAGTGTTCTGGAGTCTTTTTGAGCTGTGGAGCAAAAATATTTGAAGGACTACATAAAGCAGCGTGACACTTTATTTATTCTTTCTATGCCCTACACTGTAATGGGGTATGTGAGATCCACACATGATTCAAAGCAAACAAAAATATACATGCTGGGTTTTTCTCTCTCTCTCTCATAGGTTGGCAGAGCAAAATCATGCTAGAAGCTTGGCTGAGAACAGGTATTATTTTAGTATCTTCCCAGCATGAGTCTAGTCTATAATGAAATCTGTGAATCCAGCTCACAGTCCTTTTTTCTTCCCCCCACCCCAGGTAACTGAATAAGTGAAAACAACCCCCTCCTGTTTAGTGAAATAACTGAAAATGCTAAACTCTGCATCATTTCTCTCGAATGGCTTTTTTCCTCCAATAAACTTTGATCAACTGCATTAAGTTGATGTGAACAAAGCAAAATACTTTAAATATATTGAGGTCCTTACTAAAGTGATAGTTGTGTAGGTCTGTATCAGAGTACCTGTGACAGAAGCTTTATTCCAAATGCTCCTTTTTTGCATAGAGTAGGAACTTGCATCAGGTGAGCTCTGAATGCTATTCATTTATTCTCAGTTAAAAGTCCTTGAACCCTCCCTTATGATATAAGAACATACATTGTATTTGTGTTTCATGGTAATTGCAGGATTGTATATTCACCCAAGCGGTAAGAAAGGTAAAAACTGCACTGGATAACTACATATGGATTAGCTTCCTCTGTTACTAAAATATTAAACTATATCAGTATTTATAGGTTGTTTTTCACAAGGAGCCCCAGAATATTGCAATGCTCCATAGCTGTCTTTATTCAGCTAGGTATGAGCATGTATATTCTAAAAATGTAAGGTTTTTTAAATTTCATTTTGCATCCCTAGGTAGTGAAAATACTGCTGGATTCTACTTAATTATTTCCCTTTTCATTTTTTATTCATTACTGATTTTTGTCTAGATGAACAAGTTGTTTTTATAATCATTGCTTTTAATTAGAAAGCCTTTTTCAGTATGATATTTCATTTTAGAAATCAAGCAAATCCACTTTCCTATCACTTTGTATTCTGACATTATTCACAGAGGGTTTTAGGGAGTTGCTGGTTTTGAACTAGATAGTTGACTGAGGAAAATCAGATTAAACAACTTTCACATTTGCAGTTTTATTGTCAGCGACAACTCCAACCCTCTCACCAGCTGACCTGTCTTGCAACCCTAGTAAGACATCTCCCACTTTTTCCTTTTACTTTGTGTAATTCCTAAGCATGTTTTCAAAGGGAAACAGTGATGTTTTCTATACCTGCATTCTTGTCTTCTGCAAAAAGGTACCTAATTTGCAAAATAAAATGAAAATGAATAACACCCTTTTTAAAGTTGTTTTGTTGTTGTTTTTACAGGTCAGGTAGTGACTATTTATATCATCTCACTGTTTTGGAAACACCCATTGCAGTGACTCATACATAATTCCTTAAGGAATGAAATAACATCTAAAAAGTAAAGAAACATGCACCAAACTGGAGCTAGAGAGCTCATAGCAAATCCTAGCTCCAGCCCTATAGAAAAAAAACAATGATCTGTCCATCTGTCTTTCTGGTCTTTCATCTCAAAACACCTATCTACCTTCTCCTTCATTCTGGTTATTCTTCTGTGTACTTTCTCTAACTCCTTTTGAGATATGGAGACCAGAACTAAATATTACTGAACACATGAATGCCTCAAAATTTTATGAAGTCAAAATGATGCTCACTTTAAGCATCCTTCCTGATGTTGCCCACCATTTTGTTGGCCCTTGTAGCTGTCTCTGCACTTTGAGCAGGAATTAGATGTGAGTTGGTAAGAGCTGAGAGCTCAGAAGTGTTCTGACTAGTGGCAAAACCTTCCTTTTGATTTCTAGCGTAAGTGTGAAATGATGCTCCCTACAAAAGTTCTCTCAGGGCTTTATTTAGACCAATGGCAACCTTCTATTTCATTGCAAAATGTGCCTTTTCACATGTTCTTATACTTCCCTTTTCTCACACAGGCTTTTGAGTTCCTCAAAAAATGGTAGAAGAACAAAATAATATAGCACTTCTGTGTATTATATGTCTTCCCTGTTTAAACTACAGAAGCAGAGAGCTCAGAAAGTTTCTTGAATAAATTTTATTCTGAATTGGAGCCTGTCTGACTCTCATTGTTGTCATGTTAACCTAAAAATATTATATACTGGTTTTTTCCTTAATTTCTGATGGGTTTTTTTTATGTAGAATGATATGTGAGGAAAATACTGTAATGTAGTAGTAAGTATTGTGTGGTTTAGTTACCCGTGGACATGAGTCAGCATTGTGCCCTTGTCACAGTAAAGGCAAAGCGTATAATGGATGGATGCCCTAGATAGAGCTTAGCTGTCTGGAACAGTGTGTCTGGTTTTTCCTCCTGCACTGCTCCAGTACAGGAGAGATGTTAAGAGGTGCAGAGGACTAGTAAAGACCTGCTATGAAGACTGGGTTTGGCTGGAGGAATGTCTAATGGGGAATCTAATTGCATCTTTTCACCTTGAAAAGTGAGGTTACAGAGAAAATGGAAATAAAAATCTGAAAGGACTTGAAAGGACAAGAGGCAATCGCCACAAGAAGCAACATGAGAAATTTCTACTGAGTTGTGGGGAAAATAGTTTCGCTGTGAGCTGAGTCAAGTGACTGGAACAGGTTGTCCAGAGAAACTGGGTGTTTTTCGGGTGTGACTGGACAAGCATCTCAGAAATCTAACTGCCTTCAGCAGGTTTAAACAGGTGACATCCTTCTGACTTCAATTTTTTGTTTAATTCTGTATTTATGAATAAATAGCGAGACATTGCTAAAATGTGTGTGTTGATTCCAGCAGATTTTGGTATGATCTAACATTTTTCCTGCTTACAAATAAATAATCTTAGCAGGAAATCTGAACTTTCATCAATGTTTCCCTGTCATCATCTTGGATAGGATTATTGGAAAAAGCAGTGACTGTTTTGGAGTGCATTTGTGGGTGGGGCTGTTGTGCTCTGGACACTTCACACTCAGACACTTCAGAGCCTTTCTGTCTAGTTTCTTCCAAAATCACCCACCCTTGTTCTAACCCCATCACCCTCACTGATCACTGAAAATATCAAGTGGGGAGACAAGGAGGAGAGCTGTAAAATTGTTTTAAGCAATTATGCAGAAGATGCCAGTGCCTGTGGTAATCTCTTTAGCTTCAGCACTGCCTTTCCAAGCGGGTGTCTCATTTCTGCCTGCTGTCCCCAGTGCCATCAGCATAACCTCACAGCTCTAAATAAACAGCACTGCTGTTGCAGCATAGGGAGTAATGCCTGGTGGGAGCAATCTGGGTGGGGAGGTGTGGGGTGTGAAGTGTAGGGATTATATATGGCTCGCAGCTACCACAGATGTGTGTGCCAGACTGCATGTAGCCACAGTATTCTTTCCCAGCACAGGAGCATGTTAAGGCTGTGCTTAGCAACCACTGAGACCTCGTAGAGGTCTGAGCCACCGGTACACATAGCCTCAAAAACACCCAATGTCCAAGAGTGGACCCAAGGATGCCATGCTTTGTGCTGTGGCAGGCCTCCATACCACCTTCTCCTACATAAAATGCACTGTCAATGCACCCTGCAAATCACTTTGGTGTGCAGCTTGAACCACATTCAAGTTAACATGTCCTACATGGATATTTGGTCTTTGGGAATGTTTCAGGCATTAGCCATTTCCAGGACCAACTCACTCAGGTAAGTGTGGACAATAGCTAGTGATGTCCTCCAAGCAGTTAGTAGCCTTAGTAAAAAGTGTTCATCGAGTCCCTCAAAAGGGATTTATCCCTTCTTAATTAACATGCTTATAGTACCTACTGTCAGTGTGTTAAACTACTGGATGTACCTTAATAAAGGGTCATCAATTCACATAGTCTGCTGTTTCTCTGTGTGTGTATATAGGACGACAAAGAAGCCAACAGACCCCTGCTGAACAAAGGAGACCATGGACTAGGAAATGAGAAGTTCAAACCTGTGGTACCTTGGCCTCATGTTGAAGGTGTGGAAGTGGACTTGGAATCCATTCGAAGGAAAAATAAGGCCAAAAATGAACTAAATCATCATGGTGGTGATAACAAACAGCAAAACATCATCCAGAGGCAGTATCTCACATTTAAACCTCAGACATTTGTATACCCAGATCCTGTTTTACGACCTGGAGTCCTTGGTAATTTTGAACCCAAAGAGCCTGAGCCTCATGGAGTTGCTGGTGGCCCTGGAGAGGAAGCAAAGCCATATGTTTTAGGACCAGATTACAAAGAATCTATTCAAGCCAGCATCAAAGAGTTTGGGTTTAATATGGTGGCAAGTGATATGATCTCATTAGATCGGAGTGTTAATGACTTGCGTCAAGAAGAGTAAGCAAACCTTTTGTTTTCTTTTAGCTCTATTTTTATGGTATTCAATTATTTTCTTTCCATATATCTTAACTGATGCTTAAAACAATATTATTTATTAGGCCAAATACTTAAGGCTTCTTGTACTGAGAGGCAAGAGTCTTATACCAGATATTTCCATATATTCTTCTTAATGCTGTTGCAATGATTCCTTTAATGAAGAGTTAATCTGTAGTGATTTATCTCTGAAGTCATCTGTTTTAGTGTCTAATTGCATGTATTTGCATGTTCTGTGTCTAGCCACAGTCTTCTTTGTCATACCTTTTCTTAATCCATAACTTCTTAGGATTTGTCTTTAAGAGAGAAGGATTGTCTTTATTAGACACTCCTATTCTAGTTAGTTTATTCAGTTTTGGTTTACTCTGATGATTTTAAAATGAAACATAAAGAGAGAACAGAAACAAAAATACTGTTCTCTTCAGGTAAAGCTGCTTAATTACCTGCAGTAAGAGAAATATGGATCTGCCATAATGATGGTTGGAACAGTCTTCTAATAGTTTCTCACAGCATTTGTCATAAAGAAGGAAGCAATTTTAGATAAAACATTTTTTTTACTTGCTGGGAGGGTGTCTACTTTGTTGTGGGAAAATTCTGGTAAATTACTAGCATTTGCTCAATCGTCATGGCCAGGCTTTGTGAACGAAGATTTGGGCAGGGCTCTCCCCACGTGGGTGTGTCCTTCGAGCCTGCGCAGTGGATTTTTTAGGTGAGGCACAGCGTGCCTGAAACTGGCCCCACCCTTTAACTTTTAAGGTTCATCTGCCGTAGCCAAGCGAGGTTGCATGGTGACAGTGAAGTCCTCAGGACTAGAACCTACAGCCCCCAGTATTGCCAGAAGTCTCCCATCCAAGTACTAACTGGGCCTGATCCTGCTCAGCTTCTGAGATCTGACGGGATCAGGCATCACTGTGGCATTTAACTGCTCAATAATGACTAACAGGTTTACACAGTCTATTCTGACCTTTCATATATGTTGGAGCCAATTTTACTTTCAGGCTAATCTGCATTTGATATAGTTTTCCTTGTTAAATATCAGCTAAGGACAGGTCTCTGAGCAAACTGATTGATTGGTAAGCTGTTTTTTAGTCTGTTTTTTGGTTGGAATTTTGTGAAGGGTGTATGAGTTTAAATATGAAATTAAGTACTTTGCAACTTTCACTTCCCCCTCATCTCTAGCATTGGAACTGTGCTGATCTCTAGACTGGGTGCCAATCTCTGAGCTTATGTTTCCAGCTGTGGCAGCTGATCTGTTTGGCTGGTCCCTGTCTGGTTACTGGGCTTCTGCTCTGGCCTTTTATGGTGGGTGTTCTTTCCATTTTGCAAGGAGGAGAGAACTGTCCAGCTGAGGGTCTGACTCATACCTATGCATGTGCAGCTGCTTAAACTTATTACCCAGTGTGTACTCATTGAAAGCAAATTAAGTACATAGAGCATAGCATTTTCCTTCCTTTATGCTGTGATCCTCAGGTAATTTACTAAAGGTTTCCACTTGCTGGCAGTCAGAGGAGAGGACTGTTCCTGTTCACTGCCTGTGGCAAGGAAGCGCCACCTGTCCTGGGGGTTCACTTTGTTTTTCTTTCTTTGTTGTGGTCAGCATTTGGTCCTCTGTGCTTAAAAGAGGGGAAGAAATGATCTGCTAAACTGTGTATGCCAGCATTTTCTTTTTAAGAGATTATTCCCTAGACACTGCTGCTCCTGCTGAGGCATTTGCAGCCATTGGGATCCCTGTTATAGGAGGTAACAGGACCAAGGAAACTCAGAGAAAAAGCATTTCCCCGTCAGGTGTTGTGATTAACTGAGCTGAGGAGAGCTGCTTGCTGTTGCCAGGAGTTCATTTTAGCAGAACAGGGCTTTGGCCCTGCCTTCCATAAAGAGGGAAGGGGAAGGAGGTGGAAGCACACTCCCCTCCTTGCCCTCAACTCTGTAAGGACAACAAAGCAGAAATGGCAGCATGTTGTGTGCAGGTGGGACTGCACTACCTCTGCCCTGGCTAGTTGTCACATCTTTGGCAGTAGAACTCAAGTACTCCTTCCCCTCCATTTTTACCCAAGGTGAAAAGCATCAGAGAGCGTACATATCTGCCAAATAGCTCCACACATGTAGCTTCCTGAACTGTTTTTGGCGTAATCTCAAAATCTGTCTTTACGTCTGTTCTGAAGGACATTAATAAATAGAAATTCCCAAAGATGATTAAATACTTCAGGGAAGAAGAGAGCCAGCCATGAAAAGATGAATTTCAGAAACAGTTTCCTTCAAGCACAGTTGCAGATAAGCCTTCATGGAGGTGAAAGCCAGTAGCTCAAATCAAAATTAGGTTTTATTATTTAATGTTCTAAGCAAGTAAACAAAACAGCATGAAAAAACAATGGGAACCAAAGACATCTTTTGGATATAATTTCATTTATTGAATACTTGGGATGCTTGCAATTGCCCTAAATAAGTTAAAGGTTTATAGCTTTCATGTATCTCCTGGGAACAGCAGAAAAGAGGGGAAGCAAGTGATATTGACTGATGTTGCTGTATGCTTTTAGGCATCCACATCCTCACTTACCTGCTTATCCCCCAGTATAAGCAAGAAATGCAGCAAAAGGTAGCAGATTGCCTATTGGATGCATCATCTGTTTTCCTCCTACCAATTTGTTTAAAAAGACCATAAGCCTTTGTGGTTGATAAGGCTGGTCTACATTCAGTTTAATCCTACTGAAGAGCATTATAGTAATATTTTTATGGTTAATGCTATCTTGGCATTTCTGATTGAGGAGGATCTTTCTGGTAAAGACCAGGTTATTTTTTCATAGACAGGTAGATCTCACCTCAGCCCTCTCTTCCTTCAAGCAGCAGAATTTTTAAGCTTCACCCTATGCAGTCAGATTTGTTCAGTGAAGTATGTCAAATGCTTTCCCAAGCTGTGCTAGCAAGAGGGAAAAAGTGCTGCAAGAGTTGTCTCTCCCAGCTGAAAAGCTATGTAGCCTTAGAGCTTGTCCCTGCTGGAGGGAGAAAAGGAAAGAAATTACTTAAAGGGGAATTCAATTCTGCTCTGTTTAGATTTCACTTTACAGTCTGACAAGTTACCAAAATGATTTACCAGCTGCCTTTATTGATTCAGTAGGAACTTTGCTGGTGATTCTGGACAGTCTTAGCTTCTGCAGAAAGCCTCTCTTGCTCTGTCCTGTAGAGAAGAATAGTGTTGGATGTCATGTTGAAGTTTTTTGCCAGGTACATCAGAATATTTCTGTTTTGCATATTCATGGCTTATGGATTTTAACCAGTATGTTTCAGCATTGAAGCCCAGCACTTCTGTTGACATACAGCAAATTGTAAGTTTGGTTAAACAAAAGCAAGAATATATGGGAATATGTAAAAGTCAGTGTACAACCTTCCCAAGATGTCTCATCTGACTGCAGCCTTTTCAGCACTCCATAGGAGGGCCAGGGGAGACATAAACTGGATTTAGGTGAAGGAATAATTGCTTTCCACCTTCTTTCTTGTTGCAAAGAAGTAGAGCAGACTTGGAAGGCCCTGTCAAAACCTCTGTACAGTAGCTGGAAGAAACTTTTTCTTAAAACTTGGTGATTTTTATCTTTTTTGGTTCTATTTTTATCATCCTGGCAGGTGACAGCCTTTTAAGAGCAGTCATTTATATTGGATTTTACATGTTGCACCTGCTTCCTAGCAGACCTGTGATAAAACTAATGTTAGGTTTCAGGGAGAAAGATATTAATTTGATTGATCCCTGGACTGTATTTTGTAATCAGGAGTCTCCGCAGAGGTGGAGCTGAAGTAAAACTAGAGTGATAAAGTTTCTGGATTCCTTTGGATCCGAGATAAACAAACCATGCTAGAGAAATAAAAAATGGACGTAGGTTTGAGGAATAATGCTGTGGGGTAACAAAGTGTGTCCTCTCAAAAAAACAAACAAACCAACAAGCAAACAAATGTCTCTAGAGAGACCATCGAGAATTGCAGCTAGGAATAACAAAAAGTTACTTGTTTATCCAGTATAATGATCCACTTGTCCAGAAAACTGTAAAATAAAATTTAATTTAAAAAATACATCTATACTGGGTCTGAACAGTGATTATTTTTGTTGACAATCTTATCTCTAGCTCTGGCCAATAACATATACTAGTGAGAAAACATAGAAGAACGGATAAGCTTCATTCCTGGCAACCAGTGGGGTGGGAACATTGACCCAAAAAATTGCAACAAGATTGTCATGCTTCGTAGACCCCTTTCTGTGCACAGACTTGTCTTTTAAATGCATTTATATACCTGAAATTAATGACATCCTGGGTCAATGACTGCAAAATGTGGTGTTTGTTTTAACCTCTCCACCCAGATACTGTAATGTACTTCTGTTACTCTGCTGCCCCATGGCATGGGAATACCAAAAGATATGTCGATGAAGCTACTATGTAAATGTTTCATGTTCCTTCTTTATTATTCTTGCCCTTTTATTTCCCCTTTCATTAATGTGGAGCTAAAATTCTGGAAGAGCTATCCACATTTGAGTCCAGGATTTTTTTTTTCCAATGGTAATGCAGTGTTTAGGGTCTGTCACTGAGTATATGCACTGAGTGATCTAACACTCCATATGCAGTCATTACACTTACAATGAGCTCTCCTGCCAGTTCATTTCCTTGGTAGTGTCCTTGAATTATTCTGCAGCTGTTTATAGTCATTTTAATTGCAACTACCAAGAACTTTTTATTGTTCAATAATGACCTGGAAGAGGAGGTGGACTGCTTGGCTCCCAGCACTGACATTTTTGCTGTTACAGTCACAAACTCAGTTAAAAGTTGGAATGAACAGACTTCAGCAGTTATTAATCTGAGATCTGCCATATTTTGACGAAGAACTGTCCCAGTAAAGAAAGCAAACGAACTCATCAAATGTTTTTGAAATTTGGTTACTGTATTAATACCCTCACCCATGTCCACATAACTTTTTATTTCTTCAAAAGATTATAGTATTTTTTCTGTGGCATGGCTTTTTCCCACAAAAGCTCTGTCCATGGTTTACTAATTTTGTTATTTATTACTAGCTTCTATTCACCACAGTAGTCAGATTTAGTGGCCTGCAATTCTTTAGTTCCCCAGGGCCCTTTGATAAAAATGGGTGTCATGTTTTCCTCCTCTGTTGGATAACAAGGCTGGAGTCAGCAATAGTTATACACTACAACTGTTTGTCCATTTATGTTGCATTATTTGGGAAATAGTGGGTTTATTAAAAAAAAAGGGCAATAGTCTATTAATGGCAGAAAATAGGAAATTCTAGTAGAAGGGTTACGTAGCTAAAGATAGGAGCATAGAGAGGGAAATATCACTGTGTACTTGCCCTGGTTTTGATCTCTTCTCTGGGTATCTGGCATTTGTCACTGCTGAGAGTTCAATGGAAAGACTTAATTTAGCTTTCCTGCTTCTGAATTGGTCTCTTTTCATTTTGATCATGTATCAGCCCAACAGACTTTCTGGCAGGCATCCTACTTCTGGCATTTGAAAGGTATGTTTCAATAGCAACTTTTATACTTCAGTAAGCTCTTTCTCAAACTTGGTTATTGTTTTGGGGGGTTTTTTAGGAGGCTGGTTGTGGGTTGGTTTTTTTTGTTTGTTTGTTTTTTACATGCATTTAACCTAAATAATGCTCATTCTTGTTTCCTAGTTTGGACACCAACCTGTGCATTTGAAGAATGCATGTCTTACTGCTAGCAGCATCTGGGTTCTTCATCATGTTGTCTTTCCCTTCTTCATAGTTCCCTTTTTCAAAAGGAGGTGTCTCCTGCCTGTGTCTTCTGTCCTGTCAGGTGCTCTGATTCTTCCATACGTGTCATAGGAACTGTCTGAGTCTTTCATGGGCAGTCAGTATTTCTGTGTGATTGTATTGATGGCTTTCCCTTGTCCTTATGCTAAACCATCCCTGGCATATTAGCTCTAATAAACTGGTTCTGACTTATTTTAGCAGAAGGCAGTCCTTCATGGATAAAATCTATCAGTTCCTAAAATTTCATCTGGTGCTAATGAATTCAAGGCTGTAGCTTCCTGGATCCTTCCTTTCTTGAGGATGGGCAAGAATTTGCCTTTGTCAGTCTTCAGGAACCACTCTCAAGCACAAGAACCCTGTAAATGTGGTAGAGTGTGACCTCACAATGACATCACAAGTTTCCTCAGTATCTTCTGGTGTGATCCATCCAGTCTCATGAACCTGTGCTGTGTTTATCCCATTTGCTGTGATATGTCCTGTGAAGTGGTCCCTGACTCACCTCTGTGGTGGATATTCCTTCGCTTCTGCAGACTTTGCCTTGAGACACAGGGAGCTGGGAGGTATGACAGCAAACCTGGCAAACTTAAGACTGAAGGAAAACAGATGTTGAGTGTCTCAGTCTTTTCTGTGTCCCTTGACACTAAATTACATCTCTTTTATCACTAAACCCATGTTTTCTTTAGTCGTCCTTTGGCCTACAAGCTCTTCTCATTGCCCTTCCTATCTTATGGATTTCAAGTCCACAAAACTATAATTCTCTCTGCACGGGCTCAGGCAATATTTCTGTACTCCATCTAGGGTAGCCAGTCCATGCATCTACCTTCTCTGCTCTTCCTTCTGGACTTACTGGTGCAGCCAGATGCATTTTCTGCCATGCCTGTTTGACTTACTGCATATGGGAATTGAGGGTTCCAGTGCTTCAGGGGAGGGTGTCCTCAAAGGTGCCATTCCTGAGCCCTTTTTGACAAAGTTGTAGCACCTGAAATTATTAACTTCTTATGACAGATGTTAGGAAACATGTAAATAATGTGTGAAAGAGTCAAAAAGGGAGAGAAAACTTCCTGACAGACAAAACCATTGATAACTACAGGTGTTGAGCTCGGAGAAGGAAGGGGCTGTTTGGGCTCACTGGAGCTGCACCTGGTTATACAAGACCAAAACAGTGTTGAGTTGTTCCAAAGAATCTGTATTCAGTATTTCTAAAAAATACATATCTACGATGCATTGGTTGCAGTAGTCTCTTTTTATACTTTTAGCTCAAAACCACTAAGAATCAATGTAGATTTTCCTTTATGAAGTCCACTTTCACGGTAGAGCTTCCAATCCACATCTGCCATTTCCATTCCTGTATTTTGCTGCATCTGGGTCGTGCTTATTGCCCTTTAGATTGAAATTCAAGTCAAGAAGTATTCTCTTAAAGTGTATTTTAAGTGATGCACTGTGAAACCCCCTGTTTCTCCTATTACCAAACTTGCATAACTGTAGAACCCTTAAGCCACAGATGTTTGTAGTGCCGATCCGACTTCATGCCAGGGTAATTAACTCTCTTGATTGTAAGAAATTATCAGAACTCAACATGCTTTGCTCAGGCATGATATACTGTTGTTATCCAACCCATGGAAGAGTTGCTTACAAATTATTCCTAATGACCCAGAAGGTTTTAGTCTTATGACACTGTTTAAACTAGATTTTTTTGACATCTTCTTTTGAAAAAATATTGCAGGAATTTTATCCTGATTAGTTTGACTGGGAGAGGAAACGTCATAAATGTTTATGGCATGAGACAAATTAATCTCTTGATGGATTTTTTTTTCAATATGACAATAGATATCTGCTGTCTGCTCACCAGTGCGAGCCAGAATTTCAGCTGTATCCCCCAAACACATCTGTCACTATGATCATGGCAGAATAAATATTTTTAAGTGGTTTTTTTTCTTCTATGGATTATCCAGTTTGAGTTTTCCTTTTCAAGGACACTATTGCTGGTACAGGGCATACTCCCTGGGCCATACAAATTTGTGCTTTAATAATTGGATCTGTTGCCATGGGTCACCTTTTGACTTCAAACAGAACAACTGGCAATAAGGTCTTTTTGAAAAACCTGAAAAGGTAACTCCTCCTTACTTGAGTACAATGCTGACTGCATACAGAAATGCATTTTTGACAACTGTTTTTGCAGCTCGTTCTATAAAACAAAAGTGAATGAGAATTGGCTTGTTTTAAAAAATTGTACATGTAGTTTTGAAGGTTTTTGTTTTATTTTTCAATTATTTTTAGTACAAAAATAGGAGGGAATTCTTGCCAAAAATAAAGACTTCTAACTTTATCAAGAATTCACACATGCAGAGCTGTGTGTTAGTAAGGCAGAGCTGTTAGTAAAGATATTTTTCCTATCATAGTTTGATGGTGACAGCTTGGATCCTTTGTGTGGTCCAAATGCTATTAAAAATATCGAATTGCATAGAAAAGATTTGGTGCTGGACTGGAGTCAAAAAATACTGAAATCTTTAGTTATAACTAATTACTGAGGGTATGAAATAAGGCAGATGAGTCTTGGCTGCTCATTTGAAATGGACAGTCTTATTACTCTGGGCAAATAACATGAATTTAATATGTTCTCTTACAGTAAGTAGTTACTTGTGCAGTCAATCTTGTTGTAGCTAAGAAGATTGAATAGACAGGCTCTGGAGTAAAGCCTGCTTTCTTCAGGAATGTGATTAGTTCCTTAATTAGAGCACTGAACAAATTACATTTTTGATACTGTTATAAGAAAAAGGATTTCAGTAATTACTCTTGATATCTATGTCATTGGAAATGAAGCATTAGGGACTTGGTTTCATTTCACAAGGTACCTTGGGAAAATCTTTTATTCAAGTGCCGTGTAGTACACTGGAACTGTTCTGTAACTAAGAAAACTAATTTTATAGTGTGCACATAAATCTTTGTGAACCTCAACAAGAGCCAAGATTGAGAATCAGGTGAATTATAGTGGTCAAACTAAATCAGGAAGGCTGGCTTTCCACTGCAGATTATCAACTGTCTTAGTGCTGGCAAGAGACCTGGAGGGAGAAAAAAATTAATTTAAATTGTAATTAGCCATATATTGTGAGAGCATCTCCTTGTGGAGATTGAGGAAGATTTGAATTCTGGGCATTGGCCTTATTACAAAACCCAGCATTTTCATTAAACATTTCAGGTCCCAGTAGTGACAACTAGAGAGAAAATGGATTCTTCATATTTTTAGTGTTGGCTGCTAGCTTTTCAAATGTTAAGTTTTGAGGGAGAAATAATTCACCCAAAGAGTACAAAGAAGTTGACAGACACACCAAGTGTGTTATCTGTAGCTGGATTTACTTACATCTCTGTGTACACATCTGAAATGAGATGACCAAATTCTGAACATGACCTTTTACTCAACAAAAATGTAGAGCATAGCACCTGGAGTATATTTAAATTCTGTCTTAAACTTTGACTTCGGTGGAGGGGCAGTCTGAGCAACTTCCTGCAGCTGTTTTTGTAACCCTTCAGGTGCTGACTTCCAGCACAGAAATTTTGGGACAGATGGAGGAAGCATTCTGTCAAATGAGTTGTAATCTGAATGTGAAACTAAAAAATTAGATTGACTTCTTATGCTCTGTCTTATTCCTGTTTACCAGAATGTACTGTCCTAGAGCATTCAAGTGAATGTACATCATACAAGTATAATGCAGTCCAGGTGAGCATGGGCATGAACTTCAAGGTTTAATGTCTGATGAGCAAGGCATGAAGAAAATACAGTGTTTCTGTGGACTGAGCTCACTGCTTTGTTTATTACAGTAGGTAAAACATGTCAATGTTTGATAAATCCAAAATTATGCACAGTCTGGACTCTTTGGAGCTGTTCGTAAGCAAATAGATCAAGCTATAACTTCCTAAACTAGTGCCTACTCAATGGAGAAATAACAAGAATTGCCATATGCTGGCTGCTCAGCTCTGAAGACACAGCACTCACTGCCTCAGCAGGGAGAGAGGAGTGTGTCCCATCCAAAGTACTTTTGTGCCACTGGCCCACAGCAGTGCCCTGCCCTGGTCCTGAGGAAAGAAGAGGTTTCTGGCTTCATCTCCATGTACAGGATCTTCCCCTTCCTTGAGGAAGGGAATTTATTTTTGCCACCTAGCTACCCGCAGCTTTCTTGCCCTTTGTTGTTTATTGCTTCAACTTTTTCAGTGTTGGATAAGTGATAATATGGGCAAGAATTTTGTGATTAAAAAAAATGCAAAGGTTATTCCTTTAATTCTTCTGTTATCCCTAATGTTGTGTGTCCTTGTCCTGAATTTGATTGTGATGCTTTCAGAAGTATAGTAAATGTAACTTGTACTCCCAAGGGCACTAATGATAAAATGTAGTCTCATGGCCTTACAGGTCTCACAAATGGAAATGGGCAAAGCTTGCAGCTATGGTAAAAATAGAAAATGCTGTTTCAGTGTAGGTTTAAGCTGTTTGTTAGTGTGTCATAGAGGTTTTGCTGCTGTCTGCTGAAAGGAAAAAAAAGCTTAACTAAGCTGGTCAATCTGTCCTTAGGTTGTCTGTTCACTTCTCTTCCAGAACGCCTGTTTTATAAGTTGACTACTATAATCTTACATTTATGTTGATGGTGCATAAAAATAAGACTTCATAGGTAACAAATCTGGTATTAACATTAGATTTACTTAGTTGTATTTTAACAAAGAAATGCCCAGTTTTTTAATCTGTTTCTGTCTACTCTAGACTTAGACAATGATCCCTCTGACTTGCAGGTGTCAAGCAGCCAGTCTCAGCTGTGACCTTGATGATGTTGACTATACAGATGAGCAAACAGTTAGAAGTGTTTTGTGAAGAGGAAAAAAAATCTTGTCCATCTTCCTAGGGGCTAGTTTCAGTTTACTGCAGTAGTCGTAATAAATTGATAATTTAAAATAATAAGCAGCCCTGAATTCAGCATGAAAAGTATGTAAACAGCATGCTATCAGCTGAAGGACTGTCTTCTTGTTAGATAAGTACAGGACTTTCTAGAAAAGGGACTACAAATTAAAATAGAGCTCATAACTAACTTCTGGGCTTTGCTAGTGCTGGACCCTCTCAGAGTAGAAAAATGCATACACTTTATAGTAATTATAAATAGGTGATAATACAACTGTGAACCTCATACCACTTTAAACATGAAATAAAATTTAAAATACAATTTATGAACAGTTTTATATTAATAAAGAAGAGAGATTCTGTTTTTTAATGTCAGTTATGATTTTGGGATAAATACTAAATTCAGACCTTCAGCTTTGTTCTGATTGGGGGCCCTCATCTTGCAACAGCTGATTAACTTCTTAGGAGCTTCTTGGGAGCTGGCCTCTGGAGTTGTTACAGGAATGCAATGTCATCTGTCTTCTCTCGGAGGAACCAGTGCTGCTGCACAAGTACAGTGCTTAAAATCCAGAGAGTACTGATGTGTCACTGATAAGCATAGGTGCAAGTTAAATAGTTGACCTGGGGATAGAGAGTCATGATATGCAGCCATGGTACCTCTTACTTTTATTGGAGCTTAAGTGCTGGTATGCTGGAAAAGTTAGGGATTTAGGAAGACATGAGAAGCACTTCTGTTGGCTCAAGATCTTAAATTGCCCTGTAAGTATCTGTCAGATGGGGCTCACTTGTATATTGCTGTGAGGTTGCTTTCCTTTTCCAGTTCTTGCTTTTTTTGTTTAATGGCTGGATTACTCTTCCAGGAGAGTATAGTCTTCCAGGAGAGTATAGATTCTAGTCTTGGCTTTTTTTAACCTGAGGAAATTCAAGCCTACGTCTGGATCTTCACTGATTGCTAAGAGGGAATCTGTATGGTCATCCCATCCTCAGAGCATATACCCATGCTCACGACTTTGGGGCCCCAGGACATCTGTAAGAGCAAGACAATGAAGAGAGTACAAAGCTGTAAGAGCAGAAATTTCCACAAGCCAAGGAGCGCTCCAGCCCAGATGCTCAGCTTCTTGTCTAGAGGGGTCCCCAATTAAAGGAGTCCTCTCTGCTGTGGCTGGTGCACAGCTTTGTGATTGAGAGATAAGGGATCTTGACATGGCACAAGTTCCAACAGTGCTGTTTCCTCCAAGGGTGGAGAGGGAGTAGAACTAACTCACATCTTAAGTATACAGGCTAATAGTCTGAAGAAACATTACTCACCCTGCTTCTCGATTAGATCCCTTCTGTTCCTTTAGAAAGTTTTGTCTTGCTCCAGTGATGAGTCAGTCCTGGTTTTGCTCAGTAATACCAGTGCTGATTTGAGAATGGAAAGTTTTTATTTATGAACTGTTCTTATTCCAAAAAATCCAGGTATTAATAGCCTCAGAAATAGCCAAGAGGCAGAGGAACTAACTAAAACTTTTACTCAAATAAAAGGGAAGAGTTCATTGGACAATCACCCAATGAGGTCTCTCAACTTGATAGAGGTTGCAGCCTCTTTTATCCCCTCTGCTCAAAACACAAAACCCTCCATGTTTCTCCATTGGCTGAGATACTCTGGGACTACAGACTTCCCAACATGCGTACTACATGTTCCCCACTACATGCTCATTAGAGGCTTTGAGGGTCCCCAACATTTTCAAAATGGAGGTTACTGCATATTTATTTCTTGCTGCAGATTGGTCTCCCTGTTCTGGGCACTATATTATCTTATGCTGGGAGCTACATAACTAATAACTTTTCCATCCCTACTGCAAACTTTGCAAGAACATTCTACTTATTCCTAAAACTCCAGAGGGGTTGTTTCCTTTCACCCATGAGTTCCTCAAGGAAAGGGGAAATCAACAGAGCTGTTCTTCCCTGAAGCACTGCCCAGAGAAGGTCTTGCCAGCCCTTCACAGATCTGGGCATGCCTGTTCCTCTTGCCCATACGATGACTCTTTACAAGCGTCAGGAAAAGTGATGTGAAGTGTCTATAGGAAAGAGTTAAGGATGCTACCCTGTCATTCCTGAATATCTGCTGCAATGTGCCATCCTATCAGCTATACCAATAAGAATTCAAAATATTTTTTAAGCGACTTTGTTTATTAACTTGATGCATAGTGTATTACCACAGCTGGCCTGCAGGCTACACTTGTATGGGCACTGTGATATGTGAGCAGTACTGCACCCAGGGGATGAAGCCAGAGGCTGAAATGTATTTAAATCCTCTTTCTCACAGACCCTTCTGTACTTTGAATCTGCTTATGCCAATTTTCAATAGCTTGCAGATTTTACCTCAACACTGAGCCTCTCTTTTAAAACTGAAGAAAGTTCGTGTTAACTCAGGCATATTATTTTCCTTTTTTGGTGCCTAAAACCTACAGCAAAAACAGTACTCTGAAATTCAGCTTCAAACACAAGGAAAATACGCTTATGGCTTCTTGGTATGTGATTTGCCAACCACTGGATGTCAGTGCTGCTCTACTGAGGAAAGGCTCTTCCCTGCTTCCTTCCCTGTAGATGTGAAGGAAATGAGAGTGGAGGGTTCTGGCTTTTGTCATTCAGATACCTGATCAGTATTCACATTTATTGGGAAAAAACTGCCATAGATATTAAAAAAAATTATTAATTGTACGTATCTAAAACAGCTACTAGATTTCAAACCTCTAACTCTCAATGCAAGATGAGAGAGAAGGTTGTGCATAAGAGTTACTGCAGTCTGTCAGAGCTTATAGGCTTAATGATTCAGTTTGTGGACTGTCTAATGAGTGAAATAAAGCCTTTGGAAAAAACTAAAAGCATGATCTTACTAGGGATCTAAATGTATTATTTCACTGCTTGCAAATGACACATTTAGCAACACATGTTTTTTCAAGTTCAAAAAGTAGGCTGTGTTGACAGATTTGAGCATATTAAGTCAGATGTGTAGCAAAAAGCCTTTCTAGACCTCTGGCTTTATATTTTAAAAATGTATTAAGTACAGATCAAAAATTGCTTATAAATTGTTCACAGCTGTATTGTTAAATTCAGGGGGTTGTAATTGGTTTGGCTTTTTAAAATGATGTCAAGTTACTTACTGTCCTTTTTTTCTTATGCTCTTCACCAATTTGTTCCGAATTACAACTAATCTATACTGCCTTTGAGGCAAAGGATGTTATTTTACTACCTTTTACGCAGAGCTCTTGAATGGCATTCAGCTGGTATGCTGGTTTTTGAATGTATGGCACCCCATTTTCCTCCATTTTAACATAACTGTATCATCAAAATTAATATACATGTTTAAAGCAACATGTTATAAATCTGTTATTAAACATATTAAATCTTCCTTTTACACAGCCTACTTAACACACCTATGTTGGATATCCATTTTAGTTTTGCAAATGACTAAGCAAGTTGTTGACAGCTTAAATGCTTGTGCTACAAATGGAAGCACTGTGATCTCTAATCAGCTGGAATCTGAGAGGGATCTGTTGAAGGAAGGCACCTGTCACCTGAACCTTTTGAACAGCTAGTCTAGCACTTGTGTGTTGGTAACTATTAACTATGATTAGCTGCAGTTACCTCAGGCTTAAAAACAACTGAGGTGGAGGATTTTAGTCAGTAAATCATAGTTTTAGAGATTGCACTGTTACAGAGGTTGCTTACAGCATACCTAAGAAAAGAAATGCCTTAGTAGATACCATTTTGTTATAGTCTGTTTTGATTCTGTAATTTTGTTTCTCCGCAGGACCAAAATTAATAGTATGTTTCTACCAATGCCTTTAATTTTCTGGGGTGAGAAATAAATACTGATATTGATGGCTGACAATAAGTGAAGTGTGTCCTTCTTCACCAAAGAAACATTCTTTAAACACCTATAGGTACCTCTGTGATGCACTTAAGTTGTATTACATTTTATGTCCCCTGTCTCTTAAATTTAAAGGATAGCCATCAGCATAGACATCATTTGCACAAAGGTGTTGTTAAGCAGTTCCATAAATCACTTAGTGAAAACTAATAAAATCCAATCTTTTTACAGATGCAAATACTGGCATTATGATGATAACCTGCTCACCTCCAGCGTTGTCATTGTCTTCCATAATGAAGGATGGTCCACGCTCATGAGGACAGTCCACAGTGTCATTAAGAGAACACCAAGGAAATACTTGGCAGAAATTGTGCTGATTGATGATTTTAGCAACAAAGGTATATTTAGAATATTAGCACACTACTTGTAGAAAAGGAAACTTTTTTTTATTTTCCTTAAATAGTTTTCTTTTGATTTATTACCTGCCATGATTTGAGTTGACCTTAAAAGGAAAGTAAGTTTCTTCTTCACAGTCCTTTGAGTTTTCAGTGAAGGGAAAGCTCTTCCAATGAACTGCTTTTGTAAAGGTGACAATCCTTTGTCTGTAATCAGCTGCTTGAAGTACAGGATTTGTAGCAAGCTCTCTACAACAGTTGTTGAGTAGTATATAGAAGAAAGCTGGGATAGCTGGTATCCCTCTTAGTTCTTATGAAATAAAGTAGTTTGAATAGAACAGTATCAGAGGACTGAGCTAAGCCTGTTAGGAATTATTCCTTTCTTTAGTCCATGTAGGAATCCCGATGTACCTCTTTTTTTAAAAACTCTTATTAAAAATGTGTCTAAGTCTATCAAATTATTCTGATTAATTTTCAATATTTTTTAGTTTCTAACATCCTTTATTAATTAAACATTCTAATAAGTGTTTATTGTTTCTTATTTAGAGGGTGGATCTTATAAGTACTTCAGCATGTTTTAGTTTCTGCCTTTCTTTGAGTCCTACATATCAGCATAAGTCCAGAGATTTTCTTCTTCTTTTGTGATTTCCATTCTGGTCTTGGTTTTATAGTCAGAATGCATGTGCTTGTATGTGATTCTTATAAATATAAATGTACACTGTTCTGTT